>JAUTXW010003003.1:0-50785 GCA_030620095.1 Kuschelorhynchus macadamiae
CCTGCGGAAATCTGATTTCCTTTAAGATGTTCTGTGGTTAAGGAAATTGCCGGATTCAGTTTCCTGGATTTAATGCGAGGAAATCTCAAAGAATATTTATGGCGCCGTAGCAAAATTGAAAGTTTTTTTTTAGACTCCAATCCCGGCCACACTTTGACCGCTGGGGACGAAATTGATATTTATGGAAAAGCTATTCTTACTCATAATATGCATTATATTAAACAAAAGTCTGGGGATGGCTTGCATTGGTGCGATTACACTTGGGAACACCAAAAATGTTTCCTAGGCCAAAATAGCAAAATCGTACTTATTTTATTATACTAATTAACAATATGTCTTGCAAAAGTCTCAGTTGGTGCCGGTTTTATAGATCCATGTTTATTATTTTAATTTACCTGCCCATACAATATGAAAGATATAAATGGCAAATTTGTGGGTATTTAAAAGTTGTGGCGATTTTGCTGGGAAAGCAGCTTGTTCCTCAGTGTGATCTATATAAAGCATCATCGGGCGCGGCTAGTACTTTGGTGGGTGACCGTCCGGCAAAGACCATGCACCATCGTCAGTTGGGCTGGTAGCAATGAATTATTATTGTTGTAGCGATAAATTAACAATATGTAAGCCTAGTTGAACTTGATTTGATATTTGATGATATAATTGCTTTATAAGGATACAATTTGGATGTGAAATCAGATATAAAAACGTCAGAGCCCCTCATGTTGTACACTATAACCATCGAACTAGTAGAATTTTTAAAATATAGGGATTAAGTATGTAAATCATTAAATTTTTGCGGTATAATTAGGATTTTTTGTCCTGTATGAAATAATAATAAAATGAATAAATAAATAAACTCATTAGATACGAAAACGGCACGGTAACTCAACTTTCATATTCATTTGCCAAACAATACCCTGTTGGTCTAAAGAGTTTTTAACAATAGAGGAACATAATGATCATAAATGAACTAAAAAGAATAATGAAGTACAAATGAGCAGAATGAGACAGTGAAAATTATTGAAAACAAGTTAAGAAAGTTCGAAAATGGCCCCTAGCAGCTTAGATTGATGTGTAGAACGTAAATAAATCCGTACCTTCAAATAATTTTATTTGTTTTATTTTTATTTAAATTAAATTTGACTTTTCTGACCAGTTCTAAATCCTTGTATTTATTTCTTCAGCAGTTATCTTTAACGATGTAGAATTTTCTGTAACTATTAAAGTCAGCGTAAGAAACGACAAAGATATTTTATAAAAACCAATAAATAAAATTTATGAGGTCATTCACAAAGACCAAAAAAAAGGCCCGAAAGTCGAGCCCTGAGGCACACCCTTCTCGATAGCTCTGCAACTACCAACAGCATTCTATTTGAGAAGTATGACTTAATAAAGTTCAGTGGTTTGTCCCGTATACCACCCTTATAAAGTTTAGTAAGTAAAATTTCGTGATTCACTACATCAAATGCTCGTGAAAAATCAACAAACATAGCCAATACAAGCAATATTTTGTCAAGATCCTCCACCATTGTAAAACTCGCATAATACAGTTTTAGTGTTTTTCTTTAAAGTAAATCATGCTGCGATGGAGAAAGTAATTTATTTTTATAAAAATATGCTACAAACTGTTCTTTAATTATTTTTTGAAATGCTATTTAGAAGACTTTTTCCTCGATAATTATCAAAATTATTTTTGTCAACCTTTTTATACAGAGTGACAATTTCAAAACTTGAAATGGCCATATCTTAGGAAGGAAAAACTTAATCAAAAAACGCTCAAAACACTTTCTATAAAATGAAGAGGGAACAAATAAAAGCGTATTATTCGACCCTTATCTGTAATCCCTTGGGCAGGGTGAGATACACCCCTAAAATCTTAAAGAGAAAGGGGGGTCGAGTGATATATCATCTTACAGCTCTTGAAAAATGCTTGCCAATGGTACCATAGAAAGCTGTTTTTCGTGTAATTCTTCTGTGTTTATTAAAGAAAACAATAAATTAAAACACAATTGTGAATTTTTTTATAATTATTTTTGAAGACAATAATAAAGCCTTTGTTCAAATTCTTCGCGTACATTTGCAAATGTTTCTCTGGATATAGCACGGCATTCCTGAATTATCCTGTCCTTGAGTTGCTCTATTGACTCAGGTTGCGTTTTAAACACCACAGATTTAAGGTGACTCCACAAAAAGAAGTCAAGAGGTGTTAGGTCCGGGGATCTAGGTGGCCATTCAACAGGACCTCTTCTTCCAATCCACTGGTTGGGATAATTTTCATCCAACCATTGCCTGACGGGAACTACATAATGAGGAAATGCCCCATCTTGTTGAAAATGTAGTAAACGTTCTTCTAATGCTAAATTTCCTTGTATGTCCCTCTGATTTTCTAATTCCCGCAGTATTAGTGGTTCGATAGACCTCTGTAGCATTTCAGCATACATGTCGTAATTTAAATTTCCTTCTATAAATATTGGGCCGATAATTACGTCTCCCAATATACCAGCCCAAACATTAATTTTCTGGGGGTACTGGGTATGCCCTTTTCTAAATACGTGGTATGGGTTCTCGTCACTCCAGTAACGACAGTTTTGCTTATTAACATGTCCATTCAAATAAAAGGTACATTCATCACTGAAACAAATATTTTTAACTAGTCGAGGTTCTGCCGTAATTCTATCTGTCATTATTTCACAAAACTGGATTCTTCTATCCGGGTCGTCGTCACCAAGTTCTTGCAGTGTGTGCAGTTTATAGGGATGAAACTTATGAAATTTAAGTACCTTTCCTATTGTTTCACGAGATAAGCCAGTTGCTACAGCTGCTTGACGAGTTGATAAAGTTTAATTAATTGCAAACTGCCCCAGAACTTCAATTTGCGCTGCTTCGTCAACTAGTCTAATACTAGTTGGCGAAGACTTACATTTTAACCTCGATGCCTTTCATTAAATCTTTGGGCTGTCCTTAAGAAACATTGATCCTGATAACCATAAACGAAAATTATTTCTACACGTTCAGCTGTGTTGTACCATTATGTAAGATAAGTGCTGCTTTTCATTTAAACTGAACCAAAAGTCAACTGTTAAAATATCAATACTAATAGTACAAGTTAGTTTTAAAAAATATATTGTGATAATAAAATGCGAATATTCATAAACAAATAAAATACCAGGCTTAAAATGTTTAGAATTCTTAAGAGACATGCCAGGATATCGGTACCAATCATTTTGAACATTTACTTAAATAAAAATGTTCAAAACTGTGTTTTTATTTATTGTTTCGTTTAATAAATACAAAAGAATTTCACGAAAAGTTGCTTTCTATGGTATAATTGAAAAGCATTTTTCAAGAACTTTAAGATGATGTATCAATCGATCTCCCTTTCTATTTAAGATTTTAGGGGTGTATCTCAACCTGCCCAAGGGGTTACAGATAAGGGTCGAATAATACTCTTTTATTTGTTCCCTCTTCATTTTATAGAAAGTGTCTTGAGCGTTTTTTGATTAAGTTTTTCCTTCCTAAGATATGGCCATTTCAAGTTTTTAAATTGTCACCCTGTATAAGGAATAACAGTAGCAAGTGTTAGTTTATGAGGGAAATATTTAAATTTTGTCATATATTTTAATGATCTAGCTACTATTGACATATCACGCCAATTTACTTTTTTCCAGATGACTCCACAGTTCTTTGGGTAGGTAAAGAGGTTGATATTTTAATGGGCAGTGGGTCTACTGGCGTTCGGGGGATACAGTCGTGGTGTGGGGATAATTCTCTTAGTTTCAATATTAACAAAACTAATATAATAATTTTCAAATTTAACATAAATGAGACACACATACATATTACTAACAAACTCTGTACTAAGTTCTTGGGTGTCTGGATTGATGACAAGCTAAAATTTAGTGACCACATTCTGGTACTTAACGCCAAGTTGGCATCTGGTTGCTATGCTGTTTGCAATAGTTTCGAATGAGCTGGAAAGTGACATTGCTAGAAATATTTGGTGGAAACCCATTTGAGATATGGTATTCCGTTCTGGGGATTTTGCTCTCAGTATAAGTTTAATTCAGTTTTTGTTTTGCAAAAGAGAGCAATTTGCTAGATATATCAGGCCAAGTATAGAGATCATTGCAAGCCTTTATTTTATAAATAAAAAATCCTTACCTTGCCTTGCTTATTGGTACTGAAAACTGCATCCCTTATACACAAGCACAGCTGTGAGTAACTTGATGAAAAAGGTTTCGGTAACTTTTAAAATTGGAAAAAAATAACTATAATATAGATACTTTTGTAAACTAACTTGTAGCTTTTACTTTTGAAAGTAGCTTTTCACTTTGAAAGTATCTATAGTTACTTTTGAAGTAACTAGTTACTTTAAAAGTAGCAAGTTACTTTCAGAAGTAACTAGTTAAAACCGGTTAGACTACACGTATCCGAGAGAAAAAGGGTCACAAAATATAAATAGAAAAATTGAAAACACCGGATTTTTTCGGATATCACTGGAAGTTTTCCATATTATATAAACATTCATTTCACGATATCTCATTGAACACAAATATGCGTACATTTTTCGTATATTCTGCACAATGTTGTATCTCTTATGATTCGTAATAATTCTGTAGTGTGTCTTCTTATCTGGGACGAGCAATATATATGTATATTGCTATATATATATATATATATATATATATATATATATATATATATATATATTGTTATATATATATATATATATATATATATATATATATATATATATTACAACCTCCTTTTTTTTTTATTTTATTTTTTATTGTTGTTTTTTTTTTATTTTACATTGTTTTTCTCGGTGCTCAGATTCTTTTATTTCGGAGGCGTTAGGACGTGAGTTCAAATAATTTAAACAATATTGTGGGCGCCAGGCCTAAAGTGGCCAAAGAGGTTGAGCAGAAAAGAAAAAACAAGATGGATACTAATGTACGCTAAGACACAATACTTAAGTTAACTTGTAATGTAGCTTCCCAAAACCTATCCTGCAATGGACAGATTATAAATAAAAGAATGAAATACTAATGCAAGGAAATTTATTGCAAATTGTATATAAAATATAAGTATAAATATCACAGTGGTATTAAATGTTGTTCAACACCATCAACAGTAACAATCAAATCACCACATATGAGGTAAAACGATAACTACATTATTCATGAAATTAAATGTGCCAAATGAAATAATATTTATATCTTTAAGTTTAATATCTTGAAAGTACTGAAAAATTTTGATACATAAATTTACCATAAAAGTTAAATGAACTACCAGTAATTAAATATTTTGATTATTAAAATTTAAATTATGCAAAACTGATTAGGTGGAAAGATTGGAGTGAATATTTAAAGTATTAAAATTTTAAATTAAGTAAAATGATTAGATGGATAATTGAAAAGAAAGAGAGAGGGCAAGGATACAACCTTGAATTAAATTTTATTTTCTTAATTAAGTTTTATATTTGTTACCAAATATTGTTGAAAGAGCATAGCATGAATGTTGCAAAAACCAGATTTAATAAATATTATTTTATAAAAACCTCATATGAGAGATGCAAATATTAGTATCATATACCGATATTGGCTGAAAATCACCGATAATAAGAAAATGGGCTGTAATGTAAAATATATTCAAACAATCATAAAACTATAACAGGTGGCTGAAAATCACAGGTAATTTTAGGAAGTACTGCTCATTACAAAAAACTTAACACTTATGACGCTAAGACATGGGTACCCAATATACACTCAACATACCTAATATAACTTATACTACAAAAAACATAAAGTCTCTTACTACCTATAAGCTATGAGCACTTACAAAGCAATTATTTAAAAAAAAACAATAAGAGTGTTTTACAAAACTCAAATTTAATAAAATAAGCCAGAAGATGCAATGAATTCTTTACTCAAAATCAACTAATTAAATAAAATACAACAAAGTAATACTTTGGAGAGTTATAGGTACCGAAATTAGAATAAAAGTTTATAGTTACTGATTTGCAAATGAATTCATGAGAAACTATTTAGAATTAAATTGGTTAATGACTTAAAGTGACTTTATAAAGGTAATTATAGTGCGAGAAGGCTGAATAATTGAAAAACTAGCAACGAAAGATCAAATTTCTAATGTACGCTCAGGGTAAGTAGAACACCAGTAGTAAAGCTACCTTTTATAAGCTAAACAAGGAAAGGTACTTATCTTTAGACTCGGTGTTGGGTTGGTTCCCTAAATGAAGACTTTCCTCAACGCTTCACAGCAGCGGTTAGCCTATAAGCTCAACCAAAAGGAGGTGGTCCTCTAGACGAGCAGACTGCAACGGAGGCCCCAAAACAGCACAAGCCAACAAGGAAAACTTCAAATGCCCCGTTCCAGCTACGCCACGGTAGTCCAACCAGAATCTAAGTCTCCAACTTCCTGCCTGATGTCCCTAAGTTGACCTGCCTAAGCCACTGTTCTTCCCACAATAAAAGAGTGATGTTGATTTTATTGTGATTGCGGTATTAATTAAAATATGCTCCTGCTGTAGGTTAAAAGGTCCTTGTAGTAGGATAAAAGCTTCTTGCAGTACGTTAAAAGCCTGAAAAGATAGAGAAATGTGCTGAGTACCAACCCACGTGGCGACTATTCCATGAACCATCTCCCTAGCAAGATTTTCTAATAATTTTGAATGACTAATTACCTGATGTTATGGCTTTGAGTAGTCTTGAAGTGCTTTCCAATCCCAATTAAGGCTTCATAGAATTCGCCGATCAGTAGAACTTCTTACACGTCGTGTAAAATGGCGGCACAAAAAAACTATGAGAACTAACACTTCATTATTATTCTGCAGAGAGGTAGCAAGAGAGGATCTCTTTGTTCGGTCCAAAGGTTTTATAGTCCTAACATAGCGAAAAAAATCACTTTATCATCCCGAAAAGTCTCAAAACATCTCCCTTTGCTACGGAACACCACCACCGATCACCACTAACGAGACAAAATCAGCTGATATAACCTCAGACTTTGAAACCCCTGACATAATTTGGAAATAAAACATAGGGTATAACGGGTTGCCTGCAGTAAGGTGTCGCCAAACAACGATCTCGGATTTTATTAACATTAGGGACTTTTCGCGTCGTTGCTTTATTATTTACGATAATTATTGGTTTGTATTTTATATATTTGACTGTCTTAAAAGAAACAAAATATCAAATATTTTGTGAATAAATAGGTGGTAATAATAAAGATCTAGTTACTTTTAAAAAGTAACGAAGAACTAAGATAAATTTTTCATAAAATGACTAGTACCTTCGAGTACCTAGTTACATTTTTCAGAAAATAACTTTTAAAGTAACTAGATACTTTTTTAAAGTAACTTTTACAACTCTGTACACAACTCATCAGTATGAAACAAAGAATTCTGATAGTATACCCTTATCCTAAGTCAGCCCTCATCAGAAGTTCATTTTTATTTGAGAGATTTAAGATATATAAACTAAGTATAAAACAAATAACAAGAATTAAATTATTTAGACGTTCTCTAAAAAGTATTTTAATAGAAAAATAATTTTACAGTTTGCAGGAATTTTATGACAGCCACTTATGATTGTCAAATTTATTGTTATATAAGTAATTTTTGCCGTTTTATTTTGTGATGCCCAATTTGCTATTACCTTACCGTAATTTTAACCGTTTGCGTAATAATTTATTTTTAGGAGTATGTTGTGATGATTGTTAGTTTGTGGGCAAAATAGTTGAAGAATGTATTTGGCTGACTTTGTTAAAACTTATTGCATTAAAACTTGTATCAATGAGTGTCTTAAAGATAAGAATAATATTTTTTAATCCCTAGGATTGGAAACCGGACGGATAGAACTTTTGGTGCGTTAAATAAAAAGACAGTTTTATTTGCATGGTTTGGCTGTTAGATATAGTAACCTATTCTAGCAATGTCATTGTTAGCGGCTGGATTTGTGGAATGATAAATAGAGTTTTAAATTTAAAAAGTCGTAGTCTGGAGATATTTGATAGTTAAGACAAATTAGCATTTAAGCAGGGTTTTAATATTTTATTTAGGGTCTGCTTAATTTACTTACCGATTTTTATTTTTTATATTTTCTTTAAAACATTTTAGGAACTCATAAGACTTATATATTTCCACACTCTTGGGACTACTACCTTTTATAACTATTTATATTTCAACTGCCACCATCTTCCATTAATTAGTATTGCACAGAATTTAACTACTACCTCCTTCCATTCATTACTACCACATGTATTTTGGTAGTAGTTGAAATATGAATGGGAGTAATTAATGGAAGTTGATAGTAGTTAAAATGAAGTGTGGTAATAATTACTAGAAGATAGTAGTAAATGAAATATGTAGTAATTAATGGATTAATGGATGGTAATGAATAAAAGGTGATAGTAGTTGAAATACATGTAGTAATAATCAATTCAAAGTGGTAGTAGTTGAAATGCATGTGGTATTAATCAATGAAAGGTAATAGTAGTTGAATTATATGTGATAGTAATAATATAAGATGGTAGTAGATGAAATACATGTGACTCTGATGAGTTTCTGAAGGTTGTAAAACAAATTTAAAAATAAAAATGGGTTTGATTGTTTTATATGTATATGTATATGGCGTACATGAAATTAGATTAAATATGTTAGGTATTTTAGGGTATTTGAAAAACAGTGTTTCTTAAACAGAAGAGAAACATACAGATCATAAATGAATTAAAAAGAATACAGAAATACAAATGGGCAAGACAGAATGAGACAATGTTAAAATTATTAGCAACGCGCTAGGTAAGAACGACGGAGTATTTGGTCGATTTTTACATTGGTTATTTATTTCTAACGCGTGTTGCTTTTGATCTTAGAGAGAGATTACAAAGTCAGGATAACAGACTTCTTGTTGATTTAGTTTACGGTAGTTTAGATATCCGTATATTATATAGTATAATTTTTGGTTCTTATAAAAAACATTTTTTTTAGGTTTAAAATTACATTTTTCCTAAAGCTTTAGTAAAGTAAAACATTTTGCACTATCTTTAAAACATACAAAAATTTTATTTTTATTTATAAGCTTAATTTACTAAAATTCAAGGAAGTATATTTTATTAAGTAAAACTTGGCAATATAATTAACTACCACCTACTTACGGTCATGTAAGTGTTTTTATTATCTAGAAAAAAACTAACGTTCGTAAACTTTACTAACGAGAAGTATACTTTATCAGATTCAGGACATTTTGCCCTAATCACTAAACTTGATGGAACTGCATGAAATGTATCCTTATATTATTATGTAGGTATTATGTACAGGGTGTTCCAGCGAGGACTGAACAGGGACCTATTTTTGACCTTCCTTGTATTTGGAAAAATTCAAAATAGCCAATCGATGTATTTTTTCTTGTAGAATCCAAAAATATCATCGAAAAAATATTTGAACCAGAAACAAAAGAGTTACGCTATGCATCAGGTGTTTTTTAAATGGAATGTATCGTTTTTTATACGATTTTTGGAAAGAGTGATTTTTTTTATGTCCGTTCTGATTAAAAGATTTGATTTTGCGATAGCTGTTTATATTACATTTTAATGTTTTACAAACTAAAATTTTAGCTTCACCTGTTTAAAATATACGATAGGTTGGTATAGGTGATCAAGGTAAAATGACGTTTGAATGCTTTGTCAATAAAAATTGACATTATTTTAATTATTGTGAAATACTCTTTGGACGAGAGACTACAGATTGTTATGCTATTTTACAAGTGCCAAGAAAATGCAAGAGAAGCAAGAAGAAGATTTATTGCAAATTTTCATAGAAATATATCCATCAATACAA
Organism: Kuschelorhynchus macadamiae; assembly: GCA_030620095.1. Taxonomy (NCBI): domain Eukaryota; kingdom Metazoa; phylum Arthropoda; class Insecta; order Coleoptera; family Curculionidae; genus Kuschelorhynchus; species Kuschelorhynchus macadamiae. The sequence continues at coordinate 9,851 of JAUTXW010003003.1, forward strand.
TTCTAAGGATAAAAAACCTATTTGAGGAAAATAAAACTTTACATGATAGAAAAAGAAATATACAAAGAAGAAGAAATCGAGACCAGGCCATTATAAATTATTTTCCAGTTAATCCAACCAAATCTATTTCGGATGCAGTTCGGGAAGTTCAGTACGGTGGCGGTGTAAGGCGCAGAAGAGTTACCCGAGGGACTGTTCACAGGACTCTGAAAATTCATAAATTTAGGCCTTTTCGTATCCTTCCACTTCAGCACCTAACACCGGCACAAAAAGAACTTCGCTTTCAATTTGTTTCTCAAATGGTAATTCGGCAAGAAAACGAAGGCCCTGATTTATTCAAAAATATTGTGTGGACCGACGAAGCTACTTTCACAACATCGGGAGTATTCAACAGACATAATAGTCACCACTGGGCCGTTGAAAATCCAAAAAAGTTCCAGACTATTAAATTTCAAGGGAGGAATTCTATTCATGTTTGGTGTGGGATAAAAAACAATAAAATTTTGGGACCAATATTTTTTAACGGGACTTTAAATGGGCACAGATATTATGAGTTTTTAGAAAACGAAATTGAAAATTTTTTGGAAGACTTACCATTGGCAGAATATCAGAATTTAATTTGGCAACATGATGGGGCGCCTCCTCATGCCGTGCATTTTTAAATCGGCGCCATAACGAATGGATAGGGCGAAATGGAACATATGCTTGGCCGCCCAATAGCCCCGACCTCTCAGTTTTGGATACATTTCTTTGGGGCCATTTGAAGAACGTCGTATACAGACATTGAAACGAAAATATTTAAGAGATCATGGGAAAAATTGTAGATGAAATAAACCGCCTTAACCAGGAAAATCATATTGTAACAGCAAGTTTAGAAAGGCTACAAAGGGGTTATCGATGTTGTTTCGAGAAAAACGGCGGTCACATTGAAAACTTATGTTATTAGTAGTTTTATTTTATTATTTAATAATTATTTTTTATTGAATTTCTTTTTCTATCATGTAAAGTTTTATTTTCCTCAAATAGGTTTTTTATCCTTAGAATTGTATTGATGGATATATTTCTATGAAAATTTGCAATAAATCAACTTCTTGCTTCTCTTGCATTTTCTTGGCACTTGTAAAATAGCATAACAATCTGTAGTCTCTCGTCCAAAGAGTATTTCATTTCGATCAGAGTCAAATATATATTTTTTAGGTGAAGACTTCGACAATAATTAAAATAATGTCAATTTTTATTGACAAAGCATTCAAACGTCATTTTACCTTGATCACCTATACCAACCTATCGTATATTTTAAACAGGTGAAGCTAAAATTTTAGTTTGTAAAACATTAAAATGTAATATAAACAGCTATCGCAAAATCAAATCTTTTAATCAGAACGGACATAAAAAAATCACTCTTTCCAAAAATCGTATAAAAAACGATACATTCCATTTAAAAAACACCTGATGCATAGCGTAACTCTTTTGTTTCTGGTTCAAATATTTTTTCGATGATATTTTTGGATTCTACAAGAAAAAATACATCGATTGGCTATTTTGAATTTTTCCAAAATACAAGAAAGGTCGAAAATAGGTCCCTGTTCATTCCTCGCTGGAACACCCTGTACAATGTTTAAATCATCATATTAATCGTAAAACAAAGATTGCTGCGGCTACGACAAATTAATATAACTAGTAAATTAAGAATGACAGTGACACTTACACCGCGCAACGTATATGTAAAGATTTTTTTAACATGGATAATTTAAAGAGTTACACTTTATGTAAGTTTTGTAAGAAGATAACCTATATTAAAATAAACCACAGAATATTGCCTTGCCTAATAAAAGTAGTAGAAAAGGCCACTGTCTACTGATTCCAAAAAAGTTTCTTTGCAGATGTCAAGAAGATAGTTTATCAAGAATCTTCTTTCTTGGACCGATTATCCCGAAGTAAGTAGAACGAAATATGTCCAAATGGTATATCTACTTCCTCAAACATAAACATTTATGGGAATCTGATGAGCTGTATACACCTGAAGCACCTCCTTACTAGCCATTAAGAAAGCAAGGAGTAATGCAAGCATTTAAAAAATATATTGATGCCTTAGCTGCTAGATTGAAATAATTCGTTGTTTATCTAAAGTAAATATGTAATATATATATATTATCGACCATATAAACTTGTTAAACTAATAAACTTTAGAATAAAACATCTAAGCAATAATGAAAATTTTCTGTCTTATCACATGACATATATCAAAAAGATTTCCAGTGTAATCACCTCCAGCTTACCCTGGAAGCAAAACATTTCCGGAAACCCGACCAGTTGCTATGGTAACGTTTAAAAATAAAGGCATCTGATTGGCTATAAAGGACAGGTGCGAAATTTTCATAAAAACTGATATAAAATTGCTGATCAACGAATATATTCTAAAACCTCTATCAGGAAAATCAAAAAGCTACCATTTTCGGGAAGTAAAGAGGTAGTACACTGGCTTACTAAACCATAATGCGATGTATCCGATAGTTAATGGAACGCGACGCGCCGATATGGCAGGACTGAAATTTGCATTTTCACAAAATTACTTTCAATAGACGAAGTCGACGTCATGTTCAGCAAATAAGTTTTGTCAGGGGGTTTAATGAAACCTCGAAGGAGGCGGTAATTTGCACCGATGGTAAACTTAATGATGTCGTTAATGAGAATTTGAGCGATCCGTGTTTAAATCTATCGGCGATTTAGCCTACCGTTCCCCGTATGCCGCTTGTCGTTAGCGATGATTTATCTCATCTTTTATGTGTTGTATATACAAAGTATAAGGTGGTTTCGAAATAAGTCGTTTGAGTTTTTAACAGCGGCTGTGAAGACCCTTCATTATCAGTATGCTGATGATTATGTTTTGAAACATGAAGGAGAACTCTGTCGTGATGTTTAGCAAAAACACCAAAAAAATTTGACTTATTAAAATGGTGTTAAAATTAAATTTATGTTGTTTATGCCAATCTAAATCAGTATCAGAAGCAGGGACAAAACCAGGTCAATATAAACATTTAGAAATCGGCCTGGTAAATTTTCTTTACCCAGAACTTTCCTCGTTATCAATATTTCCTTTTATTAGGAATAGTGATGTGTGACCCAATTTCAGTACATACTCATTTATATAATAATAATAATAATAATCATAATAATAATAATAATAATCATAATAATAATAATCATCATAATAATAATAATAATAATCATAATAATAATAATAATAATCAACATGGAATTTGGTATAAGTAAATGCAAGCTACTTCATATCAACAAGGGACAGTGGAAAGGCGATCCTACGGGGAAACAATCGACAATGAAACTATAGATAACATGCTTAAAGAAGAAACGTACAGATACCTAGGCTTCCATCAAAGCACCAAAAGAGCTCAAGACGGAATTTAAAACCAGACTCACAAAGCTACTAAAAACAAAACTGAATTCCAGAAATCTAACGAAAGCTATTAACACCTTCGCCATACCTATTCTTACGTATTCGTTTGGCATCATTAAATGCTCACACACAGACATAGAAAACATTCACATTCTCATACGCTCTGAATTCACGGGAAGTTACATCCCAATGCATGCAAGGAAAGACTCACCATCGAGAGAAAAAAAGAAGAAGGGGAATTATAGATATACAATCGCTAAATAAAAAACAAATTTACGAACTCTGAAAGCCATTAGCCACAACATAAAAACTAACGGAGAACACATACCCTTACTACCATTATACACCAACATCTATACTTGAAAACAAAGACTTCAAGCTCTACTGGGACATTGACATCCACACAGATAAAACAATCCCCGCAAATAGACCCGATATCACCTTTCAATCCAAAAAAGAGAAAATCACTTATTTGATTGACATGGCTGTCCCCAACGACGAGAACATCCAAGCGAAATACAGTGAGTCATATCAGTAACAGGTCTCACTCCAACAACGTTTACTCCGCATTTGACTCAATTAGGACTTAATCAGATATTCACAGGAACATCCAGAAATCGGTCATTTTGAAAACATGTAGCATCGTTAGATCATTGATACACAATTGTTTTTTTTCATTTCCTTTTTTTTGTTTTCTTTTTGTACTGACTTGGTATAATCCCGTCAGTATAAAATACAACCACATTAATACTGTGAGAGAACAAGATAATAATAATAATACAAGACAGCGTCATCATGGAACTAACCAGAAAAAAATATAAAAACCTTCATACTGGTTACATAGATTGTAAAATAGCCTTTGATTTGGTACCTCACAGTTGGGTAACCAGAGTGCTAGAATTATACAAAGTCAATAAAAACATCAGACAATTTGTTACGGAAATCATGAGTACGTGGAAAACTAAAATCAACCTGAGGACACAAAAAGGACACATCGAAACAGAAGAGATCTACATCAGACGAGGTATATTCCTGGGAGATTCACTCAGCGCTTTGTGGTTCGGCCTCGATCTCAATCCACTCTCACATACACTGAATAACACAAACCTTGAATTCCACATTAAATACCAATACAAAATAAACCATCTGTTGTACATAGATGACATAAAATTATACGCAAGCACAAAGGCACAGCTAAAGGAACTCCCTTAAAATCACAGAAACGTTTACCCTGGACATCAACATGGAATTTGGTGTAAGTAAATGCAAGCTATTTCATATCAACAAGGGGCAGTGGAAAGACCACGCTACGATGGAAACAATCAACAATGAAACTATAAATAACATGCTCCAAGAAGAAACAAACAGATACCTAGGCTTCCATCAAAGCACCAAAAGTAACTATTAACACTTTCGTCGTACCTATCATTACGTATTCGTTTGGTATCATTAAGTAGTCACCCACGGACATAAAAAGCATTCACATTCTCATACGCTCTGAATTCACTAAACACAGGGAGTTACATCCCAACGCATGCAAGGAAAGACTCACCACCGAGAGAAAAGAAAGAGGGAGGGAATTATAGATATACAATCGGTAAATAAAAAACAGATTTACGACCTCCGAAAACTCTTCCACAACAAACAATCTAACATGTACAGGGTGTCCCATTTTCGTAGGTTTTACGGGGTTTCCAGCTTATGAGTAGAGATAGAGAGATGCGGTTTTCGCGACACCGTGCTACTTTTCGATGAAACTAAAGAGGCCGCAAACAGATTTGCCCTAACCATTTTAGTTTCCGTGCTACAGGGTGATTTTGAAAATTTGTCATTTTCGGACACCCCCTGTAACTCAGCTATCGTAAAATATATTTAAAATGTTTCAACTGGTATTTATAGATTTTTTCACGTAGAATTCAGTGGCATACTCAGATTTTTGCTGAGAGTCATAGTTTTTGACATATTGGCATAACCTACTATTTTTTAAATGGGACACCCTATATATTATTTTTTCATCTTATTCTTCGTGTCGAGAGCTTTTCAAAAACATACCATAAGTCATATTTATTTTCATAAATAACATGAAAAAATGCATTTTTCTTTAAACGGATTTATGGCATAGCAGATCAATCGAAATAAGAAAAGGTGGCTGTGATAGCCATGGCAACGCCAACAAAAATATGATCAGGCAGCCATTACTGCTGTCATTTTTGGCATTATTGCGTTTAAATTTTTCTTGACGTCTATTATAATTATTGTTTTTAATATGGCTCAGAATCAAAAATTTGAATATTTTGAGAAATATGATATGAACGCGTGTTTTATATTGTCTAATGAAGATGCAGATCAGGCGGCAGAGCTTTATCTGAACAGGTTAGTTCTTTTTTACCTTCCTACATTTTGACTTTATTGGTTCGCTTTATTTTATCTTAGATATCCCGAGAGAAGACAACCAGAAAAAAGAATTTTTCAAAAAATTAAAAATAATCTTTGCCAATATGGATCTTTTAACAAGCCTCGATCGCGAACTTACAATAAAGACAACGAAGAATCTGAGGTCAACGTTTTAGCCCTCGTTCAGACAGCTCCTGAAACATCTTGCAGGAAAATAGACGAAGAGGCGGGTGTACCGAAAACCAAAGTGCAGAAATTTTTGAAAAAGCACAAATTCAAACCCTATAAATACAAACTTGTGCATCATCTGCATCCTGGTGATGCAGAGCGCAGATTGGAGTTCTGCAATTGGTTTATAAATATGAAGGCAGAAGATATCGATTTTGAAAAAAAGATTATTTGGTCAGACGAGGCACATTTTACTAGTTCAGGGATTTTAAATAGACACAACACGCGATTTTGGAGTCAAGAAAACAACCATGTTATTTTTCCTAGGGAGCGTCAGGGCAGATTTGGATTCAATGTCTCCTGTTTTATTTTCAACCGAAAAATAGTTTACCAATTGGTTACGTGCGAATCCTAGAAGACGCATTAGGAATTTTGGATGATGTTCCCTTGGCTCAACTAAATAGGATTTATTTCCAGCAAGACGGAGCTCCAGCCCACAATGCCAGAATAAGTCAAAACTGTCTTAACGACCATTTTCCTGGAAGATGGATAGGAACACACGGACCTGTTCGATGGCCACCACGATCCCCTGACGTCTCAGTTTTAGATTTCTTTTTGTGGGGTTATTTAGAAAACAAGGTTTATGTAAGGCGATACGAAAACTTAGAACAACTAAGAATGGCCACCGAAAACGCTTTTGCAGAGTTACAAAGACAGTCATTTACAATAGAAAATGCATTAAAAAGAATTTTTAAAGTTTGTCACACTTGTAGGACACATAATGGTCTACAATTTGAACAATATTTGTAGTTTTAATGAAATTATAATTATTACCTTTTACCTATTTCCTAATTTTTTCTGATGCTGTTACTTTGTTATTTCGTTAATAAATATTTGTTAACTTTTTCCATGGCTCCACAGCCACCTTCTTTTATTTCGATTGATCTGCTATGCCATAAATCCGTTTAAAGAAAAATGCATTTTTTCATGTTATTTATGAAAATAAATATGACTTATAGTATGTTTTTGAAAAGCTCTCGACACGAAGAATAAGATGAAAAAATAATATATAGGGTGTCCCATTTAAAAAATAGTAGGTTATGCCAATATGTCAAAAACTATGACTCTCAGCAAAAATCTGAGTACGCCACTGAATTCTACGTGAAAAAATCTATAAATACCAGTTGAAACATTTTAAATATATTTTACGATAGCTGAGTTACAGGGGGTGTCCGAAAATGACAAATTTTCAAAATCACCCTGTAGCACGGAAACTAAAATGGTTAGGGCAAATCTGTTTGCGGCCTCTTTAGTTTCATCGAAAAGTAGCACGGTGTCGCGAAAACCGCATCTCTCTATCTCTACTCATAAGCTGGAAACCCCGTAAAACCTACGAAAATGGGACACCCTGTACTTATAAATAGTCTCGGTTAGGATAAGTTACTTTAGTTTATATCATCTGCTGCGCGCGTCCAAAACGTAACAAGTTGTGGTGTAGTGTGGTTGTATTTTGATCTATCTTCCACCACAGGTTACAGTGTTAGGCCATATTCAAAATAAAATGAATAAGTAGTTTTTACGTTAACACACCGTTATTTTATTACATCATGTTGAATTCGATCAGTTTAACATATCTAATTAATTTTTCTGCAAAATTTGAAGTCAATTGAAAAAGATTTTTTGAAAAAATTGTCTGGCTTTCATTTGTACCGGTTTATCTCTATATTATACTTAATACTTGCACATAATTTGAAATTAAGTAGTTTTTTCCAGGCCGATATAACTATAAGGACGACAAGTAAAATAAAAATGATAAAATAAATACGCAAAAAACAGAGGCACGTTTTATTGTCATATTTTCAAAATGCATCTTGACAATACGCCTATTATTTAAAGTGGTAAGAAACACATTTAACAAAAATCCTTGAGGGTGACATAACGTTAACACACTATTACTCTTATCTCAAGAGGATCCTCGAATGGATTTTTGCAATATAAAACAGGGAACAAACGCGTTATATAAATTATACGTCATCAGAGGCACACTTATTGTCTATTATGTGTTGCCTTTTTCTTCTTTTTTTGGGTGATAGCGCCTACATTTTGTTCTAAATTAATTATAACTTTTATAGCGCATGAGAAGTTTTATTTTGTCTGTAAAATAAATCACGTTAAATATAGACTGTTTCTATACTTTTTTTGCATTTGCTTATTATTATACGTACATCTTTAAGACATAAGCACTACTTCAATTTAGGACCCCGTAATGGCTGTTTTCCCTCTCAAGGTAGCATACAGTTTGTAGACATTTGAATCATTAAGTTTTTATCTGAGGGCTGTCACAAAGGAGAACAATGTTTAACAGTCATATATGTGCACTGTACAGGGTGTCCGGATTTGGTTGCAAAAGCAGGGTATCTCGCTTATTTTTAAAGATAGAACCTTGCGGTTTTCACGAACCTGAGCTAATTTTTTGTGAAACTCATGAAACCGTAAACAAAATTTTCATAGCCTTCTTCGTTTATGAGATATAGGGCGAAATAGAACATTTTGCATTTTGGGACCCCCCTCGTATCTCGGTTATCCTTTAACCTAACGCAAAGGAAAAAATTGCTGCTTATGCAGTTTTTTACGCTGGATCCAGTGGCGTAGTCGTATTTTTCATTTGAGTTGTTATTTTTTAGATATGACCCAAAGTTGTGTTTTTTTAAATGGGACACCCTGTATATTTGTCTAGAAATTGATTTGTCCTTTTAAAAGCTTCTCAAAAATATATAATAGTTTGGGTCTATTTTAATAAACAAAAACAAAAATCCTAATTTTTATAATTATCATCCCAAATTTTGCAGTAGGCCATGCAAAACGATGCCGTTTTCTTTTGTTTTCTTGGAAGCAAATGACATTTCCCAATTTTGTACGCGTATATAAAATATAACGCTAGTTTTTTGTATTTATTTATTGTGTAAAAATATATTTGTGTTATTATGGAAGAGAGCCAAACTTTCGAACATTATGAAAAGTACGATATGTTAGCTTGTTTTATATTAAGTAATGAAAATGTTGAAGCGGCTTCTGAGATGTATTCTAACAGGTAAATAGTTAATTTTTAGGTATGTTGAAATACTATTGCTAAATTTTTATTTAGATATCCAGAAAGGAGGCAACCTAATATATCCACTTTTTATCGGATAAAAAAGAATTTACTTAATCACGGATCATTTATCAAACCTCGTACGAAAACATATAATAAAGAAAATCGGGAGGCTGAGGAAATTATGGTTTTGGCTAATGCAGAAGCTTACCCTACAAACTCTTGTAGGGCCAGTGAAAAGAGCATAGGAGTTCCAAAAACTAGAGTTCAAGAAATTCTAAAAAAGCACAAATACCACCCATACAAATTTAGGCTCGTGCAGCACTTACAGCCAGGGGTTGCAGAGCGTCGGGTAGTCTTCTGCAATTGGTTTCGAGAAAGATGCGATATGGTTAGAGATTTTGAAAGGAAGGTTATATGATCAGACGAAGCACATTTCAGTAATTCTGGTATACTCAATAGGCACAATAGTAGATTCTGGTCCCAGGAAAATCAACACCAAATATTTCCCAGAAGACAGCAGGGCAGGTTTGGTCTAAATGTGTCCTGCTTCATATTAGGAACACGTATAAAATTTTATATATTTGAGGGAAATCTAACAGCCAATCGCTATATAGAAATTTTAGAGGCAGCTATACCTGTTCCTCTAGCGCAAATTAACGAAATTTATTTTCAACAGGACGGTGCTCCTGCACACAATTCTGGAATGACGAGATTATTTCTGGACAATAATTTTACCAATCAACGGATCGGAACAATTGGACCTATAAGATGGCCCCCTAGGTCTCCAGATTTGTCGATTTTAGATTTCTTTCTATGGGGATATCTGGAAAATAGAATTTACAAAGACCACTATGATAATGTCCATGATTTAGGAAATGCAATGAGAGAAAATTTTCGCTATTTACAAAATCATCCCGTTATTTTGCTTAATTCCCTAAAACGAATACGAAAATTGTGCGAAGCATGCATAGAACAAAATGGAAATCAGTTTGAATAGTTCTTTTGATTTCCTTGGTTGCTGTAGTTCTTATACGACAGTTGATTTTTGCCGAAAGGCTTGTTACATAATAATTTATTACTGTTTTGTTCTTGTGTTACATAAATCTAGGTAGGTGGTACTTTTTTGGTGCGAAATTATCAATACATATTTTGATAAATAGATTTAATTACATATTTATTTTGATTTATTGTTAGGATGTAGATATTGTTAACGACTTTAAATAAAAGGCAGCATTGTTTTGCATGGCCTACTGCAAAATTTGGGATGATAATTATAAAAATTAGGATTTTTGTTGTTGTTTATTAAAATAGACCTATACGATTATATATTTTTGAGAAGCTTTTAAAAGGACAAATCAATTTCTGGAGAAATATACAGGGTGTCCCATTAAAAAAACACAACTTTGGGTTATATCTAAAAAACAACAACTCAAGTGAAAAATATGACTACACCACTGGATCCAGCGTAAAAAACTGCATAAGCAGCAATTTTTCCCTTTGCGTTATGTTAAAGGATAACCGAGTTACGAGGGGGGTCCCAAAATGCAAAATTTTCTGTATCGCACTGTATCTCATAAACGAAGAAGGCTATGAAAATTTTGTTTACGGCTTCATGAGTTTCACAAAAAATTAGCTCAGGTTCGTGAAAACCGCGAGGTTCTATCTTTAAAAATAAGCGAGATACCCTGCTTTTGCAACCAAATCCGGACACCCTGTACAGGGTGGACCTTTATCTTGGGACACTTTATACCAGAAACGGTGGGCTTTAGGAGAAAAAGTTAAATACGAAAGTTTCTTGGATTCATTTGTGTTTTTCATTTTTTATTGTCAATTTGGCGTACCCTTAATTGTCTCAAAAGTATTTTAAATGAAACACCCTGTATATTATCTTGGTTGAATAGGGTATTAAAAAACCTTTCAAACGATGTTGAATATTATGGGTCTGAGATTCACCGTTTCGGACTTATCGAGAATTGTCTTCAGGAATATCCTTATACCATTGATTTTCTCATTTTTTTACGTGCGACACTCTGTATATTATGTTGAATTCAAATAGAGCAATAAAAGGCCTTTCCAAAGATGTAAAATGTTAAGGATATAAGAATCACCGTTACCTAGACGACAGAACGAAAAACTAAATTAAATTTATATTTCATATAATATCTAGTACCCATCTATCAAAATAAGAAAACAATATAGGTTACGGTATTGCTAAATTTTGTGAATGGTCATTTTTCTCAATATATGGTAATTATATTAAAAACAATACGAATAACTATTTAACTATACTTCATGGGTCAGCGGTTCATCTTTCCGGATCTATAGACAAGTATTTCAGTATTCTTGAGCAAACATTTTAACATTATTAACTAATAACAAAAGAATCTAGCTCTTTTAGTGTACCCCAAAGAAAATAATCCAAAGGAGTGAGGTCAGGGCTCTTCAAGGACCAGCTGTAACTTCCATTTCCCCCAATCCATTCCCGATATTGAGTATTTAAATAATTTCTGATCTCTGGACTATGGAGCACCATCCTAGTGCCATATTAAATTAGTATGATCCCTTAGAAGAATTTTATTTTCCATCAGTGTCTGAATGTCCATTAACAGGTCTAGGTAACGTCGGAAATTTAAATTGTAATAGAAAAATGTAATTGAATTAATGTGCATTTATGATTGAGATGCACTCGGAAAAAACCTCAACATGACTTTCCTATTCTATTCTTATTATATTTTGCACGTTCATTTCCTTGTCCTTTTTTTTCTGTCACGAAATCTTCTTTATCATATTTAGTTTGGTCTTAAACGTAGACCTCCGAAATAATTAAGGTTTTTTAAAGCGTCGGAAATTTGTAACGTTAACACACCGCCCTGTTAATTTTTAATTAAGCCGGCATGTTGAATTAATTTTGTTAGGCCGCAGATTCGCTCTCAGCTCGCTTTGTTCCGAGGATGCCGATGAAAGTTTTGCGCTCTTCGGTGTTTTTGTGGGAACGCTTTTTCGGCTTCGCACAAAACACAATTATTTACGGTACCTTTGATTTTAACGAAAATAGAATTATATTTAATGCGGTAAGTTAAAAAATAATACTCCAACGGAAATGTTTTCGAATTATTTTATTAAAGGAGCACAATGAATAACTGTGTGTTTTATTTTGAAATAGTCTTACCAAAAGTCAAGAATTTATAACATCATATTCTACAGAAGAGAGAAGAGAGATTTTCCGCTAAACTCGCAACATCCCCACTCATAACTGTCGAACACACTACTATTAGAGACACTAATAGTGTCTACAATTATTAATTCTCTCTTTCTCTCTCTCCCTTAGTTACCTTAATTCTCTTTTCCACTAAACTCTCAAAATCCTCGCTCATAACTCTTGAGAGAGAGGAAGAGATTTAATGATTCTAGACATGTCAACCCAGTGGGTTTTTTAATATCTTTAATAGTGGTGTGTTAGAGAGTTATGACCGTGGATGTTGATAATTTAGTGGAAGAGACAATTAAGAAAGCTGAGGTTATATTTTAAAGAATAGGTATATGTCCTAAGGATCCGCATAAGGCTATCAGTTAGGTGGAGGTCGATTAATGATTCAATATGAGTAGTACAGTTTAGGAATATATGCTTTATTCTAAGGGGTGTGTTACAATGTTGGCAGATGGGGAGATCTGACCAATTGATGAGATGTTTAAGAGTGAAGAGGGTGTGCCCCCTAAATAAACCGGCCATGATTGTATTTATTTTTCTTGGAAGAGTGATGGTGGGGGGCTAGCAAGTAAACTAAATTTGATGTCTTCCAGTTTCTTTTAATAAAGGTTAAGGTTCCACTCCAGTTGAACCAGTGATTTCGAGATGGATATCGAAGATCTCTGGAGGTCACTGATTTAAAAGATATTGTTGAGGGTTCTGGTGGATGAATTAGGACTTTTGGTTTCTATCGAGGGGATCGATAACGAATAACCAATTTAGGAAATTGTTGGTAAAGATGATGTCAAGTGTCAATAAACTGCGAAGAGCTCAGATATTAGGACGCTGGATGTATAGTAAAGAATATACGATTTTCCAGCGCGGTTATAGAAAAATATCGGATTTTGGCGTCATAGGTGAAAAAGTCGGAAAGTACGTGATTTAAGCTAGGGGGCGTTATAAAAAAGGAGGAGTGGTGTAGGATGAAATTTGTGAATCGAAGACTTTTAGCATATTTCATCAGTAATAGTTCTCCACGTTGATGTAGGGATAGACATCAGACATCATCATAAACAAAATTTAGATGGAGATCATTCCTTTGTCTTGTTTGATAATTATGGATTTTGGAAAATGAAGTCTTTTAAATTTTGTAAGTAAAAATATGAACTGAAGAAAAAAATAGATTACGTACATTTTAACCATTTTAATTTGGGTTTAAGTCATAAATCAGCTAGAAAAATACCAAAGAAACACGGATATCGAGCTTTTAAGCACCAATTACACCAACATTTGTATCCTGACGATGGCGATAGACGGGTATTGTTTTGTAATTGATTGCTCCAAAATTGTAGAATTGACCCAAATTTTATCAACTTTATCTTATTTTCTGACAAAACAAACAAACAAACAAAAGTATGCTTTATTGCCGCAGAAAAATTTTACAATTTTATGGACAAAGCAAAATATACCTAAAAATAAGACATATCAAAACATTAATCGAAAATAATTTCGACAGGTCAGTGCTTTTTTTTTTAAATGTAAATTATCAATTTATCAAATCGTAAAACACACGTTAGAATATAACATAACATTGCAAACAGTAAATGAATCATGATAACCTTATAAAAGTAAACAAACACACATGTACGAGGTGAATAATTTCGATGACATTGAAATCAAAATTGCAACTATGCGACCTTAAACTCTATGTTATTATAGTTATACAAATAATTGTGATGTTAAACAGAAGGTATATTGAACTAGTGTAGAATGTAGTATACAAAAAGAATTAAATTGTTTTTAATCCAATACCTAACAAAAATAATTAAGTTTTAAGTGAATGTTCGACAGTTCTTTTCCCTATATAATGATTTACAAAATTCTATGCTACGAGTTAGGACATGACTCACAAAAGATTTAAGTAAACAAGCGAGCTTAGTGACAATGTAAAGAGACTTACTCACTGAAAAAAAAATCATTAACGCTGTAAAATGGTCTCTCAATGAGGTATGCTTTGGTGTTTTTTCGAAATTGTGCAAGCATAGGGATAGATTTTAAATGTACTGGCAGATTGTTGTAAAGTTTTATGGCGTTGTAAATAATTGATTTTTTTATTAATTCTGTGGAAGGAATGGGAAGATAAATATCATGCCTAGAGTTTCTGGTAGGGTATACATGTTGTGGCCTTTCTGATAGCACTGGTAGTAGTGCAATTGGGCGATAATTGCAAGAGTTAGTTTTTTCGCCGCCTTTATGAAGTGGAATAATTATAGCTGTTTTAAGGCAATCAGGGAATACACCTTTTATAAAGAACTCATTTATTAATGTTGTAAGGGCCTCTATGACTGGGAGTGGCAAGTTCAGGAATATTCTAATTGATAGGCCATCAGTGCTACACGAAGGTTTACTTTTGATATTATGTATTACCTTCAATAGTTCAGTGTTGCTAACGGGACTTAAGAAAAAGCTATCAGCTAAATTTTTTGAAGGAGGGAGAAACGAAAGAGGGTCCAAACTTGGCGAGATACTAGAGGTAACATTTTTGCTTACATTAATAAAATAATCATTTAGATCATTAGCCCCTGGCAAGATCTGAGTCACAGGGTTTGATTTGTTTCTGAGGTTATTGATGATGGACCAGGTTTCTTTTGAAACGTTATTAGAGTTTGTTAGACGTTTTCGGTAGTGTAATTTTTTTGCTGACTTAATAAGAGTAGTGTAGATCCTCCTATAATTAGAGATATAGTCGAGAATAAGAAAGGAGTCGGTGAATTTTTTTATATATGAGAGCGAGCGCATATTTTTAGCAGAAATTCGTATTCCTTTCGTGGTCCACGGTTTATGCCGCTTAGGTTTGATATTCTTAAGCGGGAAGGCCTTGTTAAAAGCACTTAAAGTTTTATTTAAAAAAGTTCTGAAGTTTGTGTTGACATTATCAGATTCAAAATTCCAATTGGTGTTAAAGCAAATATTATGAAATACTGAGAAATTTGCGGCCGAGAAAATTCTGCCCCGATGGCGAGATCTTAGTAAGGGCCTAATAGATAAACTAAACCTGGAAATTACCGCCTCGTGATCGGAAAGACCTGAGTTATAGACCTGTGATTGCACCTCTGATGGAGAAAAATCAGACGCCATGTAATGGATGATAGAAGAAGAGCTTTTTGAAATTCTAGTTGGCGAGGATACATGCATTGAAAGACCGAAAGAGTCGAATATAGAAATTAGATATTTCTGGATGGCACAAACAGTTAACAAGCAAAACACTCGTTACTGGGTTCAACAAAATCGACATGAAATGAGAGTAGGAAATTTTCAAGAAAAGTTTGGTGTCAATATTTGGGCTGGTGTCATTGGTAACCGAATAATTGGACCAATTTTATTTCAAGCCCAAATAACAGAGGTTAGGTACTTAGGCTTTCTCCAAAATGAAATTGAGCAACATCTTAATGATCTACCTTTAGAAGTTTTACGCCGAATTTACTTCCAGCAAGATGGAGCACCGCCTCACAATTCCAGAGAAGTTCTGAATTATTTAATTGAACATTTTAATAATAAAGTTATTGCAATCAATGGCCCAACATGGTGGCCAGCCCGTTCACCGGATCTCACTGTTCTCGATTTCTTTATTTGGGGATATGTTAAAGAAAGAGTTTGTGTAACAGCCCCAGTCACTCTTGAAATCTTAGAAGAAATAATTGCACGTGTATTTAGAGGTAGCTGCACAACATGTTGAGAGAAGCAATTGAACGAGCGGAAATCTGTCGTGAACAAGGAGGAATGCACTTTGAACAACTACAGTGACCTCGAATATTGTGCTTTGACATTTTACAGCGTTATTGAAATTAGTTGAATTTATATTTTTGTTTAATACTCTGAACTATTTGTTAGCCAAAGATATACATTTTGCACGCCTAACTTTTTTGACGATATCTGAAGAGGGGAAGCAGAAAACTATATAAAAAATGCTGTTCCGAGCTTTAAGCGCATAGGCGTGCATTCTTTTTATCAACATAGATAGGCTGGGCAAACTTTAACGTGACATGATGTATAGATAGATCCAACGTAAGTAATCTTGATCAACCAACTGTCACAATTAAAAATCCTACTTAATATCCAGCATGGATATCCATGGCACACTTGATAAAAGTAAATAATTGATTATCTAGTATTTTTCTTAGTAATATTTAATTTTTGATCTTATTTTTAATCCAATCGCAAAAAAGTTAATTCCGTTAGATTCGCAAAAAAAATCCACTTTTCAAAAAGTGCTTGTCTAAAAAGGGTTGCCATTTGAAAAAAAATAGTTAGACACAAATATTTTATTTTATTAACTTCTCTTGTTCATAGCTATCAGACTAATCACTAAAACTTATCGATTGTATTATTCCGTCAACATTTCGGGTCCTTAGATTAATTTGCCTCTGGTCATGGCCACCTAGATGCAATTTTAAAAATGGCTATAAAAAATCAAGTAGGCGTAAAAAGTTTTTAAAATGTCACATTCTGATTCAGAATTATCTCAGGAATCCAAAAATGTGAAAATATACCCAGTGTTTCATTTAAAAAATAGAAACGTGAAAACGGAAATGACCGGAAAGTAAAAAATATGCAAAAACTCTCCTGTACAATTTTCCTATAGGAAATTTCGTTTTGATACCTCAAATACTTTAAGTTATGGCCTGTTTAATAGATTCGTTGACACCCGGTATATTAAAAATTTAGTAATAAACGTTTCCTGTCTATTGCCTCAAAAGCACGGTTAAAGTCCAAAAATACAGCTATACTAAATTTATTTTCTTCTATTCCCCTTCTCCAAATTTCTGTAAGATTGGTATAGCAGTCCCTGGTAAATGTTGTACCAGATTGCTGGGATACTGGGAATTTTTAGCTTTTGGAACCGGTGTAACTGAGGAGCTCTTTTTTACAAATTTTGTCAAACTTCAATGACGTATTCATTAAATTCAGTAATGGATACCCAATTCTTTCAAATGTTTCTTTCATTATTTTTTTATTAAGTATTTCACTATAAATTTCATATGAATTTAAATTTGTAATTCTGATTCTTAACTGGTTTAAAGATATTTAGAAAATGTAGTTAAGATGACGTGATTGCTTACTATCTTGAGGGGGCGTGCGGTGAAATTTTAAGAAAAAAGATCTGAAATAACAGATTGCTCGATATGACAAAATCGAAAACGAAACGTCTATCATACTGAAACAGTACTACAAGTTAAATGTAACATTTAGCACCACCTATAAATCACTTTTAGTTCAGATCGCAGTAACACTCGGTCGAAGAACTGGCCATAATGAAGAAGAAGAGATTTAAACGCATCTTCTGGAAAAATTTAAACCGTTAAATCTATAGTTTATTTGTTGCTGAATTTGATCGATTATTTTATAAAAGTCGTCTGTATGATGTTTCAACATCTCCCACCTTGTCTGTTCGAAGACGCTTGGCTTGTGGCTCTACATTTAACGTCATCGCTTTCTCCCCAAAATAGGTCAAAGTCATCTCTTTTTTAGCTTAACATGGACTTAAAATCATCCACTTTTTTAGGCAAAAAGCAATATTATTTGTTTTAGTTTGTAATATATTAAAAACATTGTCCGAGAAAGGAAATATTTCGAAAAATATGTCCAACAAATAATTAAAATTAAAATCTCGTTTCAAACATTCCAAAAACCCCCTCGAACTATTTATTGCTTCTGAGTCCCACGTTTCATTATTTTCTATTATATTCTCAAATAGTTCAATCAAGTCTTCCATTATAGTTCCACCTAGTAAGAGCTACTTTGGGCAATCGTTTGTGGATAATGGAGTCCAAAGCTTGTGTACGTTTTCTTGACTTGGAAAGTAACGAAAAATACTTTACACTCTTTAATGTGATTGATGGACTGGGATAAAACTAAATTTAATTTATAAGCAAAACAATGGACAAACACAGCACTTGGGAAAGTTTCTCGAACTTTAGCTTGCAGACCCCCTAATAGTCCTGCCATCACTGCAGCTCCATCATAACTTTGAGTAACTAATTTCTTCTCTCCATTAATTTCTTTAGTAACGTTATAAACTGCGGTATATAATGCATCTGCTCTACGATTTTCGGACACATTCTTAAAATCTAAAAATCGCTCTTGAATACTTCCGTCTGTTTTAACGTAACGTATTACTATAGATAATTCGCTAAAATTAGTGATATCAGTTGTTTCGTCCAGAACAACAGCAATGAACCGTGCCTCGCCAATCTCCTACTTAATTCTTTTTAGAATAATGGTTGCAACAGCGGAAATTAAATCATTCTGGATTCGATTCGACGAGGAGTCAAGTTCTGACTTTGAAGATGATTCAAGTCCAAAATTGTTTTCCCAGGGAGAGATGAATGATTTGGTGAGAGACTTGAATCTTCCCAAAGATGCTGCCGAGTTACTTGGATCAAGACTTAAAAGCAGAAATTTATTGTTGCCAGGAGTGTCTTTTTCGTGGTTCCGATATCGCGAAAAGGAATTCGTTCCTTATTTTGCCCAAGAGAGGGAGTTGGTTTATTGTACCAATGTTGAAGGTTTGATGGAAAAATTTAAAATTCAATATGATTCTTCACAATGGCGTCTTTTTATAGATTCTTCAAAAAGAAGTCTTAAAGCCGTTTTGCTTCATAACGGCGGTTATTATGCCTCCATTCCTGTAGGTCATTCTGTACACCTTAAGGAAACCCATGAGAACTTGGAATTGGTTCTTCGGAAACTAAAATACGAAGACTACGGTTGGCAAGTGTGTGGGGATTTTAAAGTATTGTGCATGTTACTTGAACAACAAGGTGGTTTTACTAAATACCCTTGTTTTCTATGTTTATGGGACAGTCGAGACAGACAAAATCACTGGACTAAGAAGAGTTGGCCGCCAAGGGAGCTCAAAGTTGGTGAAAAGAATGTTCTTCGAGAAACATTGGTACCACGCCATAAAGTTCTTTTACCACCTCTTCACATAAAGTTGGGATTAATGAAACAATTCGTAAAATCACTTCCACGAGATGGAGATTGTTTCAAATACTTGGTCGCCAAGTTTCCAGGCCTCTCGGAGGCAAAGATAAAGGAAGGTGTATTTGTCGGACCAGACATTAGAAGGCTTATGACTGATCAACAGTTTATCAATTCTATGACGGATCCTCAAAAAGAAGGGTGGATTGCATTTAAGGAAGTTATTGAGAAATTTCTAGGAAATAATAAAGATACAAACTACAAGCAAATCGTCGACAGAATGCTAGAAGCATTTAAATCATTAGGTTGCTTGATGAGCCTTAAGGTGCATTTTCTCCAGTCCCATCTTGACTACTTTCCGGAAAATTTGGGGGCTGTAAGTGGGGAGCAAGGTGAACGATTCCATCAGGATATCAAAGAGATGGAAAAAAGATATCAGGGAAGATGGAACGTTTCAATGATGGCAGACTACTGTTGGATGCTTCAGAGAGACATTCCAGACGCTACCCATAAGCGTAAATGTACCAAGAGAAGCCTCACTGGAAAAAAGAATAGATTTTAGTGAGTTCTAGTAGGTTTATTTCACTTAAAAAATATGTTTAGTAAATGATTTTGTAATAAAAAAGTTATTTTTTAAGTCTATTGCTGTTTATTTTTTTAGAGGTCTCATTTTACATAGCGACCCTAGTTGTTAGAAAACGTGACGTCTCATGACAAAACGGAAATCATTTTCGGATTCAGCACACCCAAAAACATAAAGAAAACATAAAGTAACAAAAACAGCTCTCAATTTTTTTCTTTTTGCAGACCTGTGTAATCGTTCAAACAAAGAACCTACTCCAACGATAGCTTCCGCCACCACTTAAAGCACGCGACTGAAATTGCAATCAGCCGGTGGAAAGTTTAATAACCTCTGGCTCGATTCACAGGAAATCAAGCATACAGGACTTGGCTGCAGAGAAGTTAGTCAAGGCCGCATTTATTATGGGCTTGATAATTAAGATAATATTTAAGCGTTTTTAATATAAACTAAGTTAATGGTTTCCTATTTCAAAAATTACATTTTAGAAGATGTTTTGTAATTTTTTTGGGGAAGCACTGCTTCCCTTGCTTCCATGGACTGCACGCCCCTGCTTTCTTGTATTCTTCCCAATCATTGATTGAATTTGCTAATGTTTATGTTTTGATAATTCGAATCTTTAAATTTCTTGGAATCTAAAATATTTTTCTTGGACCAATGACCAACCAATACAATTTTTTTTTCAACTTTTTCCATATATGATCTTACATTATTTTCAATATTTTCAAATATTTAATTAATGTTCCTGGTCTGGTAGTCCCAAAATAATGAAATAAGTTCTATATTTAATAATCGATAATCAACATATTTATTTGAGAAGCTCATAAAGTTAGATTAAAAATAAAAGCACTTATGAGTTTAGTGGTTATGTGATAAATGTCTTATAGATATCTTAAAGTCAATGTTTTAAGGTAAATATTGATATGAAGTAATTTTTTTCATGTTTAGGATACTGAAAAAAAACACATTGAACAAGCTTAAATCTAAATTCATTTTATCATGTTTCTTGGGATATCATGCGAGTATCATTGCTTGTTTTACTTAGAACCTTAAATCTACAATAAATACATAAATATCTAAAGTGAGATTTTTTACTACATTGCCTACACAATGTTTATTGCAATCATTTAGTAATTTTTGTGAAATTTACCATTGCAGCTGGTATGGAAATACTTTGTTGCCTTTAATAAAAAATTGAATTTACCGCCTGCATCATCGTTATTACAATTTGCAACAGTAAAGAAAAAGACAGACGAACGCAACGATTGTCCAAGGAAAATTTCGGTGTGGCGTCGGACATAAAAATCACTTTAAATCGTACAGGGTGTCCTGATTTGGTTGCAAAAGCAGGGTATCTCGCTATTTTTAAAGATAGAACCTTGCGGTTTTCACGAACTTGAGCTAATTTTTTGTGAAACTCATGAAGCCGTAAACAAAATTTTCATAGCCTTCTTCGTTTATGAGATACAGGGTGAAATAGAAAATTTTGCATTTTGGGACCCCCCTCGTATCTCGGTTATTCTTTAACTTAACGCAAAGGGAAAAATTGGTGCTTATGCAGTTTTTTACGCTGGATCCAGTGGCGTAGTCATATTTTTCATTTGAGTTGTTATTTTTTAGATATGACCCAAAGTTGTGTTTTTTTAAATGGGACACCCTGTATATTTGTCAAGAAATTGATTTGTCTTTTAAAAGTTTCTCAAAAATATATAATAGTATGGGTCTACTTTAATAAACAACAACAAAAATCCTAATTTTTATAATTATCATCCCAAATTTTGCAGTAGGCCATGCAAAACGATGCCGTTTTCTTTTGTTTTCTTGGAAGCAAATGACATTTCCCAATTTTGTACGCGTATATAAAATATAGCGCTAGTTTTTTGTATTTATTTATTGTGTAAAAATATATTTGTATTATTATGGGAGAAAACCAAACTTTCGAACATTATGAAAAGTACGATATGTTAGCTTGTTTTATATTAAGTAATGAAAATGTTGAAGCGGCTTCTCAGATGTATTTTAACAGGTAAATAGTTAATTTTTAGGTATGTTGAAATACTATTGCTTAATTTTTATTTAGATATCCAGAAAGGAGGCAACCTAATATATCCACTTTTTATCGGATAAAAAAGAATTTACTTAATCACGGATCATTTATCAAACCTCGTACGAAAACATATAATAAAGAAAATCGGGAGGCTGAGGAAATTACGGTTTTGGCTAATGCAGAAGCTTACCCTACAAACTCTTGTAGGGCCAGTGAAAAGAGCATAGGGATTCCACAAACTAGAGTTCAAGAAATTCTAAAAAAGCACAAATACCACCCATACAAATTTAGGCTCGTGCAGCACTTACAGCCAGGGGATGCAGAGCGTCGGGTAGTCTTCTGCAATTGGTTTCGAGAAAGATGTGATATGGTTAGAGATTTTGAAAAGAAGGTTATATGGTCAGACGAAGCACATTTCAGTAATTCTGGTATACTCAATAGGCACAATAGTAGATTCTGGTCCCAGGAAAATCAACACCAAATATATACAGGGCAGGTTTGGTCTAAATGTGTCCTGCTTCATATTAGAAACACATATAAAATTTTATATATTTGAGGGAAATCTAACAGCCAATCGCTATATAGAAATTTTAGAGGCAGCTATACCTAAATTACTTGACGATGTTCCTCTAGCGCAAATTAACGAAATTAATTTTCAACAGGACGGTGCTCCTGAATGACGAGATTATTTCTAGACAATAATTTTACCAATCAATGGATCGCAACAAATGGACCCATAAGATGGCCCCCTAGGTCCCCAGATTTGTCGATTTTAGATTTCTTTCTATGGGGATATCTGGAAAATAGAATTTACAAAGACCACTATGATAATGTCCAAGATTTAGGAAACGCAATAAGAGAAAATTTTCGCTATTTATAAAATCATCCCGTTATCTTGCTTAATTCCCTAAAACGAATACGAAAATTGTGCGAAGCATACATAGAACAAAATGGAAATCAGTTTAAACAGTTCTTTTGATTTCCTTGGCTGCTGTAGGTCTTATACGACAGTTGATTTTTGCTGAAAGGCTTGTTACATAATAATAATTTATTACTGTTTTGTTCTTGTGTCACATAAATCTAGGTAAGTGGTACTTTTTTGGTGCGAAATTATCAATGCATATTTTGATAAATAGATTTAATTACATATTTATTTTGATTTATTGTTAGGATGTAGATATTGTTAACGACTTTAAATAAAAGGCAGCATTGTTTTGCATGGCCTACTGTAAAATTTGGGATGATAATTATAAAAATTAGGATTTTTGTTGTTGTTTATTAAAATAGACCCATACTATTATATATTTTTGAGCAGCTTTTAAAAGGACAAATCAATTTCAGGACATATATACAGGGTGTCCCATTTAAAAAAACACAACTTTGGGTCATATCAAAAAAATAACAACTCAAATGAAAAATATGACTACGCCACTGGATCCAGCGTAAAAAACTCCATAGGCAGCAATTTTTGCCTTTGCGTTAAGTTAAAGGATAACCGAAATACGAGGGTGGTCCCAAAATGCAAAATTTTCTATTTCGCCCTGTATCTCATAAACGAAGAAGGCTATGAAAATTTTGTTTACGGCTTCATGAGGTTCACATAAAATTAGCTCAGGTTCGTGAAAACCGCAAGGTTCTATCTTTAAAAATAAGCGAGATACCCTGCTTTTGCAACCAAATCCGGACACCCTATACATAGTTTCACAGGAACGGGGAATTTTTCGGGCTAATACTTCCGCCACTGGATGTAATTTACGTGAGAAGCGTCCCCGAAGAAAACGGGATTGTCCAATAAGGTTTTATTTAAGACGAACATACGAGGCCGAAAGCCTGATTACGATATCGTATCTTGTGCAAACGACGCCTAATAAAATTCGCGCTGCGCTTTCCCGAATAACCAATAAAATTTCAGATAAGGAGGAATTTTGTGCGGTTATCGCAAAGGCTTGGGTGGCTTTTATGCAAATAAATTCGGAAGAATAATCATTCTTATGGAATGGTACGCCGTACCAGATAAAACGGATATAAATTTACTGTTTAAAATTTTGAGATAAGGGTTGAGATTGTTCTCAGAGTGAAATATGTTTGGCAAAACGAACTATAGAATTCGTGGGTTTTGATGAGCGTGTTAGGCTTAAACCCCTCATCCCTTGATGCCAAAAAATTATGTTTTAACAATTTCGTCGGGCCATCTGCTGGTTTGTTTGTCTGTCTATCAGTTCGCGCGTAGCTTAAAAACTACTTATCAGAGTGACTTCAAATTGTAGTGAAACATTAGGAATCATAGAATTAACAAAAAATCGTACTGGCCCCAACCTAGATTTAATCGATTTTTATAATAATAATCTGCTATCAAACATGTCATTTAATTTTGATACTATTTCAGAAGAACTGTTAGGTAACATTATTCTCGGTATTAAGCCTAAGTCGTTCGGTGCAGATAACTGTTATTTCCTTGTGCTGTGCTATTATTATTCCATACATAACACACATTGTCAACTGTTGTATTTTGCAACAATATTCTCCAAAAAATTAGAAGTCAGCACATGTCATCCCACTAGCTAACGTCAAAAATCCTACAGACATTAGTCAACTAAAGCAGATTTCCTTGTTACCTACGCTCTCCAAAATTTTGGAAAAAGCAATGGAATCTCAAATTTCTTCATATGTATTTAGTAATAATATCATCTCTTATAAACAATCTGGGCTTAGAACCGGATACAGTTGCGCCACTGCCTTATCCGATATTGTAGATGATATTGTCAGGCACAAGATTTTAACCAGGCAACTGTTATCATTCTATTAGATTACACAAAAGCTTTCGACATGATTCATCATAATATTGCTTTCTATTCTAAAATATATTGGCTTTCCTCTCGGACAGATGCCAGAGGGTATTTCTGAATGCCAAACAATCCGATTTACTCAATATCACAGCGGGTGTTCCCCAAGGCAGCGTTCTCGGCCCTCTTCTGTGCAGTATTTATACATTTAATTTCATGAAAATACTTCGTCACTGCAATTACCTCTATGCAGACGATACTCAAATTTACCTATCTTTTGATTTTTGAATTTTGAAACGAAAATATTTGAAATTAAATCTCTAAAAGTACACATAACAACAGTTTCGTTACATATGTGGTATGTACAATAATATATTTACAGTAGTAGTGGCAAAACAACAATATTAGAAGTTATATTTATAAATATCTTAATATCAAGTATCGATCGAAGTTTAACTTATCAGCGTTTAACTGATAAGAATCAAAGGCCGGCAAATAAAGGTGAACGTACACGTAAGTACATAGATATACAGGGTGTCCCAACTAAAAGTATCCACCCCAAATAACAAGTCGCCAAGACAAAAAAAAAATAAAACGCTCGGACCCGTCGATTTTGCTTTTGAGGGGGAAACATTTTGCGCCTATTTTCAATTTCGCAACATCACCCTCTGAGCGGGGGTGAGATTCACCCCCAAAATGTTAAATGGAAAGGGGGGTCGAGTGATACCTTATTTTGAAGGGATTCCGACCCTGGTTAGAACTGCCAAGTTTGAAGCCTCTGCTGTCATTCCCGAAGAAATGGCAGCAGTTACAAAATAGTCCGGAAAATGACAACTTAAAACAGCAATATAAAATATATAAGAATAAATTAAAAACGTTAATAAATAATAGTAAAAAAGATTATGCAAAAAAATTAATAGAAAAAACTAAATCATCACCAAAAAACTTGTGGACCTGTGTAAATGAGATATGCGGGAAAATGTATCTAGATCTAACATAGATCAAATCAAAACAGAAAATCAAGATACAATAACAGATCAGCAAGAAATAGCAAACGCGTTCAATGATCTTTTTACCGATGTAGGTGAAAGATATGCGAGTAATATTGTAGTTCTTGATGATTTTCAGGACAATATTCCTCAAGTTAATAAATCTATGTTCTTGTTTGAAACGAATGAGGAGGAAATAGTTAAAGTTATAAACATCTTGAAAATAAGAAAATCTCCTGGGCTAGATCAGATAAGGGCAGAAACTTTAAAGGCTGTTTCTGATATAATATCCATGCCATTAAGCCTAATAATTAATAAATGTTTCGAGCAAGGATATTTTCCACAATCATTGAAAACAGGAGTTATAAAACCACTGTTTAAGTCGGGATGTAGGACAGAAATAGGTAACTACCGTCCAGTATCTCTAACGGCGACGTTATCTAAAATTATAGAAAAAATTATAAAAAATCGAATTCTCAACTTTGTAAACCAACTTAATATTATATCGCAACGCCAGTTTGGTTTTATGGAACGTAAGTCAACAGAAGATGCCATTAGCTACTTAACGTCATTAGTATATGAAGCAGTTGATAAAAGAATGCCAGCTCTGGGTATTTTTGTAGATCTCTCCAAAGCGTTTGATACGGTATGCCACAAAACACTATTGGAAAAAAATCGAAATGTATGGCATAAGAGGAAAAACTCATGTTCTTCTGAAAAGTTACTTAACGGATCGACAACAAATAGTTTCTATAAATGGCCTAAATAGTGAAAAAAGAATAGTAACCTATGGTGTTCCCCAGGGTACAGTGCTGGGTCCACTACTATTTATTCTATATATAACCATTATAAGTTTTGCAGATGATACCACTATTTTTTATACATCTGATAACTGGCAAAAATTAAAGGCAAACTCCGAAAATGATTTCAAAATTATTAAGAAATGGTTACAGACTTACACTGCATACTGGGAAAACTAATTATTTGCCTTTCACGTCTTATTCAAGTAACTTGCCTAGTTTGGGAGATCTTGTTATCGACAATTATACAAAAATACCAGAGGTCGAGTCCGTTAAGTATCTTGGAATTACTATAGACAGACATCTAAAATGGGACTTACATATTAACAATATTGTAAATAAATTAAGGGGCTTAATAGGAAAATTTAGAAGTTTGGGACAATATCTAGATCCGGTATATTTGAAATCAGTTTATTATTCACTTGTACAATCTCACATCTCATATGGTATATTGGGATGAGGTGGAGTACTTGACTGTCACCTGGATAGATTAAACGTTATACAAAAATGGATTTTACGAATAATATATAAAAAGAGTCTTACTCTTTCAAGAGAACAACTATATAGTTTAAGGGGAGTTGCAGATACCAGACAAATATACTGCCAAAAACAACTAATTGCTGTTCATCAAAAGAAAATACTGCTTGAGCCTATATCACATACATACCCAACGCGACAAAAAGAACAAATATTTGTAAAAATTCCCAAATGTGACAAAACGATAGGACAAAGAAACTATTTGTACATAGCACCAAGACTTTATAATGTTTTGCCACTAGAAATAAAAAGTATAACAAATTTGATAACTTTTAAAAAGAAAATTAAATTGTGGACACAATCGACGCATAATCTCTTTCAGAATTTAGTAAATAATCATTAAATATAAAAGAATGCTCAAAATAAAATATACATTATACTCTTATTCAAATAAACACACCACAGGCATGGATTACTTACCCGGATTTGAAACTTCACCCGATTTTGACAAATCACTCGACTTTGACAATTTACTTGATATGGATCATTATAATAATATATAAACACAAACATACATAGACTCACACACACGCAATTAATATACGATATCTTTAATAATAAGTATAATGTGATAGTTACTATATATAAGTATACGTTAAATTGCTACCTCTCACGTACAAACTAATTATAAATAGTTTCTGTGATTTTTTTTTGTTTATTTACAGATCTGTAATAATTAATAGTGTAAAAAAGAAGGAGAATGTATTTTTTGTAAATAAACAATAATTTATTATTATTTATTTATTATTTTAACCACAATCAAGCCGCTAAAATTTAATGATCACTTAACTTCATGCCTCTTAAAGCATTCTCAGTATTAAAACCTTTGTACCGTCATCGACATGTACTTAATTAAAAAACCAAGGCCTTGTTGTCCGACACTCTCATTTTGTCACAACTTAATTTCTCAGACAACGTTTATGGTCATTTCCTTGATTTACAGGCTAAAAATCGGGTTCAAAAGGTACAAAATTCATGCATACGTTTTATTTATGGCATTAGACGAAGGCAGAGGGTTTCACATAAGCAATAAAATTGTCTGAAACAGGCATTTTGCTCTGCCCTTTAACAGCATAGGACATATTTACATTTTATTTTCTACAATTGCGGTTGAGCATTAATTTATAACTAGGCTAAAAATAACCTATTGCTAAAAACCGAGAACTAAAGTGAACCTGCGCCAATATTGACAGTACTTTAACGACTTCTCACTGGAACCTGTGCTGGGAGATAGATCAAAATACAAGAATTCTAACCACACTACACCACAACTTGTTACGTTCAGGACGCGCGTTTCACCAACCAAGTTAGCATCAACAGCAGATGATGAATGAGCAGAACCGTTTATATCATCTGTTGATGATGCTAACTTGGTTAGCGAAACGCGCGTCCAGAACGTTACAAGTTTTCGCGCAGTGTGATTAGAACTCTTGTATTTTGATTGGGGATTGTAAGTAAATTCCGACATTTTCTATATTTAAACATTTTTTTGTTACTAATTTTAACATATTACTTGTTATAAAATGTGACTATTATACAAATATAAAATTTACCGAAAGACGGTTGTAAAAACATAAAAGCAGACACCAAGAAAATTGTTTTCTTCACAAACTGCCGACACGCAGCAGTATTGCCTCCCAAACGTTACTGCAGAAAGATGTTTTTACGACTAATTCAAAAAGGAAAATTGCAGCACCGGTTTTTCTAAACCCGTCGTAAGTGTTTCTGATTTTTCTTTCTGTCGTTTTTACGCCTGCTGTTTTCTCAATCGTCAGGATATATTTTCGTTTCGTCTCATTTTGTTTTGTGCCGGTTTTCGGAAATAAAGTTGCTTCCAGAAACTCGCTATTATAAAGGTTAGATGTTATAAAGAAAATTTGTTATTGGGACCAGAACGTAAGCTTCTTTAATCTTTGGTTACTTTTCGTAGGATAGGTTGAGTGTGAATGACGTCCAATTAAAAGACAAACGAAATTCCTCCTTTGTGGTTTCAGCAAAATACAAAGGTTTTTTAAATTTTTGTTTGAAAAAAATTTGTTTAAAATAAATACATACAACTTAACATTTTAGAGCAACTTTTTAGCTTTTCCGCAGTGCAAAGAATATACATAAATATAAAATAAATGTATATTAGTTTAATAAATTTTGTTTTTTATAATGAAGAGTAATCTGTCTACGATTGTTTTAGAGAAGCATACCCAAAAAATCTGTAAATTTCTTTTACCCGGAACTTTCCTCGTGCTAAATATTTCGTTTCATTAGGAATAATGAAGTGACACTCAATTTAGTATAGTACAATACATACATAAATTTTCATAGGACGCCATTTTGTTCCAGTATTGGATTTCTAGCAATATTTTACCCAATTCTATCTATGCTACACTTGATTTTTAATTTTTTTCCAAAATTTAAAGTCAATTGAATAAGAAGATTTTTTAACGTTGCTTTTTTAAACATTTTTATGTTTTAACATAAAGAGACGTATATATATTTTATTTGTTATTTAAGTGTATGCTTAACGATTTTTGGGGGGGGCTAATTCAGTATTTGGGAGATCAGCTTTCCCAAGCCCCTCCCCCCGTTAACTTCCTTAACCTTATATCACACTTAAAGATTGCACAAAATTTGAAATTAATCTAACAAGTAAGTAGTTTTTTTCATATATAAAGCCTGGGTTATAAATTAAAAAAGTTTGCGTCTTGCGTCGTTCGTTTGAGGCAAGTTTTTACGCTGGTTCTTAGCCCGAGTTATAGATTGAAAACGTTTGCGCTTTGCGTCGCCTGTGGAACTAACCTTACTCTAATGTTTTAATTTGCTGAGAATGGATAATCAAAATCATGATAACGATGCCTATTAACGACTAGGCATTCTGGATATATTAATGTGTGCCGCAGCTATAAAGTTGTTGAAGAGCAGGCGGCAAAGAAGATTGCGAAATCGGCCTGTTAATTGTTAATTTCGACAGCCGCTTCCATCAAAATTAGAGATCGCTATATTTTCGATGTTATGGCGTAAAGTCCTTATGAACTTACCAATACATGCGAACGCCAGCCAGTCATCTTTTCGGAGAGCTGTAGGTTGCAGGTTCTCGGGTACACCTTTCGAAATTAAAATGGGCGCCACGTAATTGACTGTGACTCAATTAGGAAGAAATCTATATTGATATTTAAATGCAGACAAAATAAAGATTTGGAGGGCTTTTCAATAAAACACTGTACAAAGTGCAGACTGTCAAATTTTAATGATCACCTCGATCTTTTGTTTCTTTTTTTTTAAGACTTGTTTTATAAAATAATTTTTGACATGTGAAATTTAGCTTACATTCAAAAATTCGATTGACATTAAGATATAAAAAAAATAAATCGAGAAAATGTAAAATATATATAAAATATATCAAATATGTGAAATGTGATAGAACGTTATTACCATTATATCATCAACCTGTGAACATCTGGCGAAATGTTATGACACAAATATGTAAATATGAAAATTAAATTAAATAGCGCACAGGGAATCAAAAATTCATGAATTTTTTTTACCACACTGCCGCAAGGAAAAAGTTATAAAAATATAACGTATTTCACCAAGGCTGTTTTACAAAAAGTAGGTTAATTACTTCCTTTCTGCTACCTTATATAAAATTTAAGAATTAATTCCTCGGACTCTTACAGGAAGGAACACCAAAACCATTGTAGGACTCTTGGTTTATGTACCCCAAAAATTACACCATAAGCTTGTTACTATATCCCAAAACCATATCTTGAATTCTTAACCTGAAACCCTACAAACGATTGTTTGTCTTTAAATAAAATCGACATGGA
Organism: Kuschelorhynchus macadamiae; assembly: GCA_030620095.1. Taxonomy (NCBI): domain Eukaryota; kingdom Metazoa; phylum Arthropoda; class Insecta; order Coleoptera; family Curculionidae; genus Kuschelorhynchus; species Kuschelorhynchus macadamiae. Next base: position 40,647 of record JAUTXW010003003.1, read on the forward strand.
ATGTGCAAAAACAAGTTATTTACAACACAATTATTCAAAGATATTGCCTTACCTCTAGTCATCTAGAGGGCTCCTTCGACATCAACGGTCACCAACAAAGAGAATTTCCAGACATCTAGAAAGGCTTCTCGAGGACCGACAGCCAAAACAAAATTCAGGACGCCATTCACGTGGTTGATCAAATGTGGAACCGAACAAAACGGGACCAAAATTTAGGGCCAGGTGATGTCCATAAATAGGCCTTAGGCTTTCAACAGCACTGCACTTTAAAAAGAAATTATACTTAGGACATACTTTCGGTACAAAAAAAAGATCGGTCCATTAAGGCACTTTTATAAAGCTGGACACATGTTGCACCTCTAAGGAGAGCCAATAGAAAGGGGCGAGAAAATCACGTTCAGAAAATTCAAAGAAGTTTGACATTCCCCTCCATCATTCTTCCTCACTTCAGACTTATGCCAACCTAACGCCATAAAATAAAATAATAATTACAGTACAGTTCACTGCTGGCGCCACTAGTGGAAGGGAGTAAGAACTCCATAATATTCGGTGTCCCCAAGTTGAGCTGGCAAACTGCCCCTGAGCAGAACCAAAATCGTGGCTGAAATGAAAAAACACGACACTGTCAAAGCTGGCTGGATGCCGAAAAATAAGAAACCAATGAAACCATAGTGCAGAAGAAAAAGGCAGGCAAATTCCGAATATTTGTAAACAAAACAAAAACAAATTTCTTTTGTCTTAATTTAGAGAAGTTGAGAATACTTTACAAAATGTAATCCAATGAATTATGAATAAAACATATTGAGGTACGTAAAATGTAATTTACATAAAAGTCATGATATTTTAAAGGTTATATTTAACTGCGAAGTTATAATGCTCAGTTTTGTTTGTTTTCAGATTACTAATTGGCTTAAAATAATGAAAAACCACTAGCAAAATGTTCATTAAACATTCCATACAAAGCAAACATATAGAAAAGAGCTTAGATAAATGAAAACAAAAAGCTATGTAAACTGAAACTTTCTAATAGTTCAGGTGTTTTCAAAGTGTTAAACTGATATTTACAAAAAGAAGAGAGTAAATATGTTTATCATAATTCATGTGAGTGAAATGGACTGAAAGAAGAAACCAAAATAACAGAATATTTTATTGTAAATAAAAAAAATTGTTATTTTCATTAATAAAGAAGGCCAGTATCTTATTAACTAAAACTGATTATATATTGAAAGTATGTCACTTTCAATATTAACACCCTAATAATAAATATTATATTAACTTTCTTTTATAAAGTGTATGATATGTAAATTTGGAAAAATCCAACTCGTAGAGTTATTCGACAGGATGGTGTTAGAACACTGTGTGAAAATCAGTAACTATATAACTAGCCAAATATTGTAATGCCTCACTGTTACTATAAACTATATAATTATACATAAATTTGAAAATGTTATGACGTCTAACGGAAACTCAAACGGATGGTGACAAAAATATAACCGTACCCATTGCGTTGCGTTAAGTAAACTTCAAGGACAGCGCAAACGGCGACGCAAGTCGCAAATGTTTTCAATCTATAACCCAGGCTTAATACCACAAAAAAGAAAATTTTGTGTGCAAAATTTGCCGATTATTTATGAAAGTTTTTTGCTTGGTAATTTCGCGAATGACATCAGGCGAGTGGTTTTGAAAAATAGCATAAGCCAAATTAGCAAAAAATAACAAAAATGAATATACAAGAGGAAAATTTTACTTTCAAAATCTTTTTTCGCCTGGTATTCCACATGAGTATTTCACGAGAACAATATCTTACCATATATCAAATAAAACAATGAAGTCAAAAGGAGTAACTGTCAAAAGCGCATCTTTTTATTTGTTTATATTGTAATAAATAGGGTAATTAAATTGGTAACCAAGGATATTTGACCTAGGTGACACTTGTCAAAATGACAAGATCAATTTTTTACTTTAACCCAACAAAATTTTGCCAGGGATAATATCACGAGTGCTTAAAAATTTCCGATAATTTTTCACGAATGCGTGTTTTCTTATAATTTCCCGAGTCGACGAGGGAAATTTGTAAAGAAAACACGCATGAGTGAAAATTATCTGGTTAATTTTTAAGCACGAATGGTATTTAGGAGGAATATTCCACGAATCAAATACAGGGAAACTAAGCTTTATTAACTGAATATTAAATACATACCTATTTCAAGTTCAGAAATTTGAATTTTGTAACAAATTGAACACAAATTGAATAATAATATATACTAATAAAATTATTTGTCTAAATATTGAAAAGTACTTAATATAAATCTAAATATTCAATTTTAATTATTGATTGTATAATAAAAGGTACAGTTCTGATAATTATTAACCATATTGTTGTTTTGCGATGACGTAGAAGATACCGTCAGACCACTACTTGTACTTGTGCTGGGTGATGCTGCTACAGGTGCTGGATGCACGTGCTGTTGAGGTGGTTCTTTTCCAGGTTCCCTCATTTTTTCAATATTTTTTTTGTGGTGATCTGGATCCATTTGCAAATAACTTGATAGGGATTTCGCATTCGAATGACCTGTAATTTTTATCAAGTTTTGCTCCGACACTCCGCTTTTGGCCAGCTTGGACACGGCAGTAGATCTGAGGGAATGGTTGGTAAATTTTTTTGTGGTATTGAGGCCTGATTTCTGTGCTTGCTTTTGAACCATTTTCCGGAAATTTCCAATGGGGGTTTGGCGTCAAAAATAGTCGAGTGTTGGAGATACTTTTTCTTTTATCTTGTAATTCTTTGTAAATTCTTACTGGGCAAAAGCTGGGACTTCGTTTCTCACCAACCACTTCGAATCGGCGAGTTTTCGGTCACCACCTTGACATATTTTAGAAAAACTAGGCTTGTATTGAATTCTACCTGTTTTTCCTCCAAAGTTGTCAGTTTCTTCTTTGAAAAAAGTTGTTTCAGCTCTTGCAACTTCTCCTCCTCTCCTGGCTAATACATAGGACAACAGAAAAAAACACTTCTTTGGTAAACCCTCTGGAGTTGATTCATCACGAGCTTCGATTAGATTTTTTAATTCATTGTATGTTAAAAAAACGGCCGATTCTCTGCGTTTGCCTTCAGTACCATGCAAATGTCTCCTTTTGGCATATTTTGCGTCTCGGGCCGATTTGAATTGGATCTGCTCGAAGGGATTTATTTTAATTTTGTATTCATTGAAATACCTTTCCATCAATAATTTCGCCGTCACATTCCAAATAATTTTTACCGTGCCTTCTTTATATTCCTCCCCGTTCATTTTTCGCACATTGTAGGCCCAGCTTTTCAAAATCATTGCTAGTTGGGATACTGGAGTATCTTGGTCAAACGTATAGTTTTTTTCATCGCAGAATGACATAAACTGTCTCCAGATGCTCTTCTTGGATTTAACGGTGTTTCTTGGTTCGCTTCCAATTATTCTACGATTATTATTCTTGAACTAGCCCAAAGCGATTACTCATATTGACAACTTTTCAAAAATGTTTGAAAGATACTTAAAAAAAATCAGTGTCTAGGGACTCTAGCGTCTCTCAAAAGCAGGTTTCATATTGTCAAGATTTCATTTTTTGGTTAGGTATGTAACCACACCTAACCAGGTAAGTGGAAACACCATGTTTCCTAGACGACGTGGTATTTCCGCTATAATTTTTCGAAAACACCACCAGCCTTACGGGAAAATTTGTACATGAGTGGAATATTCGCTGAAAAACCATCTTGTTGATTTTGTCCAGGTAGGAAGAATTTTGTCCAGGAATGAGTTTTGGCAGTAGAAAACAGGCCGTTGCTATGTCATTTTTCCATTGTAAAACAATAGAGTGGAATAGTCATGTTGATTTTTTAAATAATTAATTAGGCTACAATTTTGTTTTGCTATTTTATATTCGTAACAAAATATTAACAGTCCATACTTATGCAACAATTGATTTTTGTGCAAAATTTGAGGTAAATATCCAATTTACCTAGTTTTTTTTAGTAATAATTTTCATAACATTTCACTAAGCCGCCATCTTGTTCCGGCATATTAATAACAATAATAAGACCTTATATATTCCAAGTAAAAAAAATACATTTTCAATTTAACACTATTTAAGCACTACCTACCTAGGTCAAAAGGTTTTGTATCAGCTTCCATTATGGATGCTATCCAAATATGGTGCTTTGAGCCAAAAAAATATATAGATAAATATACGATATAAAATTCAAGCTTAATGTTAAAAAAAAAAACAAGCAGGATTCACGTACTAAGTAGTCAGAATGGAGGATCAGAATATACAAAAGGAGAGGAAATAGGAGAGAAAGAATAATAGAGGGAATAAACCAAAAAGTACTAAACCAATTTCAATGTTGCAGGCGAACCCTATTTGCTTTTAAAGCAAAAACTTTTATCAACAGTAACTTTTTTACGTATCTTTCAATGTTTAGGGCATTTGTCCTCTTGGTAAAGTCAGTCCGCGGACATACTGTATATGTCTTTTACTTCCCTCATAAAAAAAAATCAAAAAATCACCCTCCGAGATTTTTTCAAATCTTTACGTTTCAAGGTGCCTAGGTGACGAAAAATATGTTTTCTCGATTCCGTCGATCTGTCTGTCGGCGTGTCTTTTCGGAACATAACTAGAAAACTACTTACCCGATCGACTTTAAATTTTTATCAAAAACTAGGGGTCATATGGGGATGACGTGGTAACTTTTCGGTAAAAATCCAATATGGCAACACAACATGACGGCCTAGCGAAATGTTATTTGAAAAAGTAATTATCCAGCTTGTACAAAAATAAAGTATGATTTAGGAATCAACTAGTAAAATTTTGTTACGAATACAAGATGGCGGAACCAAATGGCGGCTTAATAAAAGATTTAGAAATTCGACCTGAAAGAACCACTTAATAAACTAATCTCAAATTGTGTGTCATAACTAATTGAAATATAGAGATGAACTAGTAAAACTGTGGTTTTAATTCAAGATGGCCGCATAAAATCAGTCTGAAAAGAACTACTTATCAGATTAATATCAAATTTTGTGCAAGCATTAAGTGTAATATAAAGAGCTGGTAAAGTTGTGTCAGAATTCAAGATAGCGGAACAAAATGGCGGCCAAATAACATGTTAAAAAAATTAACTTAAAAAAATCTTCTTATTCAATTGACTGTAAATTTTGCAGAAAAATTAAAAATGGTATAAGGATAAACTAGTGCTAATTCAACATGACTTAACAAAATCGGGGTGTGTGTCAATGTAAAAACTACTTATTTAATGTATTTTAAATTATGCTCATAATCAAGGGTGGCATAGGTCGAAACTGGTAAAATATGGGTAGGGATCCAATATATTGGAACAAAATGGCGTCCAATAAAAATGTTTGAAAAGACAGTATATACAGTGTGTCCCAGATTCGCTTCTCTATATAGAGATCTCGGCTTCTTTATACCTACAGCAAAGGTTAAATGGGGAAAGTTTTAGAGGAAACTTATCGCATTCGATATCCGGCTTCAGATTTACGATCGATCAATTGTTTTTGGAAATATTGGGGAAAAACCGAAAATGGCGGATTTCGTTTTTGGCCAGTATATCCAGAACGGTAAATTTGACAGCTGCCAAAATGTAACATTATTCGGACACATTTTTAAGACAAATAAGATGGAGTATACGACACGTCTTCATTGTTTTTTGTTAACCCGCAACTCGCCTCAACTTTCATTTTTCTTATGGCCGCCATATTGGATTTTTCGATTTTTGGAAAGAGCCCAAAAATTCCAGTCTAGTGATATCTCACAAGTGCATTAAAGATTTTAGTATCATCGAAATATTACACTTCGTAATTTTAAAGCTCAAGGGGTTTGTTCTTTTGATATTTTATGTTTTATTAAGGCACGGTGTACTTCTTTAAGATTATTATATCACTGAAATAAATTGATTAAGTATTTCCGAAATTAATATGCAATACCAACAAAATAATTTATTACGGCTATTACTTCCCGCTAACCAAATATGTTTTTCTTTTTCATAATAAAGCTGAATAGGTTTTAACTGTATACAAGCTCATTCATTACGGGATGTTTCGATAATTATTTTTGGAAAGAAAATATCTACTTTTTAATAAAGATAATTTTCCCTTTATAATTTATAGTTTCTAGTACCACCCGGCCGACCCTGCCGCCCTTGACTGTTGAGCACCTATTTATAAATTATTAACCATTTCAAAAAATCGACTTATTGGACCATTTTTGTTTGACTACAACCTAAACGGGCAGAGTTACCTAGAGCTTTTGCGAAACCAGGTTGTACCAGCCTTACGAGCTATTCTAACGGAAGAGGAATTAAGAAGAACTCGGTTTCAACAAGACGGATGTCCGGCTCACAATACCATTCAAGTCAGAAACTTCTTAAGAGAGCAGTTTGGCGGAAGAATAATTTCTTTAAATGGTCCAATATCTTGGCCTCCTAGATCTCCTAACCTGACTCCCTTGGATTTCTACCTCTGGGGTCACACGAAGAATGAAATCTATGAATTTGATCCCCCCATGTATCTCGATGTCTCGATGCAAATGGACGTCATTTTGCAGATTTGTAAATTAATGTTACCCACTTACAAAGTAGTTAAAGCTCATTTAGATTTTTTAAGTTGTTATTTACGTTCATGTTGTATTGAAAATTCAATGCGTTCAATACATTATTTACTTATTATTGTAATCTTGTGACAAATAGATCATGGCCTCCTTAAAAACATTGAAATCTAATTTACGAAGTGTGATATTTTGATGACACGAAAATCTTTAATGCACTTGTAAGATATCACTAGACTGGAAATTTTAGGCTCTTTCCAAAAATCGAAAAATCAATATGGCGGTCATAAGAAAAATGAAAGTTGAGGCGGGTTGCGGGTTAACAAAAAACAATGACGACGTGTCGTATACTCCATCTTATTTGTCTTAAAAATGTGTCCCAATAATGTCACATTTTGACAGCTGTCAAATTTACCGTTCTGGATATACTGGCGAAAAACGAAATCCACCATTATTGATCGATCGTAAATCCGAAGCCAGATATCGAATGCAATAAGTTTCCCCATTTAACCTTTGCTGTAGGTATAACAGGAGCCGAGATCCCTATATAGAGAAGCGAATCTGGGACACACTGTATGTGTTCCTAAGTAAATATGTACCTACTTGGTTCACAGTTAACTATCCCTAATAAAAGGAAATATTCATAATGAGAGAAGTTCCGGGTAAAGAAAATTGACCGTTTTTTTTTATTTTCAGGTGGCTGTTTATCCTCTCTGGGCTCCCATTTATAGTTAATTTTATTTTATATGGAAATCCCACAGTCCCTCGTGACAGTACCAACATAAACATAAATGATTCATTCGCTTAAAAATCGTATAATCGGCAAACAAAAGTAACTGCATTTGCATATTAGTTTCTGTGGCTAAAACCTCTTTAGGTCACGTTTAGGCTGTAAAATAATAAATATTATCGGATAATAACACCATAACAGTTATTGGAATATGTTATTCCCCTAGGAATCAGTGTAGGGGATTTTTTTTTTCCTACGTCTATTTCTCTCTTATGTCTATAATAGGTATACACATATATAAGGCTGGTACTAATTAGTTGAGATACATAACTCGTAAAGATCTAGAACCACGTATATCGCTTTAAAGCCAATTTTAATAGAGCCAAGATGTCCAACATTTTGCTATTTTTATGTATAACATTCTCGGCTTTGATAGTTAGCTCTTCTGGTGCCCCCTCGAAGATGACTTTCAACTCGAGGCTGGTGAAGGTAAGTACACCTAAAATACTCTGGCATTATAGTTACATCCAGCCTTAAATTTTTATAATATTTCGAATTGCAGAGTTTTAAATAATTAACAAAGTTAAACCACCTATACATTTGATATATAAAAGCGAAATCTACTCACTGTCTGATTACTATCCCTCTGAGACAATTAAAGATAAAACAACCAAATTTGGCATGTTCCTTTTTTATGTGTGATATAAGAAAGGATTTCTTAAAATTCCACTTTTAAGGGAGTAAGCAGGGGTGAAACGTTTTTTTTTTACTTTTTGTACAGTATTTCTTTATAAGGTTTTAACACAATTATCAATAATTGTTCATATTCTAGATCTTTCAAAATCCCCGTTAAAAGGGTTAAATGTGTAACTTAACTTTTTTTTCAATATCTCTTCAGTTAAATAAGATTTTGAAACAACTTTCATAAATATATAATAATCTAAAAACGTTTCTATTTTTTTTGGAATTTTAATCGTAGGGGGTTGAAAGTTTTATCATTTTTTACTTCCCTCATAAAAGAGAAGTACTGTAATCGTGAAAAAATTACCACCATTTTTTCAGATCTTTATATTTCAGGGTCCGTAGATGACGAAAAACATCTTTTCTCGATTCCGTCGGTCTGTCTGTCGGTATGTCTGTTCGCGGCATAGCTAAAAAACTACTTCATATAGGAATGCTAAAAATATGTTTTATCAATTCTCTGGGTCTACCTGTGGGTTTGTCTGTCTGTCTGTCTGTCAGTTCGCGGCATAGCTTAAAGACTACTTATCCGATTGACTTCAAATTTTGGTCAAAAATTAAGGGTCATATGGGGATGACGTGGTAATATTTTTGTAAAAATCCGATATGTGAAATGAATGAAATTAAGGGTCATATGGGGATGACGTGGTAATATTTTTGTAAAAATCCGATATGTCGGAATAAGATTGCGCCTAGTGAAACGTTAAAAAATTATTACTAAAAAAACTAATTTACCTCAAATTTTGCAAAAAAAAATCAAGCGATACATAAGAATGAACTGGTAACATTTTGGTATGAATATAAGATAGCAAAACAAAATGGCGGCCTAATAAAATATTTAAAAAATCAGTCTGAAAAAACTACTTATTAGATTAATTTCAAATTTTGTGCAAGCATTAAGTGGGATATAGAGATAAGCTGGTAAATTTGTGTTACGAATCCAAGATGGCGAAACAAAATGGCGGCTTAATAAATTATTAAAAATTCAGCCTGCAAAAACTACTTAATGAATTGATTTCATATTTGTGATTATGGTAGAGAGATGAACTGGTATAATTGTGGTATGAATTCAAGATATTATCTCTCGGTCTGTCTGTCTGTTTCTCTGTCAGTTCGCAGCATAGCTTAAAAACTACTTACCTAAATTACTTCAAATTTTTGTCAAACATTAACCGTCATATGGGTAATATTTTGATAAAAATTAAGTATGGCGGAACAAGATGGCGGCCTAGCGAAAGGTTTAAAAAATTATTAGTAAAATACTTATTAAACAATTTACTTCAAAATTTTCACAATAAAATTAGATGTTACATAGAAATGAACTGATAACTTTCTGGTATGAATCCATGCTAGCAAAACAAAATAGCGGTTAAAATTTTTTTTAAAAAATCAACCTGAATAAAACTTATTTAATTGACTTTAAATTTCGCAGAAAAATATTCATATATATATATATATATATATATATATATGTATATATATACGATGATGGAATAATCATTGTACAAAATTAATTTTAACTTACATGAAGGGTATAATGTTATTGTCTGTTTGTGTCTAAGCATGTATTTCATTTTATATTTTTTTACTCAAAGTTTTGTAAATTTGATGTGAAATGATTTCTGCCTTAGGAAAGTAATAAAAAAATTGTATGTTTCCTCTTTGTGGTTAATAATATCATATTTCACATAATGTTAGTCCATGATTCTTACCACTTGCTTCATGTTTTCATTCATTTTTTAGTGTATACTAGATCATATAAAGGCTAAAAAATAGCCGAAACGTTTGAATTAAAAAAAAAACTCGGAAAAAAACAATGATATGAAATAATTTTGTTTTATTCCTTATATGAATCTCATCCCAAGAAATTTGTTTTTCAAAAAAATATATATAAAAAAGTACAAAATATATATATATATATATATATATATATATATATATATATATATATATATATATATATATATATATATATATATATATATATATATATATATATATATATATATAAATATATATATATATATATATATATATATATATATATATATATATATGCTGTCTATTAATTTAA
>JAUTXW010003004.1:0-510634 GCA_030620095.1 Kuschelorhynchus macadamiae
CCAGGAGTTGTAGGGAATCTTGCGAATATCATGGATACACATGATTACAAACAGTGAAGTACTCTGAAGATTGAACAATGAATGCAAAATAATGAATACACCATCAAAAGACGTTATGTGGGAAGAAAAATATTCTTTATTGCCAAATATAATGCAAGGTGAAATAAAAAAGAGATGCGTAAAAGGAGAAAGATCTTCTGGTTACGTAACCTACGAGAACCTATGTTGATATCTATTTTCCTATAGGAACGACAAGTTTCTGTTGCTACCTCCCGGGCTAGTAGCTCTGAGTGTATGGTTAATAAGTTCAGACAAATCATTAGTAATGTCTATTTTCAGAGAAATAGTTAAAAAGTGTAAAGCTGACATAAAACCGGGTGTAAATCACAAAACCGCAGTATCAGTACCATGATCGTATTCATAATCCAGTAAAATGCACAAAAATGTACGTCAAATCACCAAGTTATGTGAAAAATCATTTATCAAGAATACAACCTGAATATACAAACCCCTATTTATTCGCAAAATGGTATAGTTTGAAAAACGGAGTTAAGTACCGTAGAGCTATTATACATTCCACTGACGTTTAAAGCGCATGTCGAAAGGGTTGCGGCAAAGTCAGTCGAGATTCTGTGGCAACTTGAAAGAGCAAGCTGTGGCAGTGTGGCCTGAGCCGTGCCTATACCTGGATAGTTTGGTGAATACAAGTGGAGAACCAGCCGAAAATTCACACAAAAAAACTAGAATTATGCCCGTTTGGGACGTTCCCGTTTCGTGCATCTCTAGAAAACTATCTGCTTCAAAGGTTAAACCTGTAGATAGGGATATAATATATTTTTTAATTTTCGTTTCGCGCGAACCTGTACATTAGATATTTTTATTTTAAAAATCATCATGGAACTACAAAAGTTTACTGTGTACCAGTTTGTGTTGCTTTTATTGTACTTTAATTTTTAAAATTTTTTATGAGGGAAGTCAGCTTGGATAGGTAATGTTATAGTAAAAGAAGTTTTAGCGTTATAGTATTCACGATGATGCCTTCTCGCTGTCATGCTCCGGCGCCTAACCTGGTGCTGATCCGATACCGATACACATATTTAACAGAACATCCGTAATAAATTACCAAAAACCGTTACACTGACAAAATTGTTTATTTAATTAGTAATGTACAAAGTATGTATTGTGTACCTGAAAATCATAAAAACATCTTCACGCACGAAATGGGAATAAAATAATAAGAATATTTTCTTAACGTCCGATTTGTGGACGTCCGAAATTGGAAGGTACGAAAACGCCATCAGTCGAGCTAAAGGTATCACTGGGCTTGCTCTCTTTAGCCAGCTGGGCTAAAAAGAACGCAATTGCAGCCCACCTTCGAATAGGGGACGCCGGCGTTTGGTAAAAGACAGAGATTGTCTGGTTTGCTATCGTTGAACAGAGCAGTTGAGTCTTTCGAATCGCTTCGTGGAAGTCAGATCTCTGTGGTGCTGCTTCAGGGGGACACGGAAGACGTAAATGCTTACAGTGGAAACTAATGACCCCGCTAGGAAGGGAGCAGATGCTGTGAACATGTGACGCCAAGATGCATTAGAAAGGTTTAAAAATAAAATTTGATACATTAAAAAAGGATTAGGATTATAGGAAAACCGGGGTGATCGGAAGTTTTCGAGCTCGCCATCCGGACATCCCACCGTCTCCAAACTGGAACAAGGTGCCAATCATCTGAGAAGATCGCCCTAGCTCTGGCTAAGATCCGGACGGAGAGCAATCTGACATATAGCAGACAAACAGAGAGTTACTCACATCGACATGCCAAGTAGCTCTCACAATAGAACCACTAATGATAGACATTAAAATGATGTCGAATTGTTGAAGGTACGACAAAAACAGAACTTTTATGGGAGTGTATTATTTCCTTGAAACATAGAATGTTTAATAACAATAGTTTTAATATAAAAGTCATCATCAAATATCTTTCTCTTAGAACAACCTAATTTAATTTGATTAGTTTGATGTATGTCTAAACAGATTTTGACGGTTAAGTAAATAAAATGTGTAAGTTAATATTTAGTTCTTCTGTCACACATCCTTTGTGCCCAATGTTCTTTAGTTTTAAGTCCACTCTGTCAATTCTATAATATTTTTTAGGAATAAAAGTACAAGAGGATCAACAATGGTTTTGGTACTGCTGGATTTAAATATGTACAAGTTCTAACGAATTGCTTATCAGTGGTACAATAGCGCTATTGGTTAGAGCAATGGGCTAGAGATCCAGAGGTGTGGGTTCGATCCCCGCTCGTACCATAACTTTTGCTGTTGATTAAATATTTCTAAAAAAATTATTTAGGAATATTACGACAATTGTATAACCCACTCTGCAAGTGTTTACCTGCTTATGGACTGTTGTTTGACTTAGAGGGTGACTCCTCATAGAATAGTTTGTATTTTTCTGGATTTTTTAAACATAAACGTATTTTCTTTCTATAATTCCAGATAAGGAGGAGTGGGATAGAAAGGCAGTTAGTCTCGCAAACGAAACGTTAGTATGCCATATAGAAGGATCAAGGATGGCTTAAGTGCAGGCGGAGGAGCATATATAAACTAAACTGTAAGAAAAGCTTACCGCTTAGGAAGTACACCACGGATTTCTGGGCAGAAATGTTGGTTACTATGAAGGTGGCCACGATCGAGGAACGTTTAAGGTGGGTGTCCTAGACGATGTTATTTGTTGAGATAACAAGCAAAGTTGAAGGCGCTGAACTCACTTAAGGCGAGAATGGTTTTCGTTCAGGACTGCTGCATCGCATTACAAAGTCTGACAAGGACCAAAAGAGTAAGACTCGTTTGGGTTCCTAGATATTGTGGAAAAATGGGCAAAAAAGACGGCAGATGACCTAGCTAGCTATATGACGGGAACCAGTCCTAGGAATATCTAGGCAGCAAGTCAAGATGGTCCTAAATAATACAGACAAAGAATTTGTGCGATATGTTGCACCAGATACAGTCAAAACGACCTGGCTATTCATCAGAAGTACATGGATTATCTCTCATAAGATTGCTTATAGGTAGTACACCTAGTCCTTGTAGGCATAGAGAAAAGTTTGACCTAATACTGCATGTGGTAAGAAGAAGGAAACTCCACTACACTATTTGTGCGGAGACAAGCTATTTTTGATGCTGCAGTCTTTTAGAGGAATGCAGTTACGGACCTCCTTTGGAACGCTATCCGGATTTACACAAATGGCTATGGTGGGTCCAAGGAAGTGCTAGCAAGGGCCAGATTGGCCTACCGCTAGGCTTCGGCCACACCTCAACTATACTATTACTACTACTACTACTACTACTACTACTACTACTACTAATATTACTACCACCCATATCCTCTTGTTGAGTATACTAAACACTCGAAAACTAATGGTTATAGCTATATGGCCGGTTGCAGAAACCTCAATTAAAGTTTAGAATGTTTAACGGAATGTCAAATTTGACAGCTAGTTCCTAGATTTCTGTAGGCAACTTGTCAAATCCGAAAGCTCCGGTAAATATTCTAAGCAGCAATTAAGTTTTGTGCAATCAGGGGTCAGTGTATTATTCTTGTTCAGCGTGTATTAGATATTTAACTACTTAATATTGATACTATGAACTAAAAATATAAAATGTTATCTTAATTCTTAAAGTTCAGTATTAAATTATGAAATGAACAATTGAGAAATTTCTATAATTTTTTAAATTAATTCTGAAATAAAAAAAAACAAACTAGACTAGCAAGATACTCTAACTATTGTAGATAAATAATATGTTAATAAAGGATATTTGCAACTACTTAATTCTTTCAACCCATTTCATTTAGACTGAATAACTTAGTCAGTTATAACAAAAGACATAGGTCAGAGACAAAGACAAACATGCAACAGAAAAGGGCAAATAAGAAGTACGCATGCAATATTTTTATTAATCTTTAATATTAGTTGTTATATGCTATGTTTAATATAGAGTTAGTAAATATACCCTGTTATAAAATATGCAAAGAGTGACATAGCTTTAACGGAAAAAAGTTAGTATATATGGAAAATTGGTTAAAACAAAACTTATGCATTGTAAACTACATATTTGGCAAATATAATGGAATATAATGATAGCAAGGTTTAAAAGACATGACCAAGAATTTGAGTTAAAGTTTACGATACATATGTTGCTACGTCACTAACAAGGCTATTTATCTCAAATTATGAACTAACTTTTCTGCCCAAACTCTGTAAACAGATAACAACAGAGTTGAGGTTTTGCCTTTCCCAAAGGTCAACAGTCTGGAAGGTCTCTTGAGCTGGAACTCCAAAGTTTCTTGCTGCTTCCAGGAAAGCATTGATATTTTCCATACATTTGAAAGCCATTTGACTGGTGTTGATTTTTTTGACAACTCCAGGTTGGATTGAGTTAGCTAGTCTGAAAGAAACAAATATAATACATTACATTTACATTAGTGTAAAATGAAACGTAAATAATTCCTTTAACATTAAATTTGGCATATTTTGGTCTCACATATGATTCATTTCCGATCTTATTATCTTATTTCGAAAACTTAAAATTTGTTATAAAAAAGTAAAACCGATTTAAAAAAAGCACTAAAAAATAAAAAATAAATTTTTTATTCCAACTTGAAAATTTGCCTTCATGAAGTCGGCTTCAAACTAATTCTTAATTATCTAAAAACAAAAAGACTGTATTGAGTGACATGAATCTAATATCAAGAGTAAAATGTCTTATTACTATCTTTATAAGTTTGACGCCAACTTCATAAAGTCACATTATTAAGATTTATTAAGACATTTTAGTTCAATTTATAGTGTTGTACAAAGTTTTAATATAAAGGTCAGCTTAAAAGTTTTACACGGCACTAATATTATATAAAAAACGCCATCTATACATTTTAATAGAAAGTCAACAAAATACAATGTCAAATAATAAAATTATTAGTAAAATTGAACGTATGCCAATAAAACCCCCCAAAACATGATTATAACACGGGAAATTTAAAAAACCCTTTTTTTTTCTTTTAGTCCCCCTTCACAACAATATGGGTACTTCACTTATTGACACATGAAATGTTTTGTGCCAAAAATAAAGATATTTGATTTTTTCAACATTCAATAAGGGCTAAGAGAAACCTAGTTTTACATTGTGTTAACGATGTCTTCGAACCTCAACTAATTTTTAAAAATCTTGGTACTAACAATAATCGGCAGGAAGATAATGTATAGACCTTTCATTGTGTCTGCTGATTACTTTTATCTGCGCGTGTCAATACCTTAGTTTCTTAACCTCATCTCAGTGTGTATTTTAACATGTGACGTTATAGTTGTCTGATTTGTTCTTGTGATTTTATTTAATGTCGAAGGTTTGTTTGAATTTTGTATATTTATAGTGATAGTTTTTGATTGTTATATTAATTGTAGGTCTGATGATGCCTGAAAGGGCGAAACACGTGTAACCGCATTATATTCTTTTTGACCGAGACCGAGACTTTGTGTCTTCTTTCTAGTTTAGTCATTTGAAACCAGGTCTCTTAGAGAATATGGACGCTTTCTTGCAACATTCAATAAGATTTATAATAACCGAACTAATCTAACGAAAATATAGATTCTCCCTAGAGGGTTTGTACCTCAGCGTGCCGGAAAATTACTTTTTTGGTTACAATCGCCTAATTACCGTGAAAACTCTTAGGCAAAAAAAATTCAAAATGGCGCCATTTTGCCATTTTTATTTTCTTTTTAATATGCTTGCAATGGGACTACTCTGGCACTATCCTGAAGGCTTCCTGATAAAGTCATCCAAATTGGTTAAACCATCCCGGAGTAATCGAAGAACTCTTTTTGTCTGTTGAAAATTAAAATATCTTAACCATGGTTGGATGTATTGGCTTGAACTATGCATACCCTTTCCGTAGAAAATTTGTCAGCGAATACATATATGTGAAAGTATTAAATTGCCCATACAAAAAATTATAACAGAACAGTGGTGAAAATATGATTAATATTTTATGTTACTAATCGGAAATAGGAGAGAGGATGGAGGGTTTGAACAAGAGGAGGCTTTCAACAATACAAATAACTGCCTCAAGAAAACAAATTCAGAAATTCCGCCAGTTTTATACTCTTGACAACACTGTCCGTTTCGTCTGGCATTCGTCGCTGACGCCATTGTTTAGTTAGTTTTGTTTATAATAAATAATATAGTTATATTATTTTGATATATTTTAAGTGAAAATTGTTTAAGATAATGTTGATGTTCTTCTAAGGTAAGCAGAAATTAAAACATTACAACTTGTTTTAAAAAATCTTGGGAAAAGTAAATAAAAAGTAGTTAGGGAGGTTTTGAACAAGCTAAGAGAGGAGACAATGAACAGCGTTCAAAGGCTCCCCAGACTCCCCAATAGTATAAAAGTGTGAATTTGACTAAGAATTTTTTATTATTTTTTAAAACCAATCTTAACATGCCAAGAACATACAAGAAAAAAAGACCTCTAGTGGAATTCTCGGAAGCAGGTATGAATAATTCCGTCGAAGATGTCCTTAAAAACAAGTTAACTTTACGAGTCGCTGCTGAACGTAATAATGCAAAAGATACGGCGTTATTTTACAGTTCCAAAAAATATAACACTAACCAGATATTTAGTACTGCTGAGTTCTGAGGAAGAAGAGTTACAAAATTATTTGCATAAAAGCTCTCGAAACAATCAGCACGTAAACTTGCATATAAATATGCTTTTAAATTAAATAAAAAAAAACACGATCGTGGAGCCGCGACGATAAAGCAGGGCTTAGTTTGTGTAAACCTGAAAACACAAATCTTTCGAGGGCTACTAATTTAAATCGGACCAATGTTTCTGCTTTTCAAGAAAAAATATTAAGGTTATGGAAAAGTTCAAATTCAAGGTGGATCTTCTTATTAATACAGATGAAACAGGTATAATGACTGTACTTCGACCTCCGTTCATTATCGCTGCCAGAGGGATAAAACAAGTGGGGCAGCTGTGTAAGGAGAACGAGAAAAATTCGTAACATTGCGTTCTATAATATCTGCCAGTCGCACTTCTGTACCACCAGTAGCTACACCGACGAATGGCATGAACTATACAACTGAAGGAGATATTATCAGAAATACAAAATGCAAATTACTAACATAACAATCAAGCTGCGCCGAACTTTAGGAATCTTTTGAGGGCAGGAAGACTAATGTTGAAGATATTACAGTCATTATAGAATTTATTGTGATTATTATATAGGACATATAGCTTGAAGGCGAACAGAAGCAGAGCTTGTTTGCGTTTCTGGGCTAAGCTCTGCATACTGCAAAGAAGTAATCTCGTACCATAATTAAGATTTTGATGTGGAAAGTGGTACTTGAATAACAAATAATTAGAAAATTGTCGTTGAAATATCGGGAGTGCCTTTTGATAAATCCCAACATTCGAAAGGCCTTGCATACATTAGAATCGATGTGCTAACGTTCAATAACATGCTATCGAATGTTACACCCAAGTTGTTGACTCTAGAGGAGACCACCGCGAGAGAACCATTAATCTTGAGTAGGGTTCGTGGATTGTGAAAAGTCAACATAGGAACACTTAGCTATGTTGATAGACAGAAGGTTTTTGTTTTGCACTAATAGACAAAACGATCTAAGTCGGACTGTAGTGCAGAGTTATTCGACGTTTTGGACGTGAAAAATTTCAGGAAATCAACGAACAGAAGACAATTGCTGTTAATAAAGCAAGAGGTGACGTCATTAATAATTAGGAGGAATAATATTGGACTAATATGGGACCCCTGAGCTACACCGGGTATAATTGATATGACACGAGGGAAATTTAGCTCCGCGCATGTAATTTTCGTTCTCGACCAATTAATTGTTTGTCATTATTATACGAATTACTAGTTCGTTCGCGAACTAGTTCTTTGAACTAGTTCAATTTGGTGAACTAGTTCGCGGGAACTAGTTCATTAAAAAGAACGATTAAGCAAACCTCTATTAGATAACCACTAATCTTACATTTCCTGAATGTTTTAAGATTAAATATATATTTTTTTTAACAACAAAAGTTTGTATTGCATTTATAATAGCTTTTGTGTTAATAAAAACCAAAAAGTGGTTTATGTTCAAATCCTCCTTTTCCGCGTTCAAAGTTGCCTCAGATTGGGATAGCTTTGAACATATTTAGTTGCATTTTTATAAGAGCTATAGTTTTTTTCCAAATTCATTTTCTTCGTTACTATTATGGAAAGGTTGTAGCCAAATACCTTTTTAGTGACTTGCTGTGACAAAACTGATTAAAACAGATAAGATAATAAGAATATGCCATTTAGAAAAAACTGTTCAAATCCTCCACCCTGTACCCTATTGACAACGATGTATCGTGAAAAAAATTATTTCTGTAAATGGCATTTGCCCCTTTTGCCTCCCTCCGAAATACGCCTATACAATTGTGTTGGGCCTCAGAATATATAATATTTTTAACTTATTTTATGCCAAGGAATCTCTCATTAAGCGATAACCAATGTTTTTGACACAATCTGTATAATAAACTTTTCAACACAAGATCTTCACATCTTCCACGCAGCACAAATTTACAAAACATTAATTATTTTATTCGTAACTTTCATTTTTCTACTTTCAACAGAAAACCATAAAAAATATGCCGGTCAGATGACCACATAACGCTCATAAATTAAGAGAGTAAATCAAGTAACACTCTATATAGCATTCCACGGACTTTTTACACGGTTGAATGAGTCATTTTTCCATATAAGCCGATAGATTTCGCGCACCGCATATGCGGTAACTGCCGATGATGTCATCGATTAAAAACTGGTCACGGCCATTCTATTGAGAAGATAAATGCTCTTTTAACGGAAATATTTGTGTTTTCAGATGTGCGATAGCCGAGGTGACCTCTGATTAAAGAATCCTAAAAATACAACGATATAGTCATATAGAAAAGGCGTTAAAAACATACAAGAAATGACTTCATAAAGGATGACACCTTTAGCAATAATTTCGGATAAAAGCATGTTCTACAATTATTAGTGATGCCGCGAGACAAAATTTGTACTCTCGTAGCGTCTCGACTATTGGTAAAAGAAAGCCTCACCTTGTAGACAGAAATACTTACGTCTTTCCATTTTTGTCAACAGATATTATTGCATAAATAAAATTTTTCGAATTTATTTTACTAAAAACTGCGTTGCAAAAGTTTACCAAATTTTGGATTGTTTTTAAAACAGCAGTCTTTTTAAGAAAATGAAATGTCTTTCTCGTCGGTCAATAGTTGCTAGGCCGTTGAATTTATGGAAAAATTTTCTAAATAAAACTTTTAACGTTTTATCTCTGCTACTACCTACAGAAATATTTTCAAAGATACAGGCTGTCTTAAAAAAGGAAATATTCAAAAAATAAAATGTTTTATTTGTCAAATGAGCCCCCTGTGGGTTCTGTATTCAACTTTTAATTCGTATGTGGGTCGAATGCAGTGTTTTTGAGTTAGGAGATAAAAAAAGAAAAATTTTCTAAAATACGTACTTTTTTTTAAACTGTCATATCTCCACCACTGTTTGTTAATTATACTAAAAAAATTACATGTAATATAACCTTAGCTTAATTTTTTCTAATCTATCTTCACTTTTTTGTATATTTGTTCAAACATCTCCATTTAAAATTCTATTTTTAACGAATTTCTTAAATACAACACCTCCTATATGATTTTGTCTTAAACAGCTGAAAAGGTGCTCGTTCAGAAAATAGTTTGTTTGCGGAACGTATCTCCCTATTATTTAGAAATATTAAGAATTTTCCTAAAGTCTGCACAGAAAATGGAAAAAATATTTGGCGGCATGGCCAAGAAATAAAAAACCCCCTCTATAATTATATCTTTCAAAAGCTGGAAACGTGCTCTTTTAAAACATATTATATTTGCCGTATCTATATCATTCTAATTTTAAGATATGAAGGGTTTTCCTTAACTTTACACAAAAAAATGGATAAAATCGTAGGCGGCCTGACCAGGAAATCGCAATAATTGCTTCTTGTTGACATGCCGGTGTTATTAATTATTTATGTAATTCTGTGACATTTGGTGATATATTGTGCATATTATCTTTTTATAAATAGAAATGTTTTTACTAAAAATGAAATATACCAGCCAAGAATCATTGATATGATTTATATACTTGGAGAATGTTTAAAGAATTGCCTTCTGGCATCCCGAGTGTACCGCGAGAGATTTCCTGTTAGAAGACATCCAGACGCAAGATTATTTCAAAGATTGAAGGATCGATTTGGCAGGACTGGGACAGTTAAGTACGTAAAGCATAACAGAATAAAGCCAGTGCTAAACGAAAGAAATGAATTTAACGTTCTCGCATCTGTTGTTGAAGATCCAGCACAAGAGACATAAGTGATTTGTTAGGCATAGGTCAAATTTCTGTGAAGAGAGTTTTGAAGAAAAACATCATCTAACGTGTGCAACTGAATCAAGCTCTTGGAGGACAAGATTTTGAAAATAGGATACATTTCTGTAATGACATTCCACATTAATGGTCATGTGAACAGGCATAATTTTCACTACTACGCCGATGTGAATCCAAATTTTAATAGAACTGTAGACCAGCAGCATAGGTGGTGTTTAAACTTATGGGGAGGCATAATTGGAGGCTACATAATAGGGCCCTACTTTTTTGATGAACACCTCAATATATTTTTCAAAACTTTTTAAACGAAGATCTCGACAATCTGCTAGAAAATATACCACTAAGACGTTTAAGAAATATGTGGTTTCAATTAGATCGAGCTCCTGCTCATTTTAGCATTGCAGTCCGAAATACGCTAAATGAAAAATTTCCCGGCCGTGAGATTGGAAGAGGGGGCCTGTTTCGTGGCCCCCAAAGTCACTAGATCTTACAAAACCTTATTTTTTTATATTGGGATACTAAAGATTTAGTCTACACAACAATTACAGCAAAAAACATGCGGGAACTAGAAAAGCATTTAATTAAGGTCCCCCTTAATGTTACGTAATGTAAATAGGTCTTTAACCGACAGGTTATGAATTAATTTTATGTATACGGCAATGTTATGTTTATTAATATTTTGTTTTAAAGACATTTATTAAACTTAACTATGAAGTAATTTTTATTACCTATGCCAAAGAGTAATAATTATTACGATTTCTTGGCCAAGCCAGCTAGGATATATCCCATTCCTCTGTGCAAAGTTAAGGAAAATTAATGACATAATAGTAATAATAATAATAATAATAATAATAATACAAATAAACATTCACACTTTCATTCGCTCTGAATTCACTAAACACAGGAAGTTACATCCCAACGCATGCAAGGAAAGACTCACCATGGAGAGAAAAGAAGGAGGGAGAGAAATTATAGATATGCAATCGCTAAATAAAAAACAAATTTACGAACTCAGAAAATTCTTCTACAACAAATAAACTAACCTCCACCAGGCAATAGTGAAGGCAGACAAGAATTATACACCGCTCAACCTGTCTCAAACGAGCCACGCAGCAGACGCACACAGTCACATCCAATCACGACTAGAAAAGATGAACTCCTGGTCTGAAAAAGCACTTCACGGAAGACACAGATACCACATAAAGCAAGACCATATACATAAAAAGCTTTCATATACGTGGTTACAAGAAGGGCAGTTGTTCCCTGAAACAGAAGGCTTCCTGCTTGCCATCCAGGACAAAGTCATAGCAACCAGAAATTACCGAAAGCACATCATCAAGGACACAACCATTGAAGACGAGAGGTGTAGGAGATGTCACCAGCAGAGAGAAACGATCGATCACATAACGAGTGGATGTAGAATAATGGCCGGAACTGAATACACCGCGAGACACAACTCAGCAGCGAAGGTCGTTCATCAAGCATTAGCCACAACATACAAACTAACAGAGAACACAGGCCCTTACTACCGTTATACACCAACATCTATACTTGAAAACGAAGACTACAAGCTCTACTGGGACATTGACATCCACACAGATAAAACAATCCCCGCAAATAGACCCGATATCACCTTTCAATCCAAAAAAGAGAAAATCACTTATTTAATTGACATGGCTGTCCCCAACGACGAGAGCATCCAAGCGAAATACAGTGAGAAGATCGCCAAATACACCGACTTGGCAATGGAAGTAAAAAGGCTGTGGAAATAGGAAAGAGTCATCATTGTTCCTCTCGTCATATCAGTAATAGGTCTCACCCCAACAACCTTTACACCGCATTTGGCTCAATTAGGACTTAATACAGACATTCACAGGAACATCCAGAAATCGATCATTTTGAAAACATGTAGCATAGTTAGATCATTTCTAAATACACAATAGGTGTTTTTTTTCCATTTCCTTTTTTTTATTTTTATTTTGTGTATTGACTTGCATAGGAATACTGTGAGACAACAAGTCATAATAATAATAAATCGGCTTTTATTAACACATATTACAAAGAAGTATTCCAGATTTTCAGCAATAATTAAGGAGAAGTTTAGCCGAATCCCGAAGGATTCCACTAGTCTTACAGTTAAACCTTAGTAGAAAAATCAGAAAATAAGTATCAATAATAGAACGAAAGCTTTCACGGCTGTGGTCAATTAAGAAATCATGGTTCTTGGGATTAGACCGTGTCAAAATGGAATCACTTTCCGACGTTTCGCCTTCGATTGCACGAGGCATCTTTAGGGATCTTCACTTCACGAGATCGGAACACTGAATTCATCAGTTCATTGTTCCGATCTCGTGAAGTGAAGATTGAAGATTGAATGAAGTGATTCCATTTTGACACGGTCTAATCCCAAGAACCATGATTTCTTAATTTATCAATAATAGAATGATTCGATAAATAAATCTAAATTTAAAACTAAGCCTAGTATAAAATATAGATTTAACATTGATTTAGTAAACATTAATATAAAAAATAGAAATAAAAATATATGAACATTAAATAAACTAAATACAATAAGATAGGACTAACACAATATTTTCTAAAAGAGCACGTTTCCAGTTTTTAAAAGATATAATTATAGGGGGTTTTTTATTTCTTGGCCATGCCGCCAACGGTTTTTTCCATTTTCTGTGTAGACTTTAGAAACAACACACTCTTTTCTGACAGAGTACATTTTTCAGCTTTTTAACGACAAAATCATATACAGGGTGTTTTATTTAAGAAATTGGTTAAAAATAGAATTTTAAATGGAGATGTTTGAACAAATATTTTGGACACCCTATATAATTAAAACAAAAAGTGAATATAGTTTAGGAAAAATTAGACTAAGGTTAGATTGCATTTAAGTTTTTTAGTAAAGCTAACAAACAGTGACGGAGTTTAAAAAAAAGTATGTTTTTTTACAAAATTTTTCTTTTTTTATTTCATATCTCAAAAACGTTGCATTCGACCCACATACGAATTTAAAGTTGAATACAGAATCCACAAAGGCCTCATTTGCCAAATAAAAACATAGGGTGATCCATTTAAAAAATATAAATAAAAATATAATATAGAGATAAAACATTAGATTACCACTAGTGGTATTATTTATTTGATAATTTTACGTTCTTAAATTTTAAATGCTTTTATTTATATATAGAAATTGTGCTAAAAAATCTTTTAGGTTTGAAAAACACCAAAACTATGGCCTTGGTTACCAAGGCATCAATTTGGATTGGTGCTAGATTTTTTTTGTGGTTTTCAGGAGTATTTTTAATATTTTTAAATTAGGTAAATACTTAAATTTATTACAATGGTTTAATTTTTTATTTTTTTAATTACAAACAGACAAAAGAGGTATGGTAATTTTTAAACGCAACTCCATATTAAGGAGCTATTACTTTCCGATTTTCTGCTTCAAGTGAAGAAAATTAAAAACAAACAATTCTACAATTCTAAGATTTTATCAAGGGAATTTTAAACCATTAAGTGTACAAAGGGGGAATCAGAAAAGGGCTGTGAAAGCCTATTAACATTTGATGGAGTATTATTTGAGTTTTAAATTTCACCAGCTCCAAATTAAAGAATAATTAAAAAATATTCATGCAATTCCATTTATATATTTATTTTTGTTCTTTACGTTTTCTTTTCAGTTATCCTACACACAGAAACATTAATGAGTCAACAATTAATGATACTTATTTATCGTGCGCCTGTACCTAAATCATGTAGTTGAAAAATTGGTATTATTATGCTCATTAATAAAATTAAAATCTATTTAAAGGTACAAAACAAAATCTAAATTTAAAATCAATAAAAAATATAAGAGACATTTCATTTTCTAAAAAAGACTGGTGTTTTAGAAACAAACCAAAATTTCGTAAATTTTTGCAATGCAATATTTTAGTAAAATAAATCCGAAGAATTTTATTAATGTAATAATATCTTTTGAGAGAAATGGAATGACGTAGGTATTAATATTTATCGACAGTCAGCTAAGGCAGATAAAATTACGTTTGGCTGCAGGTTATTTGCAAAAATCTAATCTAAGAGGTTTTGTTCCTGCATGGTTTCCTTTCAAATCTGCAAAATGATCTGGTTATTTTGTAATATAATCGTTGGGCTCCCTCAAAATGGCGCGCCCCCCCCCGCCTCTTTACCCACCGCACGCTACTGACCTGAGGGTATGAAAAAATCTGGAAGGGTTATTTTTTCACAATTTTAATATGTTCACTAAATCATTTAATATTCACAACTCGTAGAGTAATTCTAATTTGATTTGACACGATCTAATCCTAAGAACCCAATTGACCAAAGCCGTGAAAGTTTCCATTCTATACTAAAATTACATCAATTGTGTAAATTTATTTATTATTAAATCAATTTAAATTTGATAAATGAAATAATTTAAGGTTAGCTGAATAGAAATTATGTTTGTAAAATAGTTTATATGAATACATCACGGTTTTTTTGGCTGCTGCTAACTAAGTTGAAATTACTGTCAGACGTTTCGCTCTGATAAACAAATGATGAGAAATTTTCACGGGTCTTTAGTCTACTGCTCGAGATCAAAAAACTCACTGGTCTTTAGTTTTTGATCTCAGACAGAAAGAATTACTTTAAATGTATTAAATTCAGATTTCTTTGTTTGAACGTTTGTTTTTTGTTACTTTATAACAATGGTATATTATATACTTATGTTTCAAAAACTTTTAGAAGATGATGTTCTGACTGTAATAAAAAGAAATGTACGAAATCAAGGCCTACAAGCATAACTTGTTTATTTGCCAACACATTAGAATGAAATTTTGGTTAGGCAAAGGACAAAATTTTGAATTTTTTTTATCATCACAGCATTATTATATCTTCTTTTATTTCCAAATTTTTCCTATTAACTCGTTTTTTTTTATAAAATTTTAAGTTCAATCATGTGGCAGAACAAAACTCCATATTGGTAAAAAAATGCAAAATTAAGTCTTATTTAACGATCCAAAATTCCATATCATTATGTTGGCAAGGAAAACGCTTATTTGTGCCTCATAAACTATGCAAATATTGATCGCTTTTTTAAAATGGTATTGTTGTACGCGTGTTTAAAAATAAGGAAGAACCACTTACTTGCATAAAAGCGTTCCGTCTTTTAAAACTTCATAAAAATTGTCCATATCCCCAGCAGTGCTGACGTTCTCGCCTGTAACGCTGTTGATCCATTCTAAACTTTCTGATGCTAATTCCTCGCTATACTTGGCATTAACCTGAAAAAAAATTAACGATATAGCTTTCTTCCATACAAACAACTTCAATTAAAGATATATTGCTTATCTATATATTTATAACACTGAACCAGATTTTTCAGCAAGTTCGAGAGAGAGTTGTACTGTACCAATTTACATGCATTTTTTTTGAAACGTTCCTCTGGTTACCGAGACCTTTCAACACTATTTTTTGTTTTGTTTTATTGCGAATTTTTTCTATAATACCAATATGTTTTTCTTCAATCAAATTTCTGGACGATGTGGCGAAGGCGCTCCATGTTCCTATAATTCGACTGAAAACTCATCGCGCAGGCAGAACAAGGTCTGCTGGGCCAGCTAGTCTTAATTAAATACCTACATATTGCCAATGTTTATATAAACGTCTCGTATCGATATCTTTATAAATTTTTGTATTATTATTTTTTCAAATTCTTAAAAGTAAAAACTAACAGAGTACATTTCCAACCAGAATTCCGATGCATAGTTGTCACTTGCATTGCCCACATTATGAACTAATTTTGTTAACATTTAACTTACACTTATGATGAACTATAAAGAGAAACTATAGGTTTACTCGTCAAAATTTTTTTAGTCTATAATAATTTACTTTTTCTGTTTGTGATAATAGATTATTTTGACTATTTACTTTAATTAACGACCTTTTAAATCACCGATTTGTGTTTGTAAATATGACAAGCAATTATTACACCATCAAATAAAAACTTTGTGCAGAAGCTGGTCAACCTAGTTAAGTCAACAGTCTATTTTTTACTGGACCTGTCCTGTATTCAGCTACGTGGATATCCTTAGATAACTGCCGAGACGTCAAACATAAAATGACATGTCAAACTAAATAAAGATGAAGTGGTAACTGCTAGACATTAACTTATTTTTTTTTAGCATCCAGGTATTTTTTTTTAAATAAGAACTATTAAGCCTCTAGGTTTAAACTTTTGTTCCAATGGATATGAATAAATAAATCATTTTTGGCACCCAAAGAAACGAGCCTCCTTTTCCTTTGTCAACGCCCAATATTACAACACTTCGCGCAAGCGCAACTAAAAATTGCTTCGCCCGAAACGAGGCTGACAAAAAAAGTGTCAAATAAAACAAAAAATATTTAAATATTTTTTCTCAATTCAGTTCATTCTATTTCAGTATCAGAAATAGCTAGGGATGATTCAGATAATTTTTGTTTCTTCTTTTCAAGGAAAAGAACTTGATTACAGAATTTCTTTTTTCAACAACTATTTTACTCAGCACTACTTTTATATTTCTTTCAGTTTTTAAAGCAATTTGATAAAAATTAAGCGAATTTTTTACAGATTTTTCTCATATCATTGCCGATCTTCATATTGAAAGTACCCATTTCATCCATCATATTATTATAAACATGTTGCCCTACGCTAGTTGCTTATGTTTTCAATCAATAAATGTTTATTTATTCAAAACCCAAATTATATGCAGAATTACCGTGGGAAAATATTTTTATAAAATTAACAACTTTGCATAATTCTTGATAAGAATAGTGGTCAGGATATATTCATAAAAAATTATCAAGATGTATATAAAAAATAAGATTTGCACGCATTCATTCTATGCCATAAAATTAGATGTTGCAGACGCTAACGAAATATAGAACCTGACAAGACAATAATTTTAAAGAGAGAAAAAGACGATTACGATTGGCCAGAAAATCATGTTTTCTTCTCTTTTTTCTTCAATATGTGTATGTATTGCACTATTGAGAATAAAGCTGTCTTTCTTTAAAAATATTTATAGGATGCCTTTTGCGATAAGAAGGGCCTCCAGATGTAATGAAATTTGTATTATAGTAGAAGCTGCCAATAATGCCTTAATAATTTTATGCAACAAAATAAAATTAAAATCAACGATATTTGACATTTTCACTGTCCTTCGGCAAACATTGTCCAATTTTTTCTGATTTTTATTAAAAATTGTTGTAAATATTAGTGTTATAATATATATCTAGAATTACGTCATATTATACAAGACTTCTTATCAGAGAGGCCACTTTACTTTCTAACACGTGCAGTTGTTTATATAACGCTCTCGGAAATATGCCTGTGACTCAGGTCAAAAAAAAATGCGGAGATAGCAAGTTTCGGGTTTGAAAAGTAAAGTGATCTTTTTTGAAGGATATTCTTTAGTTAAAACGCAGTCATTGTATTGAGCGGAGTAAATTCATTTGGCTTTATTTATATCGTGTTTTATTCCATATTTTATTATAATATTATTTAATTCTAACAAAGCAGCGGTGGGATACTAATAAAATCAGTTAGAACTATTCGTCGGTATAGTTTTTTAAAAAAAAAAAAATTATACGCTAACGCCATGGGAAAATTTAAATCTAAAAGAGTTACGGGCGAGAAGGTTAAAAAACGTCACCGTCGAGAAAGTTCATCGTCGTCCTCGGAAAGTGATAGTTCGAATTCGAGCTCTAACTCTTCCGATAATAGAGCAGCGAGAAAGCTGACAATAAAACGTTTAAAAAAAGAGTTAAGAAATTTAAAAAGGCGTGTGCCGGCGCCGGGAATTCGTGCGGGGGACGAATTTTAGTGCCGATATTTGACCCAAATCGGGATGATGTGATTGTGGATAAGTGGCTGAGTAAAGTGGACAGTTTAGCAGAACGCTATCAGTGGGACGACGACACAATTCTTCGAATAATTTCTGGACGATTACGAGGCAATGCTCGTCAATGGTTTGACGAAAATGTGGAGTATGACTCAAGTTGGACTGACATTAAAAGATCTATGAGCCTGTATTTCCGTAAGTCTGTTCCATTTTCTAAACTCTTGAAAGACGCTGCTAATTACGAGACCAAACCGGGACAAAACTTAGGGGACTATTGTTTTAAGAAAATGTCTAAACTAAGGGCACTTAATATAAACATACCTGATGCTTATTTAATTGATGCAGTGATCGGTGGTATTAAGGACGATAATATATCGCGAACTGTTAGGGCCGCACAACATGAGGATGCTAACGCTCTTTATTCTTACCTAAATACCGTTGGTAACATGCCTAACGAAATAAAAAATTTTAATGTGGACAAAGTGAAATTTAAACCTCCTACTTGGACTGGATATAATCGTGAAAATTTGAACAATAAAGAAGTTTCTCGGGCATCAGGGTCGCGTATAACGTGCTTTAATTGTGGCATTCCAGGTCACATCTCAGTTAATTGCAGAAAACCACGTCTCGAATGTAACAATTGTAAGAGGCTAGGTCACCTTCAAGAGAAGTGTCCTTTCCCACGAAAAGAAGTACAACAGGTCGAGTTATCAGCGAAGGATTTGTGCCCTAATATCTTTTTACAGCACGCTAGAATTTTTGGCAAAAAAATAAAATGTTTAATAGACTCTGGAAGTTCAAATACGCTCATAAAAGAGTCCCTCGTTCAAAGGTTCGGATTGCAATGTATTAATTCGATGAATATGACTTTGTTTAGTTTTATGGGTACCTCTTTAAGCAGTAAGTCCCTTTGTGAGGTAACCGCTACTATACAAGGAGCTTCGGCGGGAGTAAATGCTATAATTGTGCCGGACAAATACCTTAAATATGATTTATTAGTGGGTAGGGATTTTATTAACCAGGAACACATAATTATGATTAAACGTAATGACCGATTAATTTTGTACAGTTTGCCTCCCGTTAGAAGTCTGTCCGTGAATTCCATTGAGGTTTATGACATCTTGGATTTAAATAGCATAAATTTGGGTCCTATTTCAGACGCTGATAAGAAAAAAAGTATCTCCTTATTGCGTAATTTTTCAGATTGCATTTCATCTTCCATGAAAAATTTAGGAAACACCAATACTGTTGAAATGGAGATAAAATGTATAGTCGACACTCCGGTTGTACGTCATCCTTATCGCATGCCCGAGGTGGAAAGGGGCATTCTCCGAAATATAATTCAAGAACTTTTGGAAAATAAAATAATTCGCGAATCTAATTCCCCGTACGCTAGCCCGATTATCCTTGTTAAGAAGAAGGGTGGAGAATATAGAATGTGCGTCGATTTTAGGCATCTCAATGCAATAAGTGTCAAAAACCGTGGCGTATTGCCACATATTGAGGACCAGATTGATAAATTGGGAGGATTTAAGTTTTTTACAAGTTTAGACTTGGCGTCGGGATTCTATCAAGTTCGTATGGCCGCAAACTCCATTGAAAAGACAGCATTTGTAACCCCCGATGGCCATTATGAATTTTTACGGATGCCTTTTGGGCTAGCAAATGCTCCTTCTGTTTTTCAATCATTAATTAATAAGGTTTTGGGACCGCTAAAAAATCAGTTTGCCTTTCCATATATCGACGACATTATAATTCCTTCATCGACGGTCGCGGAGGGGCTAGAACGCTTAAAGCAAGTGTTAACCCAACTTCGTGCACATAATCTTACCTTAAAAATCAGTAAGTGCGTATTTCTGGCGACAACTATAGAATATCTTGGAAGAGAAATCAGTGCAGAAGGAGTGAAACCAAGTAAAAAGAAAATTCAAGCGGTTTTAGATATGCCTTATCCTCGCAACGTTAAGCAAGTACGTCAATTTCTTGGCTTAGCGAGTTACTTCCGAAAATTTGTTAAAAACTTCTCCATGATTGCTGAGCCCCTGACAAGACTAACTCGCAAAAATGTGATTTGGATGTGGAACGCACCACAGAAACAAGCATTTCATCAAATTAAAGAGGCGCTTACGTCTTGCCCAATTCTTGCGATATATAACCCTAAATTAAAAACTGAACTTCATACAGGCGCAAGCTCTGTGGGTTTAGCGGCAATACTCTTTCAATACGATCTTAAGGGTAATATGCACGTTGTTTCTTATTTTAGCAAACAAACCACAAGTGACCAAAGGCAATATCACTCATATGAACTTGAGACTATGGCCGTAGTTTGTGCCTTAAAATATTTCCGAGTCTATTTGTTGGGCATAAACTTTAAGGTCGTCACTGACTGTAATGCCTTGCGAACGACCTTGTCAAAAAAAGATTTGATTCCCCGCATTGGAAGGTGGTGGCTCGAGATTCAGGAGTACACCTTTGAAATTGAGTATAGGGCTGGTAAAAAGATGACGCACGTGGACGCCCTTAGCAGAAACCCCATAGCAGGCACTGATCTTGAAGTTGAAGTCTTCCAAATAGACTTGACAGAAGCTGATTGGATTACCGCCGCGCAATTGCAAGATGAACAAATTTGTAGAATTCGAAATATTCTAGCCAATAAAACAAAGAATAGTGATACCAAGTTATACTTTGATCAGTACGAGTTAAAGTGTAATAAATTATACAGAAAATTAGAAAATGGAGCCAAGGCATGGGTTGTTCCACGAGCAGCACGAATGCAAATTTGTCGTTTGTGTCATGATGATTCTGGACATCTGGGATTCGAAAAAGTGCTGCAAAGAATTCGAGAAAACTATTGGTTCGCAAAAATGAGGAAATTTGTCAAAAAGTATGTTAATGCATGTCTAAGTTGTATGTATTACAAACAAGCGTCTTCAAAACGGGAATGTAAATTGAATCCCATTGAAAAACATCCGATTCCTATTCATACCTTACACGTAGATCATGTCGGGCCATTTGTGACAAGCAAAAAGAAAAATAAATATATTTTTGTAATTGTTGACGCATTTACTAAGTTCACCGTAATCGAGCCAGTACGTAATCAAAAAAGTAAGCACGTTATTAAGGTTTTAACCGACTTAATATACTTATTTGGAGTACCTACTAGAATCATAAGTGACAGAGGAACAGCTTTTACATCCCGAACTTTTAAAATATTTTGTGACACATATGGAGTCAAGCATATTTTAAATGCCGTTGCATCACCTAGAAGTAATGGTCAATGTGAGCGCTATAATAAAACCATTTTAAGTGCCTTATCAACAACAGCTGCAGGCAAAGACGAAAGAGATTGGGATAAATATATAAAGCAAGTGCAAAGCGCACTTAATACAAGTTTTAATAGGGGTATCAATTCGACACCTATGAAGGCACTTATTGGCTTTAATTCAAAACATGCGGCAGAAGCAATAATTTTGAATGAAGTTCAAGATGAAATAGATAGGTTAGACCTGGAAGAGCTTAGATGTAAGATTTCAGATCACATAACGAGAGACCAGAAAAAGCAAAAAGACCGTTATGATAAAACTCGACGAGACGCCACCAAGTACGACGAAGGTGACCTAGTAAGGGTATTAATTACGAGTATACCCGCTACTGGTGCGAGTCATAAGCTTCATCCCAAATACAAAGGCCCTTTTCGCGTCACAAAAATTTTATTTAATGATAGATATGAAGTTGAAGACTTACGAGAAGGGTTCAAATGTAAAAGAACTGTTGTAGCCGCAGACCACGTAAAAAAATGGATTAGCATTCAAAACGAAGAGGATTAGTGGCAAAAAAAAAATGCGAACGTCGCATGTGTGCTTTTTGGCAAACGATGCCTATAAGCGAACGTCGCGTTTTTTTTTCGTTGCCTTCGTGTTTTTTTTATTTTGGCAAACGTTGCCTATAACCGAACGTCGCTTGTTTTTTTTTTTTTTTGGCAAACGTTGCCTATAAGCGAACGTCGCATAAGTGTTTTTTTTTTTGGCAAACGTTGCCTATAAGCGAACGTCGCTTGTGTTTTATTTTGGCAAACGTTGCCTATAAGCGAACGTCGCTTGTTTTTTTTTTTTTTTGGCAAACGTTGCCTATAAGCGAACGTCGCATAAGTGTTTTTTTTTTGGGAAACGTTTCCTGTAAGCGAACGTCGCTTGTATTTTTTTTTTGGAAAACGTTATCTATAAGCGAACGTCGTTTGTGTTTTTTTGTGGCAAACGTTGCCTTTAAGCGAATGTCGCTTGTGTTTCGAGATACTTTACTATATATTTATCGATTGTTTTTAATGTAAACTTCGTATCTACCGATTATGGAATTTCTTATATTGCCTTAATGATTAAGACTAATTTGTAAGATTGAAGTTTTGTATCTGAATTTTAAGGTCAGGTCTGAGGACAGACCAGTGGTCAGGATGGCCGAGTGTTGTAAATATTAGTGTTATAATATATATCTAGAATTACGTCATATTATACAAGACTTCTTATCAGAGAGGCCACTTTACTTTCTAACACGTGCAGTTGTTTATATAACGCTCTCGGAAATATGCCTGTGACTCAGGTCAAAAAAAATGCGGAGATAGCAAGTTTCGGGTTTGAAAAGTAAAGTGATCTTTTTTGAAGGATATTCTTTAGTTAAAACGCAGTCATTGTATTGAGCGGAGTAAATTCATTTGGCTTTATTTATATCGTGTTTTATTCCATATTTTATTATAATATTATTTAATTCTAACAAAATTATCATTTTTCCTGGGTTTTACCTCACGGTTTCCGAATTTCTTAACATGTTTCTGTTTTTTTTCCTGATTCTGGCAACCCTGAGTGTCTGCCATTTGATCTTCGTTTCAACAACGAACATTGTTATCGTTAAAAGAGCTTGTATTGCAAAGAAAGGTTAATAAAAACAGGAAGGGTAATTAAACGGCCTATAAATAAATACGTGCCCCTTTTTGCTACATAAAAGGATTATTAAAGTTCTACAAAAAAGCAATACAATTACCGTTTTCTTTGAAAATATATAAAAACTACTAACTTGCTTTTAGATTATTCTTTGGAGCACTAAACGTTTTCTCAGGGTTTTTATACATTCCTTTTTTAATTAGCTTACATTTGAAGTAGCAACTGAAGACAACAAATCATAACACGAAAACATGATATATTACTCGTTCTCGTTCCCCAGATAAAATTTCATTCGCTTTTCTTGTTCATGTGTACTTAGAAATTGGCGTAATGGGATTGTTCGGAAGTGTGTTGGTGATTGTTATGTTAACAATTACTGGGCTGAAAACAACTGACTTACACTTTTGTTAAACCACATTTTTCAACACTTGGTTAGCTTTATCGAAAACAATACTTCCGGTCATTGACAAGTACTGTCCTATTTTAGCCGACACATTTATTGTTCTAATGTATATAGAAATGAACACTTAATTCGCAAGACCAAAATAATTAATTAAAGAACAAGACGGATTTATTTGAAAAGAATAAAAATAAAATAAACATTTAATACAAGTTTCACTAAGAAAATTCAAGTACCCTTTAAGAACGCGACCGTTTAGGACAGGTATGGGCAACCTTTGCTTAGCTGAGGCACAGAAAAATCTAGCTTTATATTTTTCTGTGTATATTTTTCTGTGTTATATTTTTCTGTGGCTGAGGGCGTAATTTTGGGACTTAACCGATTAGTTCCCACTGTACTCATTTGAGTACAGATTCAATTATGTACTACTGGCGACATCTCTGATAAATTTTTAGAAACCTCTATATTTAAAGATGTTCGCTAGATGTCAGGCAGAGTCACCCAGATGCTAAAAATTGAATTCGAACGCCGTTTTCGTATTTCTGACGGTTTATGTGAGACCAACTCGTCTATGCCTGTTCGCCGCATTTGATAAACGTTTTTTTTCAATAGTGTTTAACATAGTTTTTGACAGAAGAGTGTGAATTTGATTTGTTGGTAAGTATTAAAATGGTTCAAATGGTAACAAAGATGTTTTTTCTAGATAATTGGTTTACAATGGAGTCAAATAGGCTAAGTGCAATACCACCACTGAATTTTTACGGAAAACGCTTTCGAAATCTTGAAGAGGCAACAGAGGATATTATTTCATCATCGAGTAAAGAAGTAGACATTATTATAGTCCCTCCAGAAGTTGATTGTTTGACCGACAACAAAGATTTGGATGATGCCAACTTGCAAACTGAGAAACTTCCCACAGATATTCCAGGCCAAGTGGAACTGGACTGACAGTGAGGATGATATTCCTTTAGCCAGACTTCAAGAATCAGGCTACGATGTTGATGAAGATGAGATTCCTTTGTCTTTGTTAGCAAAAATATTGAAAGGCGAACCCTCATGGACCTCAGATTTGTGTGATATTCAGGTAACAGGCAGCTTAGGTTGTCTTGATCGATTAAATAATTTAAAAGCTAGAATGCAAAAAAAAAATTTTGAAGAACTTTTTGACGAATCTCTCCTAATTAATTACATAGCTATACAAACAAATTTATATGCTTTGCAGCAAAACAACCTTAATTTTAGAGTAAATGTCAAAGAAATAAAAATTTTTATAGGCATTCTACTTTTTACTGGCTATTACCGCTTACCAAGAGAACTACTGGAGTTTGGATGAAGATGTCGCAGTGCCAGCAATAGCTAAATGCATTTCGAGAAACCAATTTCAAGAGATAAAAAGGTATCTGCACTTTTCAGACAACACAAATTTGGATAAATCGGATAAGATGTTCAAGGTTCGACCAGTAATGGAGAAACTAAACAAGAATTTCCAGAAGTGGGGTGTTTTCCATAAAAACCTTTCACTTGATGAGGCTATGGTCAAATATTTTGGCCACCACCCCTCAAAACAGTTTATTAGGCGAAAACCGGTAAGGACTGGATGCTGTGAAGTGATTCAGGATATTGCTACAATTTTGAGACCTACTGTGGGGCAACTCCAACATTCCAAAAAGTCCAAGGAATATCGTTAGGAAAAAACAGTGGTGTTAAAATTACTAGAAATCGTCGAAATACCGTCAGATCATAATATATAGTGTTCTTCGATAATTACTTTAGCAGCCATAGTCTTTTGCAGACGTTGAGAAAAAAAGGATTTAGAGCTACAGGTACGATTCGAGACAACAGAACAAAGAAATGTCCATTACTATCAATTAATGACATGAAAAAGAAGGAAAGAGGTTATTATGAATACCAGTATGACAAAGCAAATTCGTTACTTTTTGTTAGGTGGAAAGATAACAACATTGTTACTATGGCTACCAATTGTGATTGTGTCGCACCTTTATCTCAAGCGAAATGTTGAAGTGTTACTGCCAAAGCCAAAATTGATGTACCACGACCACTTCTGTTTTCCAGCTATGATAAATCAATGGGCGGAGTGGATTTATTAGATCAAGCGGTAAATAACTATAGAATAACGACTCGAAGAAAAAATGGTGGTGGCCCCTCTTTACCCATATGATAAATGTTGCGCTGGTGAATGCCTGGAAATTATTGCTTTTAACTCAAAACCCAACAATGGATTTATTATCATTTCAGCGGAATGTTACGCTTTTGAATTGCTCTGGAAGTAGTTTCAGTTCTTCAGCATAGCGACCGGACGACACATTCTGGTTGTTCTTTCCTTAAGAATTCCGATAAAACCTTTTCGTGAACCGACCAATGAAGGCGCACCATCTATGCACACTCCAACTCATTTACACCACTGCATACCATATTGCTCAGAAGTACTTTGCACCTCGGCAAAATTATCTTTTACAGTAGTGTTCCCTTGTAGTGACCGTAATGTCAGTAATTCCCCTGTCACAGCAAATTCTCCATCGACACTTCGTATAAAAATAGGTAACTGGGCTGTGTCAGATAAATCGGTACTCCCATCCAAAGCAATCAATCAAAAATGCTTGAAAATCAATCAATGTCTTTTTGATATCACTAGCTATCATATCTATATGTCGAATAACAGTACGTCGCGATAAGCTCACTCTCTCAAACTCTTTCTTCTTTTCTGGGCAAAAAAGTTCTGCATTCTCCATTAGGCACTCTTTCACAAACTCTGCCTCAACAAATTACTTCGATGTTTTCGCTATTGGGGAACTAACTATAAAACCAGCTTTAACAACACTAACTAGATTTGATTTTTGTGAATGGAACATTTGTTGCTGTTTCCCTAAATCGGAATGAGTTTTTTAATTTTATCATTTCTTAACTGGCCCGTAAGTAAATTATATTTAGCAAAATGCTTGCTGGAGTAATGCTGCTTCATATTGTGTTCTTTTAAAACAGAAATTGTTTCATTGCACAGCAAACACATAGGTTTACTACTGTGCATGATAAAAATTATTTATCAGTCCATTTCTTTGACGACATTATGTGCCCAGTTTTTTAAACATCTTGATAGATTTTTTCTTCTGAGCTGAATTTTCTTGAATTTTCCCGCGTCTTTTCTGATCCATTCTTAAGAAGTAATGAGTTGACACGCACGCTGAGCGGTTTATATATTACCTGCAATAAGCAACTACGAATAGCGCTCAGAGGCGACTGTTATTCATAACACATCGCTCGGAGCTTCCCGAATGTTTATCTGTTTGTCTCTATCTAATGACTATTTCTGACTCGATCTGTGGCGTTCCAATGTGTACGCTTAATAAAATCATTTATTGATTTCAGTCTTTATGATTTGAAGAATACAGTTTTATGTTGGTTGACAGTAATTACAAATAAACTATGTATGCTAAATCTTTAATTATTTTGCGCGTTATTTGAAATTTCTGAATATCTCGCCAGCGGGATTGGAGCTGGTGGAGAGCCGGATCCGGCCGGGACCCTAGGGTTGCCCATGTATAGTTTACAATCCCATCTAAATGTAAAATATAGTGGAAATATTTGTATAAAATAGTTTTTATTTTTGAATTTTACATAATATGATGAACATTAATGTCCAATGAGTATCAGCTGACACAATCATATTGATTCCACCCTTAAGGGGGTGAAATAAATTTTATTTTTTTACAATATTTCTTCAAGTAAATGAGATTTTAAGGCGATCTTTTGGCTAGGGCTTTCATAAATAATTATCTAAAAATCAGTTTGTAGATTTTTCGAATTCCCTTCCTTAAGAGAAATTTGTTGTTAGAAACGCTATCAGGCTTGGGGTGGTGAAATGTGACTTTACCCTGGATTCAGAACATTATTTGCAATTCCTCCAAAATACAATAGAGGATTTTATGGACAATTTACCCGTTGTTTATTACAATCAAGTATATTTTCAGCAAGATGGGGCACCTGCACACAATTCCAGAGTAGTGACTAACTACCTGAGAGAAAAATGAGCCGACAATTATTGGATAGGTATAAATGGGCCGTCAGATGGCCGGCGAGATCGTCTGACCTCACCCCGTTAAATTTTTCATATTGGGGCTACATTAAACAAAAGGTCTACAAAATACCATTACAAAATCGTGCGGACCTTATTAATCGAATTACAAGGGCTATAGAAGAAATAACTCCAAGGCAGATGGAAAACATTTTAGAAGAGTTTCATAATCATAACAGAATTCATATGTATCATGAAGTTAATGGACGTTTTGAAGACCTTTTCTATGGATGACCGTTTTACTTTGTTTTTTATTACTCATGTAGTTTTAGTAATATTATTTAAATTAGTGTTTTGTGGCGTAATGACAGTTGAAGCTACTCAGTAGTGTCCTTAATAAATACCTATTAAAGTAGACTGGCAATATTTCTTATAGTAAAAAATAAACAATGATTAGTTATACAGCGTGTGAAAACAGTCATTTTGAAATAACTTTTTGTAGGTAAGTTTATTTATATTTATTAACTAATTTTTCGTTTTTACTCAATTTACATTGCTGCCAAGTACAAAATATGCTTAGCCTTGCAGATAACATATCATAGGCATTTTATTAATTTTTTATATGTTAAGAACTCAATTTAGTATCGTGTGAATTTCATTAATCCAGTCCTTCCTTAGTACCTATATTTGACGACCGCAAAACGTTAAATACACCATTTGCAAAAACAGTTTTGAGCAGTACGTTTGCAAAGCTTGTTTTTTTTATTCGTACATTGAACAAAGCAATAATTTTCTCGAAAACTATCAGGAATTGACATAGGTATGTACATTCAAAAATAAATCAATATACAGGTTGTTCCAAAAAAAAAATTTAAAAAGCATTTTTTTTTACTATTCTTAATTAAAGGAAATATTCATAACGAGGGAAGTTCCGGGTAAAGGAAATCAACTGATTTTTTTCTTAATAAAAATTCAGGTTCTCTTCGTTTTCAATAACAAAAATAAAAATTCAAAGAAAAGCAAGTTTTTATCTCGTATGTAGTTTGCTTGTCGCGATTTTGTAGTGTTATGTTCTCGTTGTTATATTATAAGAAATTAAGCAACGTAAAAAATCAATACCAATGTGTTTTTTCATAATATAACTAAAACGTAAAAAATCAATACCAATGTGTTTTTTATAATTAACGTAATCGTACGATTATTAGGTTTCTAATCGTAATCGTAATCGTATAAAAGCAATCGTTTTATCACTTATTAAAATAAATCAAAATGTTAGGCTTTTTATTCAAACCAAGTGCAGCATTTTTTTAAGATTATGTAGCTATAAACTTTTACTTCCCTCGTAAAAGGACATTATTTTGATAAGAAACAGAAAATTAGAATATACATATTACATTTCGCTTAAAAGTTATTTAGGAAACATTAAGACGTATTCAATATATAAAATATGAACTAAAAAAACAAACAACCATAAATCTGAGAGAAACCAACAAACAGCATTTTTAGCAAGCTGAGTATTGAAATACCTAATGTTTGTCGACGTAGGTCCTACAGACTCTCTCGAGATCCGTGATTGGTGGGAGGGGCTTCACTGCACACACCTAGTATATAAGCACGTAGTCTTAAAATTAGCCACACTAGTCTATACGTTGGGAAGAAATCAACAAAAAGACAAACGGTCAGTTTGACTAAAATAAGTTGATTTAAGTTATTTCATTTTTTTTAAAATAACCATTAACCATTTATTTAAATCACGATGTTCTTAAAAATAAAATAGTCTGTTATCAAAATATTGCGAAAATAATATAGCTGTCTATGCTATTGACTTAACTTGAGAAAAAGAGAGACAAATGAAATACATAATGACTCGAAAACTACTTATTCAACTGACTTTTGAAATTTTGTGCAAAAATAGCAAAACGAAATAAAATGTTTATGGCACAATTCCATTTCCTCAAATTAAACCTTATTTGTATGGAGTCAAATAATAAATGAAGTTAGTTTTTGTACACTATGTACATAAAGTTATAACAAATTAAATAATAATAATATAAAAATACATTAAAAACAATTAAAGATATCAGTAAATTCGCCGTTACCTCTAACTTTCCTCATACAGAATTCCACTATAGACAGATAACCAGTGTCGTCTTGTCAGGGTCGGCAGGCCGTACCAGAAAATATACAGGAAAATTCTCTTTTTAAAAAAGTAAATATTTTTCAAAAATAATTTTGCAAACATCCTAACAACGCACAAAACCACAGAGCCAAATAGCTAGGTATCCCTATTATAATTGCTTGATTAATATATTTATTATAGACGGTGGCTAACAGCTAGCAGCCGATTCCATCATCTCACATGCTAGACTTCATGTACTAATTCACGCGGTACGTAGTACGTTCCCATGCTATTACCTCGGCTATAACGTTCGTCGTAGCTTATATCACCCAACACCGGCCCGTCTCCATGTGGCCGGAATTTTTCCCAATTAAATACTACCATTTTACAGATATTAATTGTAGTAATATTTTCTTATTCGTGAGTTAGTCCTAACCCACAAACAAGAAAATATTTTGTAGAATAATTGGAGAAAGAAATTTTTGGAGAAAATGATTAATTGTAATTATTATAAAATAATACTACTTATTTTTATATTAATTTTAGTTAGTTCTTTTCTTTAGTCATCAATAATGATGGCTAATACATTAAATTAGCAATTTTTACTTCATGTTATAGGTTTAAATGTGGTAACGAAATAAGTGCATGTGTTAAACTATCATTTGCTTTTTGTTTTAGAAGTCGGCCGGCCGCATCGTGGTTCTTGCTAGACAAAATTCTTTTTTGGTTGTGTATGTAGCTTGCACTTTGGCATCTATTTTATTTTCCTCTTGAGGCAAGATACATTAAAAAATCAAAAAATTAAATTGACTGACTAGAGCATTTTACTAACATTTTTTTCTTACCTAATAAATTTATACTCTAGCCTAGATCTGCTATATATAGGTTGGTACCTACCTAATTATCATTGAAGAAATAAACGGAAGAAAAGAAAAGACTAGTATTTGACCATATTTGGGTGTGGCAGCAATTAACACCACATTGGCCTTAAGGGCGATTTTAGGAACCTTTCTTTAGTGGGGGGGTGATTAATTTAAAAAAAAGTTAGTTAATATATTTTATTATAAATGGTATCAGAACAACATAAATACCTATACTTTCTATCATACTTGTGGCATAAGTAAAAAAAACAGCCTCTAATAAATAGTTATAAAATAACATCCAATTTTTTTCCTGCAGCAAATTTATTAATTACATTGTTTATATTTACATCAATACTGTACCTATGAATATGCAAGAGACCCAATCCAACTCTCTTGTGCTATAGTGTTTCGTAGCCAAGTTTTTAATTATAATTATCACGTAAAAATATATAAATTACACATGATATTTGATCGGGCTGAGCGGGGCTAATTACCTCATTACCCCCTCACGGTAAAACCGCCCTCGGCCGATTCTAAAATTTTAGAGTACGAGCCGTCACTGCAGATAACACATTTAAAACTTCATATAGTTGTTTGGTTATAGCAAAACATTAAATAAATTACAGTCTTTAGAATTTATATACATTTATTAATTTACCAAATAATTGTATGTAGCTAAGACTGTGTTATCTAATCTAGGCTATCTATCTTAAAAGCGAATTTATCGATTCTTTATGTCCGTAATTTGTTATTTTGATTAAAACTTTACTACTTATATTCCCTGTGTTCAAGAAATATATCTAAAATTCATTTTTCTTTCTATACTCCTTTCGATACACCTGCATTGTTCATGTTCAAAACTAATTTTAATTTATTAATAAATTAGGTATATTAAACTTTAAAAAATAGTAACTCTTCCGACAAGTAAGTTCTTTTTAAAATAAAATATAAGTTTAGAGTATTTTTGGCATCTACTTCGTTAAATTACATATTAGTATAAAATTTTCCCAACAAAAATTTAACATGATTATTATGACCGTCTGGCAGCACCACGCCTTGAATTGAACGTTCAAGTCACATGTATCAACGTCAAGTTGCTTAGACCAGTTAGCGTAGACTTACAAATTAGGAAGCCAAAAAATAAGTGGACATTCCAAGAAAGAGCTATTAGCACCAGATGAATGACTTCGACCTACGCACTTATCAGCTTTCATATAATAAAGTGGTAGCAA
Source organism: Kuschelorhynchus macadamiae (assembly GCA_030620095.1). Taxonomy (NCBI): domain Eukaryota; kingdom Metazoa; phylum Arthropoda; class Insecta; order Coleoptera; family Curculionidae; genus Kuschelorhynchus; species Kuschelorhynchus macadamiae. The sequence goes on from JAUTXW010003004.1 coordinate 31,931, forward strand.
AATGAAGTGTAAAACTGTCCGCCAGAGATTTATTTGTCTGGTGTCTTTAGGCTGACAAAATTAAAGAGTTCTTTTAACCCTATGAATTAAAGTCTCGAAATGACAATTACAACATTAAAACTTTGACAGTTCGTTTAATTTACTGAAATTTTGTTTTAAAAGATTATGCCCCTTGTTACTAACTGTAATATCCCGGTTTTTAAGAATATTTCGATTTTTTTCTAATAAAATAAAAAATAAAATAATAAATTTGGGGCATAGGGAAGTGTTAAAAACTTCTATACCAACTGAAAAAAAGCAATATTGTCTACGAGATACCGTGTAGAAACTGTGAGGGAGTATATATAGGTCAAACTAGCCAATATTTAAAAAATAGACTGAACGGTCACAAATACGACAAAACAAAACAAAACTGCCCTTTTAAACTACATGACTGAAAACAATTACACATTCAACTACGACAAAACAAAAGTACTTAAAACTGAAACAAGTTTAAGAAAGCAAGAGCTGTATGAACTGATCTAAACATCATATCCTCATTAATTGACAGCCCAAAATAAATCCATACAACCCTCTAGCGTTGGGGTCACTCGCTCTTGAAATCTTGAATGAAAAGGGGCACAGCATGATGATTTGTAAAATGGTGAATATCAATCAATATACACAAGGTTGGCAATAGAACTTTTTGTTAGTGACATTGCACAAAAACCCCATGTTCAGAGAAAGGCAAGCTCAAATATACATAAGGCTTCTTATTTGTAGTTAGTACATGGCAGTTTGAAACTAACTACATAACAATCTAGACAATACTAGACGTCAATCACTGAACAAGTCAAAGAATCAGAAGAATCTGATAACAAGGTAATTTGTATTAAAATATTTATAATTTGAGCCATCTTAATGAAACCACTAAAATTTGATCTATACAAATCTCTTGAATGAGACTATAGAGCAAAAACAATAATTAGTCTAATAAGTTATTCAATTTATTTGCCTCAATTGAATTGTCATCTTGTCTGAATTCGTTTACAGTCTGTTCGTGCAAATCTTCTAAGGAATGTTGGTGTATTGAATACAATTTTGATTTAAAAATGGCTGCACAGGAAACAGTCGAAAAGGGCTAAATCGGTAGAGCGAGCGGCCGATCTACTTCTCTGGACATTTTTACTTCAAAAATTGTCTTACTGACAGGGCATAGTGAGGTGAAGCAACAGCCTTTCCAAACCACTTTAAATAAATTTTGCTGGTTGAAATGCCACATAAAAATAGAGCCAACAATATAGTCACATGAATATTTATTGGAAAAAACAAACTTTAGAAGAATTTGTGAATCGGTAATAATTGGTTCGCTTATAGTCCCAAAAGCACTCCTAAAACTAGATATAACTTTTATTACCTCATTGGAAACCTGAGTTAATTTTAACTTTGGTTCTAAACTTATTATCATGTCATTCTTAATAAGGGTGGGGGGAGCTGTTGTCTTACGAAAGATTTAGCTTAAGGGAATTTCAAGCTGTTTTAGGATTCGGATCAAGTGACACTCCCCAGTTTTTCACAAATTGGTTAGATGACGCTAGTTGAAACAATTACATTTTTTCTCATTTTTCGTAGAATCTTTAAATTAAAAGTTATAACTTTCGTACGCTAGTTCTAAAGAGCAATGCTAGACACCGAACTTTTTTTAAGCTATTTCCAAATAAGTGAATTAATAGGAATTTTTCGGACGAAATGATGAATAAGAGTAAATTGTATATTGTACTAACAAAAAAAACATACTTTTTGTATTACAGTAATTTTGGTATGGATGCCAGTTCTGCTTGTTCGTAATTGTGTTTCTTAAATTGCTAACTTAACCACAATTTACCCAACTGCTTAATAGATTGGGAAAGCACAACCCCCTGACCCCCCTCTCAGTGACGGTCTTGAAAATCTCGATTCTGTCGCTGCACATAAATCACATGATATCTGCGGATCGATGTGGGCCTCTAAGAGAAACCTCTTAGTCTGGCGAACATGCCAAAAGATCAGCCAAATACAAGACATGGCGCTTGGCCCTAAAAATGCATCGAATTTTCAAGGTTTTATTTTCGACGAAGAAAAAAATAACTCAAGTAAAAATGTTTCATTATATATTTTATTTTTTTTTGTTTTAAAAAGTTTGTTTTTGTTTAATAAAAAACTATAGACTTTCCGAGAATCTTAACGAAATAATTTTTACTCGTTATTTTTTTCGTCGAAAAAAAAAAGACCTTGAATATTTTGTATTACTCTTTAGAACTAGCGTAAGAGAAGTATAACTTTACTTCTTCAAATTTTAAGAAAACTGAAAAAACTGTAATTCTTAGAAACAGCGCCATCTAACCAGTTTGTGAGACATAGCGAGTGTCATTCGATGCGAATCTTAAAACAGATTGAAATTCCCTTTTAAATAAGCCTAAGCTGATTCAATTCGGATAGGGAGTTCAGACGATAAAGCGATTTAAATTTTTCGTTGGTCAGCAGCTCCCCCAGCCCTTATTAAGGGTGATATACCAATAGGTTTAGACCCAAAATGATATGAAATTAACTCAGCTTTCCAATAAGTTAATAAAAGTTATATCTAGTTATGGGAGTTTCTGTTGAAATTTTGGAATTTATTGTTCACCATGCGCCCCAATGTGGCCAATTTAGAAACCTCAAAATATTTTCAGTTAATTGCTCTTGGCTACTTTTGTTATAATAATTTTCTCGCTAACATTAATGACTTCCAAGATTTATTTTTTTATTACGACTCCTATGAAAATGCATATAATCCGCATGCATCCTTACATTGAAAATTTCTCATTTTTCACAATGTTCCTCACACTCTGCGATATGTCCCACAGTATATCTCAACACTGTAGCCCACAAGTGAACTAGTCATACATCCTGTCTAGTTCAGCTGTTGGCTAGAGTGTGGAGCCACGATAAACTGCGAGAAATATTATTTCGCACAGTATGACGTCACATCGTGTGGAATTCTCAATACAAGCATAATTATATTAATAATTTAATTTTCAAAAAGTTTCCTAGGCAGTTGCAGAAAAAGAATAGTGTGAAACGTGTGTAAAAAGCACATCGTGTCTCTGCTGCATTCGCCTTCGTGTTTTAGCACTTGTTGCGCACAATATACAATTGTATTATGATTCTCACCAGTAATCTGTTTGAATTATTGCTGGAAATTATTTGCGAGTGGATGAATTTTTCGAAAATGTTCTTAAAAAATTCGTCACCGAGGAAATAATTTCCGGTATTAATTCATACACGTGAAAGAATCGGTAAGAAAATTTCACATCGAAATTTATTTTTAATTTTTATCTCGATTTTCGGGTAGTTTGATGGCAAACGACATATTGATATTCAAATATTGTTTAGTCGGCTGTGAATTATGAAAAGTCAGTATGACAGACCCCTTGCTTGATTTAGTTTATGGTAGTCTAGTTATCCGTATATTAAAAATGTCGCGTTTTGGAAACGAAAATATACAAAATATTAGAAGACAATTTGACGGCCCACAATACCAAAAGATCTAAGGCTAGTGTTTGGAGATAGACAGATAGATAAAACAATGTCTCTACCACAGATTAACAACCAATCAGATACCGCACTCCTGGAATTTTCATTTATAAACGTGTTTACTCGAACCCCATTAGCTGAGCGGAGAACTCAGAGATGTACTCGAAATATTTTTATTTATTCTGAGCAGGAGCTTATTAAAATATATGGTGAGTGAGTAATGTTTAACCAAATTTAACATATTTATATTGAAAAATTAGTGTATATATAGTAGTTATGCACATACAGAGTGGTTTTAGTTTTTATAGATTTATGAAAGAATAAGGACAAGGTTAAAATTTAATATTATTGTTAGCTCAGTTATATGGCTGAACTTAAAAACATTATGTTTTACTAACATGTAAACATTGGCGTGCGTGTGAAAAACGTAAATATTATATACTATTATTCTCTCTCACATCACAAAAATGGGATATTATGTTTTTGATTTTCACAGTTTTTGTGGTCAGCAAATTAAATTTTTTTGTTCATTTATATATTTATATTTTTTGTAATATCTATATATAAGTACGAGGATGATTTAAGTTTAAGCTACATAACCTCTAACGTTTACGCAGTTCGTTTATTTTTTCTAAAAGATCAATTCTCTGTTGCAAGCCATGACCCAGTTTCTTGCTCTAAGATTAGATAAAAAATAGTAGTTTTCATGCTAACATGACAAATATGCTTTATGCTATCAATGCGAACAACACTGAACGCCAATAAATAAAACCATATGTGATCCTCGGTTCAATAAAAAATGATAGGTTACAATATCTAGAAAACACGCTTTTGTCAGTAACGCACTAAAAAGTATAAAATAATGCAATTTTCTTAAAATATATTTTGTTCAATGACTATGCAAAAAAATGTGATTCGCTTTTTCGTTCCTTTGAGAAACATGTACATTCAATTAATTTCGATAACATTACATTATTTTGTACTTTTTAGGGCGTTACCGCTCGTTTTCTAGTTATTATAAATTAAATTAAATTATAAATTATTTTTTACTTTTTACAAACTTTACTGGACTCATCAAAACAAAACATATTAGCCCAAAATTTAGGTTTGATGTTGCCATATTATGTATTGCTGATCAGATCAACTCTGTGGTACCAAATTATGTATTGGACTCGTCCAAACAAACCAAATGAGCCCAAACAAGAGGGGTTTACTAGTTGGGACCATGTGTAGAATTTGGTATCATCGAGCTGGTTAGATCAGTTAGATGCTACTAAATTTTGATATTGCCATTTGAGTTACCCACACTTGCAAATTTTCAAATGGACACAACAATTAGAGATAGGTTAAAATCGATTGGTATCATCGAGCTGATCAGATATGCTCGATGGTGCCAAATTGTATTATTATCTGAATTAGATATACTTACAAAATTTCAAATCCATACAGTAGGTTAAATCGATCGGTACCATTTGTTACCATCGATCAGCCCCATGGCACGAAATTATTATATTATCATCCGAATTATGTAGGCTTGAAAATTTTCAAATCTTCACAAAATTTAGAAGTAGGTTAAAATGGATCGTTACCATTTGGAACCATCGATCAGCCCGATGGTAGCAAATTATTATATTATCATTCGAAGTATGTACAGTGTATAGTCATTTAGCAATACATATATACTGTTTTCTCAAACACTTTTTTCGGCGTCATTGTTCCGTCATATTGGATTCTTATCAATATTTTATCAGTTTCTACTTATGCCAAACTTGATTTGATTTTTGGGCATAAATTACAATCAATTCAATAAGTAGTTTTCACATTGACACACACCCCCATTTTGAACTTGGACTATTGATCTTATTCAATAGTTTTTTACGTTGATTTTAAAAAAATTAATTGGCCGGCATTTTGTTCCGCCGTCTGAAATTCGTACTATAACCTTTCCAATTTGTCTCTATATTACACTTAATGCTTGCACAAAATTTGAAATAAACCTAATTAGGCTGAATTTTTAATTATTTTATTAGGCCGCCATTTTGTTTTGCTATCTCAAATTCATACCAAATATTACTAGGAACGCTGAGATATGTATAACTTGAGAGGATAATTTTTTCACGAGTACAAACATTTAATATAGTCGCCATCTTGAATTAGTACCACAGTTTTCCTAGTTCATCTCTATACCACAGTTAGTTATTGCACACAATTTGAAATCAGTCTATTAAATAGTTTTTTCAGACTGAATTTTTAAATAATTTATTAAGCCGCCATTTTGTTCCTCCATGTTGGATTTGTACCAAAATTTTAAAAGTTGAAACGTGTAAAGATCTGAAAAAAATCTCGGAGGGTAATTTTTTCACGATTACAGTACTTCCTTTTTATGAGGAAAGTAAAAACATTACTAGAAGTTTTTTACATTCTAAGTAGGTAATATGAGGCCTACGTAACAAATTTGAATATTTTTAGGCAAATCAATTAACAGATATTGAATGAAAAAATAATTCCTGCAATTAAGGCTTTCTGTTTCGGAATCTCCAAATCAGTTTACAGTTTCAAAAATCCCGGGATTAAAAACGCGATCTCGAAAAATCTCTTAATAACTCGATGCCACAGAAGAAATGGGATGTAAACATTCTCAGTTACTTCGCGTATCGATTGTTCGATCGCTACTTTGTCTGTAATTTCCACAATTTCACTTTTATTGTAGGGAACTCCCAAAACACGTACACAAATAGTAACGAAGTTCGTTTAGTTGTTTTTAAAATATGAATTAGTATAGGCTATAGCATATTTAGAGCTGTTTTAACATCTGTCTTAAAGTTTTTACAAATTATTATTATGTCGGAAACTATATAACATTTAAAAAAACTTATCTTCTTATATCCTTATGAAATTAAAAAAAAAAGCTATGAGATGATTTGTAGCTTGTAAGCAGTGTTTGGCAGTAAACACCATATCACTGACTTTTCTAGAAGTGTTCATATTTTGATATTATTTTTTATAATAATATCTAATAGAGTCTTTAAATATTTAAATTTAATTTATATTTTATTTCGGAGGCCGGCGCTTCGTAAAACAAAAACGCCGCCACTGCACATGACTACGTCTGAAACAATAATGCCAGTCTCCGGCCGACCCAATGCTGCTGAGTTGATAGATTATCCGCCCAAATTGTGCTTATGTGATGATTTGCGCGCCGAACGAAAGTGCGGTATCTGTACTAATCTGTGCCTCTACAAAAAGTAGCTGACATATTGGAAGACTACGCATTTAATATGAAAAGAAAGGGCTCCGAGGAAACAAGGAAACTGAGGTAAAAGTCATGTGGAACTCGACAGCAAAACAAATTAAAATTGATCCTTTCTATGCTCCCGAGTTTGCAGCGGCTAGAGCGGCCCGTGACACTAAACGTCGGCAGCTTCAGAAAAACCCATCCAATCCTGATGGTTTACAACGAAAATGTTTTCATGTCGCATCATTTTAATTAGCTTAGAGAGGCGGGGAGGGGGCAACGGCCCAATTTGAATTTGAATATTTTATGAAAGAAACTGACAATCAAAGTAACATTACGGGCAGCATTGAGTATAATCCAATTTTTTTCTAAGATCTCACAAGGAGGATCAAGAAAACTATCAGAAAGTAAGTGGCTTATTAAAAATGTAACAGATCCTCAAACATGTCCTGTAAGAATGTTTGAAAAACTTATGGAGAAACGGGGCAGTTTTGTAACATGCAATAGATTATTTTTAACGCCAAATGCAAATTGGAAGCATCCGCAAGTCAAAGGGTGGTACAAAAACTGCCCTGTTGGCAAAAAAAAACCATTTCTTCTTGGTTCAAAGAGGCGGCTTCAACAATTGGCATTGATACAAAAACGAATAAAGTAACGAATCGTTATGGTAGAGAGACAGCTGTATCGAATTTGGCAAAAGGAGGAGTCAGTGAACAACAACTAATAAAAATTACAGGACATTATAACTGTAATTCCATAAAACCATATCCTCAAATGGATATCGATCATCACAAAAACGTAATCCAAGCCATGAGAGGGGATACCTCTAGCTCTGGTTCCATAAGTACTACAATCTCGACATCGACTATGGCATCTGCTGAGCCAACCATTGTTTATAATAACTGTACGTTTAACATAAACAATAATTATAGATAAAAATTAAAATATGGTTGCTTAAAGTTTCTGAATAAATTATTGTTTTATTTAAAAATATGGTGGCTTTATTACTTACTTAATTACATTTATTTTTTATAGCTATTACTCAATTTTTATCCATTGTATCTTAGGTAATACAAATGAACTGCACAAACATTAATTTAGTGGTGTACCTAGTCATTAATGAATAACCCATTTTCTTAACAAAACTGAAACAACATAACTTCCTAAAACTTTAGAAACTTTAAATATAAGTTTAGCACTGAAAGAAAAAAATTAATTTTTCATTTTTATTGAATTCATGCTACTAAAATTAATTAAAATACATCTTTTAGAATTTTAGGAGAATTGGAGTGAACCTCAATTATTTGTATCTAACTATAAAGATTATATGTAAGTTTATATTTAAGTTGTGCGTAGAAATATAACTACTTTTACAAACTTTAATAAATTTAGGTATTATCTACACATTGTTTGAAAATGATATACCGTCCTACATAAATCTTGTTTCAGAAAATTCTAGCGCAGTATAATTTTGGTTCTTATAAAAAACATTTTTTTTTTTAGGTTTAAAATTAAACTTTTCCTAAAACTTTAGTAAAGTAAAATATTTTGCACTATCTTTAAAACATATTAAAATTTTATTTTTATTTAAGCTTAATTTACTAATATTCAAGGCTGTATATTTTATTAAGTAAAACTCGTCAATTTATTTAACTACCCCTACTTACGGTCATGTGGGAGTTTTTGTTACCTAGAAAAAAACTAATTTCCGTAAACTTTACTAACGACATTTTAAAGTTGAAATTTTATATATCACTAAAATTGACGGATCTGCATAAAATTTATCCTGAGAGTATATTATGTAGGTATTATGCACTATATTTAAATTACCATATAATCGTAAAACAAAGATTGCCACGGCTACGACAAATGAATGTAACTAGTAAATTAAGAATGACAGTGACAGTTACACCGCGCAACGTATATGTGAAGATTTTTTTAAAATGGATAATTTATAGAGTTACATTTTATGTAAGTTTTGTAAGAAGATTGACGATTTTAAAATAAACCACAGAACCTTGCCTTGCCTAACAAAAGTAGTAGAAAAGGCCGCTATCTAGTTTTTCCCAAAAAGTCACTTGCGGATGTCAAGAAAATAGTTTATCAAGAATCTTCTTACTTGGACCGATTATCCCGAAGTAAGCAGAACAAAATAGTATACAAATATTATATCTACTTTCTAAACATAAACATTTATGGCAATCTGATGAGTAGTATACACCTGAAGCACCTCCTTACTCCCCATTAAGAAAGGAAGAAGTAATGCGAGAATTTAAGAAATATTTTGATGCCTTAGCTGCTAGATTAGAATAATTGGTTGTTTATCTAGAGTAAATATATAATATATGTTATCGACCATATAAAGTTGTTTTATTATCGAAAGCCCAAACTTTGGATTAAAATGGTTGGCTATAAAGTGCAGGTGTCAAATTTTCTCTGAAACTCTATATCTTAAATAGTTCTTGTCCTCCTGTGTAGATATTATATAAAAACGTCAGAGTTCTAAGTAAATGTTAACATTTCTGACATTAAAAAAAACATATTTCTGATTTTGGCATTTATCCGGATGAAAAGTGACCTGACTGCATGGCTCAAAGAAAGGAAAACAATATTGGGCTTACCACTTAAGTATGTAATGCCTGTATAAATAATTAACTTATATTTCTTGTTTAATTTAGTTTTATATTTGTTTTGTTTGCCACTTGTTTATTTGTTAATTTTCAACAAATTTAACGCTTTTTATAAAATTTAATGACCTTATCACGACTGGGTAATAAAAAAAACAGGTTATTGTTTTTTTAATTACAAAACTTTCTTTCACCTAAAAAGGTACAAGTTAGTAACATACCATTAATATTATATTAGCATTATTTTCGTTTGTCATAAAAATAATCTTAATTGGATATTTTTATAATAGCAATTGCAAAATTATTACGAAATTATCATATCTATAGATTAACTTTACAAATGATGATTAATGACAAGTACATGATACCTAAAAGTAAATGTTCACTTTGCGGTGTAAATGTTTTGCTTTATTTTGTAGAATGGGCCAATATTAGAGATTAAGTACCTATATTTTATATAATGAAAGGAGTATTTTATATAAGTTTATTTGTTTACCCACTACATTAAAAAGTAACATTTTTTTAATGAAAATTTACTAGAAAAGTCAATAATAAAGCAATTAGCTTGGCAATAACTTTGAAATATAAAATCATTGCAAACATGGACGGATCTAGGAGGGGGCAGAAAAAATTACTTTCTACTCCCCTATTTTTATTAGGATGTAAAACAAAAAGGGTAGACCTATAGATCCTGCTCGAAAAGGGAGGGGGAATTACTATTTAATTAATATAACCACTGGGTATTCTCAAGGGGGGGGCGATGCCCTTTTTGTTCCTTCTCTAAATCCGTCACTGATTGCAAATCACACTTTCATTCATCGTTACATTGAGTGACATAACCTGTCCTTGTAAGCGGCAATACATTTTCACAAGTAGGATTTCATGGGTCATTCGTTCCAACATTTTAAGTAAAAAAAATATGTTCGTCATAGCACTTCTAAGAACTTCACTGGTAATATTTTGGTAAAAATCCATTATGGCGGAACAAAATGGAGGCCAATCAAAATGTTAAAAACATTATTACTAAAAAACTACTTATTCAATTTACCCAAAACTGCAAAAAAAATGAATTGTGATATGGAGATTAACCAGTAAATTTTGGTAAATATCCAAGAAAGTGGACCAAAGAAAATCAGTGTATAAAAAACTACATCTTCGAGTGTTTTTAAATTTTGCACAAAAATGAATACATATATATATATATATATATATATATATATATATATATATATATATATATATATTTATATGGAGTTTCTGGACCAATTGATTTACATTCTTAGGAGATTTTCTTGGGTTTTTGGTCTGAAATATCTTTTTGAAAAATAAAACTTGTTTATTCTTCGGAAATCATTTTAATTTGTTTGTTTTTCCTTTTTTTCCCAAACGTTTCGGCAACATGCCTTCATCAGTGGATTCTAATACAGGTCACTAAAACTAACAAACAATGCTGTTTTGGATTCTTACTTATAAAACATGTCTACTTTTTTCTTTTTTTTTGTTTTTGTTTTGTGTAAGAGGATAAAAATGTTCTTTTATATACATATACATCCATACATAAGTACACCCCTGCACAGATATATACATATATAAAGAAATTTAATAAACACGTATAACCTAATTAATATTACTTTTTTTTTATTTTTAAAACAAAACGTTCAAATTGGATATATAATTATACTATAACTCACCTAAGAAGGTAAATTTTTTTAATCCATTCACAAATGGGACAATATACACTTAAAATGTGTTCTACATATATGCGACAATACAGTATATACATACTTAAAACTACTGACTGACTGAAATTAAAATTCGTTTTGCTGCTGTTGCTCGTCATATATATTGTTTTTATTGGGTTAAAAAACAAGGTGTTTTATATTGTTATTATTTTGGTATGTGGAACGAGCGCATTTATTTTATATTTGTGTAATTAGTGTACCTATTATTATTTCATTTAAGATAAAATGTAGAAAATTGAACAATCTTTTTATTTTTGCAAATTGCCATTTAATTTTAAAATTTAAATTTAGATTTACGAGAAAATTGCAGAATATATGCTGTTATTTTATTACGTTGTAATATATTTGGTTTAATTTTTTAATTTCCGTTTTGTCATTAATTGAATTTTCGTATTTTTTAATGTACATCATTTCCAAGAATTCCCTTTTTTTCTGATTTATTTCAGTTTTTAAGATTTGTGTGTCCTTATAATTAAATTTATGGGATGTTTCATTCTCATGTTTTGTTAATGAAGTTTTATTTTTTTTATCATATTTATGCCCATTTAAGTGATTTTTGAGGTATTGTGTAGTCTGACCGATGTATACTCCAGGACAGTCTTTACAAGGTATTTTATATATGGTGTGTGTTTTTTGATTGGTTGGAGTTGGGGTTTTGAGAGAACTAAAAAATTTTTTTTCGAAGGTGTAACTTTTGTGGCATACGGTTTTATTATGTTTATCAAAAATAGTTTTTATATTTTCTGAAAGGCCTTGTACGTATGGGATTGATAGAAACTTATTTTTATCTGTATTTTTTTCGGTTGGTATAATTTGATTTGGGCTGTTTATTTTATGCAATCTAGAATTAAATATAGAGTTAATTAATTTTTTTGGATAGCTATTTTGAATTAAGATATTTTTAGCTTTTCTTATTGCTTGTGGTTGATATTTTACATTGCTTAATTTTATTGCTCTATCGGCTAGCCCGATAATAACTGATTTTTTTTGGTTCATTGGATGTTGAGAAAATTAATTTACATATCTGCCTGACCATGTGCTTTTTGTATACCATTCTGTTTCGATAATGTTGTTCTTATTATGTAATGTCATATCTAGAAAGTTTATTTGAGAATTGTTTTCAGTTTCGATAGTGAATTTCAGCTTTTCATGAAAATTGTTAAAGGCGTTTAAAATATAATTGCATTTGTCTCTGGGAATTAAGGTTATACAATCGTCGACGTACCTATAGAGGAATGGAAGAGAAATATCTAATTTTTCGATTATATTGCGTTCTAACTCTTCCATAACTAATTGTGCAACCACACCAGATATAGGGAAACCCATTGCGCATCCCTCTACTTGTTTATAAGAATTATTTTTATACATGAAAAATGTGGACTTTAAAGTTAATTCGATAGCAATTAGAAATTCTTCCATGGGTATATCTGTAAATTTTTTAATTTCAGACCATTTTTTTTCAATAAGTTGGAGGGCTAGTTCTATTGGTACATTTGTGTATAAAGAGACCACACCAAGTGAGATTAGAATATGATTTTGTGGTACGGAAAAATTATTTATTTTTTCTTTGAAATCCCAGGAATCTTTAATGTAAGCAGGGCTTTTGTTTATGATATTTTCTAGAATTCGTTTTAAAAATTTAGAGAGGTTGTTTAGTGGTGATTGTATACAAGAGACAATTGGTCGCATTGGAATGCCTTCCTTGTGTAATTTTGCCAATCCGTATAATTTTGGTGTTTGAGCATTATGGATTTTTAAGTCTTTTGCGCAACTAGGTGATATGTAGTTTTTGTTTTCCCAACGCGTAACAAGTTCGTTATTTCTTTTTTGAAAAATATTTGTAGGATCTGTGTTTATTTTTTTGTAAGTATCTATGTCATTTAAAAGTAATTCCATTTTATTATCGTATTCTGTTGTGTTCAAGATAACGGTTTTATTTGCTTTGTCAGGTCGTATAATTTTTAGGTTAGGATTATTTTTCAGAAAAATATTAGTTTTTTTTTATTTTATTATGTAGTTCCTTGTTTATATCGTTATGTTTGATTTTATATTGGTTACATTTGAGTTTATTTTGATAAGTTTTGAGAGTGTTACAACAATTTGCTCTGATTTTATCTTTTTCGTTATTATTAAGGTTACTAATTGATGTTTCGACGGATGATATTATATCAGGAATAGGGAGTTCATTGGGATTTGTTATTGGGAAAGCAAAATTAGATCCCAAACTTAATATATCAATTGCTTATTCTGGAATTTCAGTGTCGGTAAGATTTTCGATCCATTCTTTTTGTACATTAATTTTTTTTGGATTAGTTTTATTTTTTTTCGGAATTAACAATTTAATTTTGTTTATATTTTTTGTTTTGATTTTTTCAAATAAAGATTCATATTTTTTGTTTTCATTATTTAAAATTTGATTAAAATCATTAGTAGGAATTGTTTGTTGTAGTTTGTTTTTGATTTGAGAGATTTTAGTTTCTAGGTGCTTTATATTAATTATGGTGTCGCTAATTAGTAATTTTAAGGTTTGTAATTTAAAGACATTTAAGATATTTTCACTAAATTTCCTTCCTAGGTTAGCTGTTGAGAATACAATATGTTTAGTTTTTATGTTTAAAAATACAGAATTTCGGTTTACATCTCAGTAAAAATTGCCTTCTATTCTTTTGGTTTGCTAGTTTTCGATAATATTTTCAAAGTTCTTTAAGATCATTGTTGTTGTCTTGGTTGAAGATAGTCTCAAATTGTTCAACAGGTTGCAGTATTTCACCCATTCTGCGTTTATATTTTTATATGGAGTTTCTGGACCAATTGATTTATATTCTTAGGAGATTTTCTTGGGTTTTTGGTCCAAAAATTTTCCTAGTTTATCCCTATATATATATATATATATATATATATATATATATATATATATATATATATATATATATATATATAATATATATATATATATATATATATATATACTTAGGAGATTTTCTTGGGTTTTTGGTATGAAATATCTTTTTGAAAAATGAAACTTGTTTATTCTTCGGAAATCATTTTAATTTGTTTTTTTTTCCTTTTTTTCTTAGGTGAGTTATAGTATAATATATATCCAATTTGAACGTTTTGTTTTAAAAATAAAAAAAAAAGTAATATTAATTAGGTTTATTAAATTTCTTTATATATGTATATATCTGTGCAGGGGTGTACCTATGTATGGATGTAGATGTATATAAAAGAACATTTTTATCCTCTTACACAAAACAAAAACAAAAAAAAAAAGAAAAAAGTAGACATGTTTTATAAGTAAGAATCCAAAACAGCATTGTTTGTTAGTTTTAGTGACCTGTATTAGAATCCACTGATGAAGGCATGTTGCCGAAACGTTTGGGAAAAAAATGAAAAAAAAACAAATTAAAATGATTTCCGAAGAATAAACAAGTTTTATTTTTCAAAAAGATATTTCATACCAAAAACCCAAGAAAATCTCCTAGTATATATATATATATATATATATATATATATATATATATATATATATATATATATATATATATATATATATATATATATATATAGGGATAAACTAGGAAAATTTTTGGTAAAAAATCTACTTATTTAATTAAGTTTAAATTTTACACAATAACCAAATGTGGTAAAGGATACACTGGTCAAATTTTGGCTGATGAGTCATTATGGTGGAACAAAATAGCGGTTTATTGGAATGTTTAAATTATCAGTATTAAAAAACTACTTATTCAGTTGAGTTGAAATTTTGCTCAACAATCAAATGTGAAACAGAATGAAATAGTACAATTTTGTCAACTCATATGGCAAAACAAAATGATCGCTTTAACGGTTTTTATCTCAAATTTTGCACAAAAATCAATCTTTTTTTAAACATAACCTTACAGTGACACAAACAACAAAAAAATATTAGAAATTATTTATTCTTAATTTTCCAAATTTTACTTTTATAATAGAAAAAAATATATTTTATGCTGATGATGTTGTAAAAAAACACCGAACCTTTGCTAATAAACAATAACACGCCAGATTTAGTGCCTGAAGTCTTGGAAACTCTCAACACTTACTAAAAATACCGGGAACTAGGTGATCTATCTCATAGGGGTATGTTTTATCATATTTTGGTGTAGGCTTATGAGTAGCAAAATAATTGGTGCAATGTTTTATGAAATGTACTTCGACTGCAAGAAGATGTCAGTATGTTGTTAGAAGTACTAGAAGATAAAGCACGAAATGAAATATATTTCCAACACGATGCAGCTTACCCCAATGAGGTTGTTGAAGTCACAGTATTGATAGAAAGATTTTTTCAAGTTAAATGGGTAGCAACAGATGGCCACTAAGATCCCCTGACATAACCCTATTAGACTTTTACTTCTGGGGGTTATGTCAAACAAGAGGTCTATACAACGAAATATTCGAGACTTTAGATATTGTTAGGGCTATAATATTAGGCGCATTATAATGTCTATCGATGGCAGAACAGTTTTAAACGAAACATAGTCTGTGTTAAAGGATACAAGAAAACGTATGAATGAAAATGAAGTTATATTTGTACAGTTTTAAAGCTGTTTTATTCTTATTTCTTACCTAAATAGAATACTAACAAGTAAAATAAAATTTTATTTCAAAAGACTACTTCAAATGATTTTTTTTATAAGACGTTTTGTAATCGAAAAGATGAAGTTAGATTTAAGTTTAATATGTTAGTTTCAATTTATACAGTTTAAGTACAATTTATCAAGACAATGTATACATAGCTTTAGAGGCAATATCATAAGGTCTACTGTATGGTAACCTAAAATTTCTGCACAAACTAGCTTAGCATAGAGCTTGATGTTTAGTGATTACTAATTGTCGAGTCTCTTATAGCAGGGATTTTATCCATTTTCTGGGATATATATATATATATATATATATATATATATATATATATATATATATATATATATAAACGTATTTATTTATTTTATAAATTAAACCTGGGATATTTATAATGGCTAAGACGAGGTCCATTTAATCACATCATAATATACAGGGTGATCTATTTAAAAAAATAAAGGTTATGTATATTTTTCAAATTTGTAATGATTTTTTATAGAAAATATGTACAAGACACTGCATACAACTTACTAAAATTAGATGAAAGCCATGTAGAAAGTGACAAAACCCTTTATAACTAAAAATCAAATTTTATCGAGTGTATGACCACGTTTCTAACGTAAAATGTAGATCAGGTCCAACCTATCAGCTTTATTTGGTTTCGAATCAAATTCGTTTTTATCGGATCAACTAATTCAAGTTTAAATCCTCTAAAACAAAACAGAGAAAGAAAATCAAACAGAAAGGTATGCATGCAGTCCTTGTTTTTAACGGGGTCCAAAACTGCAAACAACTGGTTTGGCTTGTCTGTTTAAGAAAATTAGAAGACTACAAAAGAACTAATAACAAAAAAATTACTTAAGATATATAACTGGCAAATTTTTAGGCTATGACGAAATGACCTTAATACGTTCGATGGGATCGGGGTTGCCGTGGTCTATTTTTTTTTGTTTTGCAAGTTTTATAGTATTATTATTAAAAAATTCATTGTCCATCTGCCTTATAAATTTGAATTTTTACTAGGTATGCATAATTTTTAAAACAATCGTTCATATTCTATATTATACTTGCATATAATTAAATGACAATAACAAACAAATCTCGCAAAATAGGGATATCGTCTACTATGCGATTTATGTGTTCGGTAAACAAAAAAATAGGAATGAAATCTGAATCATGAGTTTATTTATTATGATCCTATCAATATTTTATTCCACCCTCTTGCTAACTTTCCCCAAAATCAAATATATCGAACGAAATACTTAATAAAGTCAAAATAACAAGGTCGAAATTTGTTTTAAATGCATAAGCAAAAGCAAACGATGCAGAAAATTAGCAACCCAAATAAACTTGTTTGCAACCCTTCGTTACCGGTGAACGCTGACCTATAAACCAACCCTTTTCTCATCGATTTACCCGACCTATATTCAGCGGGAAGCTGATAAATCTGGACCAGCCGGTTTCGCTTTAAAACCTCAAGTTAACTAAAAAAACGCAAAAATGTCTGCTTTTAATTCACTGCTGCTGACATTAATGATGGATTGGACAAGTCTTGAAAGATATTTCTTTCTATCGTAATATGCCTCGTAATGTAGCAGATGAATTCAAATTAAAACAAGACCAATCAAGACCTCGTGATGTAAGCGGGTATAAATAAAATTTCTTGTTCATAAATACATGTATATCTTTAATTTAGAAGCCTAAGCCCTAAATATATTTCTCATACCTTCAATGTGTCTTTTTTAGAAAAAAATCGATAAATTTTCTTTGCCCGGAACTTCCCTCGTTATTATTTTTTTACCTTTGTTAGGAATAGTGAAGTGTGATCCAATTTAGTTCAGTACATAGTCACAGTATAATATGTGTTAGATGTACTGTCTTTTCAAACATTTTTATTAGCGTCATTTTGTTCCATCATATTGGAGTCTGATTTTTTAAATACTTTATTAAGCCGGCATTTTGTTTTGCTATTTTGGATTCAAATCAAAATGTTATTGGTTGTGTAACACTTGCGTGTGTTTTTGTGCGAAATTTGAGGTAAATTAGATAATTAATTTTTTAATAATAATGTTTTTAACATTGTTCCGCCATATTGTATTTTTACCAAAATACCCATATGACTCTTAATTTTTGACTAAAATTTGAAGTCAATCTGGTAAGTAGTTTTTAAACTATGCCGCGAACTGATAGACTGACAGACAGACGGACAGACGGACCATCGGAGTTGATATTTTTTGAAGTTTATGAAAGCTAAGACGTGAAGATATGTAAGACCTAAGAGGGTGATTTTTTTCACGGTTAGAAACATTTTATTTAGCCGTCATTTTGTCCGTCATCTTGAATTAGTAACACCACCCAACGTTAACAAGACAAGAAGGAGCACAGTCCGTCGGACCTTTTATGTTGTGCTTACAATAACACTCCGACGAATCCGAGAAATTCGTACAGCTGTGTGGGTGCCCGCGCTACGTTCACTTGCCGGGGTGATTTAAAAACGAGTTTAAAAATATCTAGCTACAATTGTTATTGTGACCTATTTTGATTTATAAGTATTACATTAAAAAATGGGAAAACGTCAAGTTGTTTATAAAAATTAAGTAAAAAAGGAAAAATAAATAAAGTATTTAAAAATTGAACTTAAAAAACTAATTGTGCTATAGAGATAAACTAGTAAACCTGTTGAACTAATTCAGGATGGCGGAACAAAACGGCGGCGGCCAAATAAAATATTTGTAACTGTGAAAAAATCACCTTCTCAGGTTTTACATATTTTCTGATTTTAGCGTCCCTAGATGCCAACAGATATGTTTCATCAATTCCGTCGGTCCGTCTGTCAGTTTGGGACATAGCTTAAAAGCTACTTATCAGACTGACTTCCATTTTAGGCAAAAATTAAGGGTCATATCGGGATGACCTGGTAATATTTTGGTAAAAATCCAATATGCCGGAACAACATGGCGGACTAGTGAAACGTTAAAAAACTATTACTTAAAAATCTAATTATCCAATTTCCTCAAATTTCAGTGTTAGGAACGAACTAGTAACATTTTGGTATGAATAAAATACTTAAATAATCGGCCTGAAAAAAACTATTTACTAGATTAATTTCATATTTTGTGCAAGCATTAAGTGTGATATAGAAAAAAAACCTTTAAAGTTGGGGCACGAATTCAAGATGGTGGATCAAAATAGCGGCCAATATTTTTTTTTTAAATCAACATAATTATTCAATTGACTGTAAATTCTGCTGAAAAATGAAATATGATATAGGAATAAACCTTGGGGTAAACTGGCAGAATTCAACATGACGTAACAAAATGCAGTTGTTTGTCAATGTAAAAAGCACTTATTGAATTTATTTTTAATTGTGCCCAAAAATCAAGTGTGGCATAGGTAGAAACTAGTAATATATCGGTAGGAATCCGATATGATAGAAAAGAATGGCACCCAACGAAAATGTTTAAAAGATAGTAATGACTATTATACTGAACTAAATTGGACTAAAACTAAAAAGATTCATAACGAGGGAAGTTCTGGGTAAAGAAAATTTACCGATTTTTTAATAGATAGCCAGTAATGTAAATACAACAGCATTGCCGTCCGTACTTGAAAGTTTTTTATAGTCGCATGCAAACACTTTTAAAGAACTATTTTTTGTCATTATTGGTAAATTTTTATATTCTTCGATCATATCAGAAGTTACATTAAGCTAAACTTTATTAATATCCTGGATACAATTTGCACCTTCAACCTCATTAAGATATTTTTGAGTAAATAATTTCTTGAATGCTTTACAAAAATTTTTCTCGAATTTCCGTCACAATTTCTTATCAGGCCAAAAAAAAATTCGAGGCCATCCTGATTAAGGTTTCTTGTTAAAAGAAATGAATAATTTTTGCGTTTTAAAGTTTTCCAAATAAAGATAGAGAACAGAGTTAATCGTAATTTTCTAGCCATTTACCAAACACAAAACACTAAGTAAATTGATAAATGCTTATTTTAATTTTTAAAAAATAAAAAATTAGTCTCACGTCACGCGTCGGCAAATATAAATACAATATATTAATGTTCGGTGGTATATTTCAATATTTAATTCTACAACGGACAACCGGTATATGCATCTCGCCCGGCAGCGACTTCGAGGGATCGAAAAAGCATAGCATCCGATATTCGAGTGAGCTAGGCATAACAAGGGGAGGAGCTTCCAGTGCTCTTTCTTGTCTGGTTAATGTTCGGTGGTAACACAGTCTTACCAGTTGATCCCTATACTAGAATTGGTTATCGCACACAATTTGAAACCAATCCATTAAGTAGTTTTTTTAGGCTGAATTTTCAAATATTTTATTATGCAGCCAATTTGTTTTGCCATTTTGAATTCGTACAAAAATTTAACTGGTTAATTCTAACATAATACTTGATTGTGCAAGCAATCGGGTAAGTAGTTTTTAAGCTACGCCGCCACTGAGAGACAGACAGACAGACCGACTCACAGACCAACGGAATTGTTAAAACATATTTTATGGCTTTAAGAACGCTAAAACCTGAGAGGATGATTTTTTTCACTATTACAAACGTTTTATTTTGCCGCCATTTTGTTCCACCATCTTAAATTAGTTAAACAGTTTTACTAGTTCATCCCTATACCACAATTAGTTATGACACCCAAATCAATCCATTAAGTATTTTTTTCAGGGTGAATGTTTAAACGTTTTATTACGCCAAAATTTTACCAGTTGATTACAACATAATACTTTGATGTTTCTGCAAATTTTAGAAAAATTTGATAAGTAGTTTTTTAATAATTTTTTTTAACATTTCACTAGGCCCCTATTTTGT
Organism: Kuschelorhynchus macadamiae; assembly: GCA_030620095.1. Lineage (NCBI taxonomy): Eukaryota > Metazoa > Arthropoda > Insecta > Coleoptera > Curculionidae > Kuschelorhynchus > Kuschelorhynchus macadamiae. The sequence continues at coordinate 52,522 of JAUTXW010003004.1, forward strand.
TCCGCCATAATGGAATTTTACCAAAATATTACCACGTCATCCCCATAGGACCCTTAATTTTTTATCAAAATTTCAAGTCAGTCGGGTAAGTAGTCTTTAAGCCATGATGTAAATTGACAGACGGAATTAAAACATATTTTTTTTGGTATCTATCTCTATTTTCTTTAAAACGTGAAACATTTTATTTAGCCGCCATTTTGTTCGGCGACCTTGAATTAGTACCACAATTTTACTAGTTGATCCTAATACCAGAATTAGTTATGGCACGCAATTTGAAATGAATCCATTAAGCAGTTTTTCAAGCTGAATTTTTAAATACTCTATTAATCCGCCATCTTGGATTCGTACCAAAATGTTACTAGTTGATTTGAACATAATACTTGATGTTTGAATAAAATTTGAGATAAATTGCAAAGTACATTTTACGCCGCCTTTGAATCCTGTCGGGTACGTATTTCCTGTTAAACGTTTGTAAATATCATATTTTCAATAATATAAGTTAGAAGTGTGTTAAGTTGATGTGTATAAGGATGATATTGTTAATATTTTATACTACCCAACCTCTAAATCTTATTAGACCTATGTTTTGGTAGGTGTCACAATTACACAGCGGAAATATTGTATAGTTTCAATTGTGATTTTTTGCGGTAGTTAATTATGACACTGCCGAACTTTTTTTTTTTCAATGCGACTTTTATCAACATTTCTTTTTTTAAAAATTTTACAATAAATTGAAAAGCAGCAACAAAAAATCAAATCTTACAGTACTGACGACCTGAATAATGCAATAACAGCAGTTAAAAATGGCGATATGTCTTATAAAAAAGCTTCACAAGTGTATCATGTTCTTCGAAGCACGTTAATTGCTAGATGCAAAGGAGGGAAAAACAGGCCAGTTTCAAGAAGAGATCGTCCTGGAAGAGTGCCAGATCTATCGCAAAAGACAGAAACAGAGTTAGCTCAACACTTAGAGACATTAAATAACTGTGGATTCGGGCTCACGCGAAAGGAAGTGTTGAATACCGTAGGTGTTTTCGTGCAGCAAAACAATATAAATACAAGATTTAAAAACGGAGTACCAAAGAAAGATTGGTTTATTGGGTTTTAAAAGAGACATCACTTGTCCTGTAAGAAAACCATCAAGAGGCAAAGTATTCGTACGGAACAGACTACTCCTGATGTTATAAATGGATTTTTCGATCTATATGAAGAAACTCTCAAGGATGTAAATTTGCTTGACCGCCCACAACTAATTTTCAACCTAGACGAAACATCTTTATGCAGTGCTCCTTCAAACACAAAAGTGGTTGCGCAAAGAAAAAAGCCAGTTTTTAGACATACTCGTGGCACCGGAAGAAGCAATACCTCAATACTATTCTGTGTATCAGCTTGTGGTGATAAATTGCCACCATTTATATTGTACAAGGCCAATAATCTCTGGGACGCATGGATGAAAGAAATGTTTCCTTTGAAGAACTGTTATTGACAAAAATAGCAAGACCAACAAGCGCGCCAGTAAAAGTTTTAAATAGTAACCTCGCAGATGTTTTTACTAGAGACGATTATCTTAAGTAACTTGAAGAATCGGTGGCGGCTAGGAAACAGAAAAAAGTCGTAAATTGCAGAAATATACAAGAAAGCAAAAGTAGTGATTCTGAAATAGAATATGAGTCTGAACATAGCGATAACACATGAAAAAGAAGGGTACAATCAGTTTGATCTTTCTTTAAAAGCCGGTTCATGGATTATTGCCACTTATGCTACAAAAAAAACACTAAGGCATTTCTTAGGTAAAGTTTTGGAAGTCTCAGATGAAAGCGTCAAAGCAACTTTTTTAAGAAAGACAGGTGAATATTTTATTTGGTCCAGTGTTCAAGACCTAGACAATATCAGAACAGAGGATCCTCCCACTGAAGACCTCCACGAGAGATTCCGTTTCTGTGTTCAGTTCGATGGACTTTCTGTTCAATAAATTTTGACTTTTTTACTTTTCAATGTTTCTGTATTTTTTTTATTGTTTCAAAAAAACAAAAATGAATTTACGTTTTAGTTTATATTTATATTCGTTGTAGTTTAAACAGTTGTTTATTTTTGAATACATAACTTGAAATACTCTTGTAACGTTTACTCTATGTTTATTTACACATATGTGTGTTCTATCATCTAAGTTAAAATAAGAGTTTATTTGTGACAGGGTCAAAAAAAAATTCGTTTTATTGTGACTTCTAATATATCACAATTAAAATAAATCAGCATAATACATTCAAATGCGTAGTATAGCGCACTGTCACAATTACACCCAAAAGTGGTCACGTTTAGAATTTTACATAGTTCATACCTCATAAAGTTTAAAAAAAAAATATATTAAAAATAATTTAAAAAAAAGAGAATAACAACACATCTGTCATTTTAAGATATTCTCATAATATTTTAGCCTAAAAACGCTCTAAAGATGTGTTACAATAGGTGCGTGTCAGTAAAATTGTAAGAAACGACGAAAAGTATGTCACAATTAGCCGAATACACTGTAATTTTTTTAACAGTTCACTAGACCGCCATTTTGTTTCAGCACGTTGGATTTTTGGCCAAAATTTAAAGTCAATTGTGTAAGTAGTTTTAACTATGCCACGAACAGACAGACAGGTAGACAGAGAGACAGACAGACCGATGTAATTGAGAAAACATGTTTTTCGGCATCTAAGAACCTTGAAGATCTGAAAACATTTCGGAGGGTGATTTTTCACAATTACAATACTTCCCTTTTACAAGGGAAGTGAATATAAGTTTAATTAAACAAACCTTCTACGTAGCAAATACTGTATACGTAGACAACGTCTACATTTTAGCTTGACATTAAGAATTCAACTTTTATAAATATGAATTCCAAAATATCGATTTTATTGATTTAATTCTTGAAACTAAAAAAAGACAATTTTCTTTTACTGACTATGTAGGCTTTAACTGTCAAAAATTACCTTTAAATATTAATTCCCTCTATGTAAAGCAGCTTCTCCCGGTTTTAATATCAATGATTTTGTCCAAAGAAGACTTATAACTGATAATCCGGACAACAAAATGAAACTTAACTCATCTGAGCATCGTGGAATTGTGGGCGACGTGTCTTTGTTATACAGATACTACTATCGACTCTACACAGATGAATTGTTATTTATATTTAGTAATAATTATCAGACAGAAATGAGGATCAACTCCAATGCACTGTATTCCATCAACTTCAGCTACAAGGTCTAAGGGCCTCCTCCCACTTTGTTCGTTCCTTTATCCGTAGAACGTTCTTAGTATCGAATCTGTTGCCCGCAAAAGTATTTACCTCCCTTATCCACTAATCTACATCTTTAAATCCTATACCAAAAAAGGTTAATTGCTTTTTTTAATCGAGGCAACCACGATACCCAGACACTTAATTGCCACAACAATCAAGTGTGGTCTAACCCTTAAAACTTTTTAGTGAATGCGGGGGTAAGTGATCAAAACATGCAGTGCGATACCCTTTCATGTCCACTCCCATTTCTTTATTTTTGGAACAAGTCAAAACAAAAATTTTTACACATTTTAATAGGGTAAATCGAGGAAAGATGTACCACCTTTGGAAAACTTTTGACAGGCTATTTATTTATAGAAATTAAAGTCTTTAAAAAAATACAGCATAAACATAGACTTTGGTGATCTATTTGGCACAGTTCAAACATTAATACAACTTAACAACTAATTATAAAAAACTGAAAAAGCGAATTGGTCCATCTCTCCTAGAAGGTGTAGGAGAGATGGATGACCATCATAGGAGAGGCGGACCATACACTAACTTCGTTTTTTCCTCCGTTTTTTCATAATGGGGCGGCACCGCCAATTTGGCACGTGTTGGTGTAAGCTGTGCAACCTTCGTGCAACCATCTAGAACAAAGAATGCACTGCAACCATTCCTCTTTTTTCTTTGTAAGGCGATAATCTTCGAGACACCCGACGCACTGATTTTCGATGTCGTCCAAATTATCTTCCCCACTAGATGAATCATCAAAGACTAGGTTTTCATTAGAATCTGATGAAGTAGACTCGTGCCTGCGTTTTTTTTGCACTTTTTTCTCATTCGATTTTAGTGATTTCTTTTTTGACAGTTCTTCTTTCTTTTCCGCTTTCTTCTGCTTCTTCTCGCGAACAAGAGTCATGTAACTAGTTGAAGTTAGGTTACCCATTAGGTTAGCACGTGGCTTTTTCATCGCCGGTGTTATTTGAGGCACAGGAGAAAGCTCCACAGGTGTTATTTCTGGTTCGGTACGTTCTTCCACATTTTCCAGTTGCGCTCCGGAAGGGCCTGGTTGACGTGAGCTAGGTTTGCGAGAAGGGGCTTCAGTACGTTTTACCTCACTTTTTAGTTGCGAGGTAGAGGTGAGCTAGGTTTACCAGGAAGAGCTTAAGAACAAATGTCTTGAAAAACAGTTTCTGTTGATAAATCTCCTGAATGAAATGGAGCCTCATTTGGTGACTCCGTCAAAAAAGCGTGATCAGGTATTTCATTTGGGTTGTAAAGCCAAATTCCTATCGCTGGGAAGGCCGATACAGCATTGTTGACTGTAGCCGCTTTGCCCCAAGCCTCCCCAAAAAGTTTGCCGAATTACAATCGATTTAAATTCCTAATAGGGTTTTTTTTGATCATCCTCCTACACGAATCGTAATAATGGCCCTTAAGGCTCTTGAAGAAGGCCCAATCAAGCGGTTGCAAATACTGTGTATTGTGACTCGGCAAACAAAATAAAATAATGTCGTTCTCAGCAAATTGTAACGTGTCAAGATTAGTTGTGTGAGAAACATGTCCGTCTACTATTAGCAAAGCTTTTCGGGGTGCTTTTCTGGGGTAGAAGTGATTCTGTAGCCAGTCCAGGAAAATGTCTGATGTTACGTACGCTGACTTCTCTGACATTCGTACACGTGAGCCGGGTGGCATTCCATCAGACCACTCCGCTTTAGCATTTTTTCCCTTAAACACGCAGTAAGGAGTTAAATGTACTCCTTCTGCATTGCAGCAGGCCACTACTGTAATCGTTTTACCCTTTTCGCTTGGGCTAATTGAAGGTACACTTTTAGATCCTTTCTCAGCCAGTACCTTCCAAACTCGCGTGTTTATTAACTGTAGACCAGTTTCATCTGTATTGTAAATGTTTCCGGGCTTGCCAAACAAACCGTTCTCAGAAAGTATTCTATCAAGTTGTTTAAAATAGTTATCTACAACTGTTTTAGACATTCCCAATGCTCGTCCTTTTGAAGTATTTTCAGCTTTACGAACTGTAATGTCTGGATTTCGTCTTAAAAACTGGAGCAACCTAAGCTTTACCTAAAAATATTTTATTACAAAGGCTTTAACTATCGGGACTATATCAACTCGCCATTTATCCGATTAAATGAATGTTGAACTCCAAGACGTTCGGCTAAATTATAGGCATTGTTCGTACTTCCTGTCTAGCCGCTGCAAAGTCTCTCTTCTGTAATTTTTTGCTGTGGTTGGCGAGCTTTGCTTCTACTTCTCTACCGAGGACGCTGCTAGGGCCCTAACAATCCGTTTTATCCAAATTGCTAGCTGCAAGTCTGCGTTTAAACGTGGTTTTTGGAATGCCGTTGAGTTCGCTGCTTCGTTTATACCCATTTGGCCAAATTCTACTGCATTAACAGCAGAGGATAAATTCCTTTTATTAGGAATAGTGAAGTATGACCCTATTTAGTTTCGCAGATAGCCATTAACATATATAAATTGTGTTTTCTTTCTCTGCAGACAAAAGGAAGGGCTCATGAGGATATTTCCGGTTGAATTCCTTTACAGATTGTTTTTCCGCAATTAACCTGAAGTTCCTTTATAACGAGCAATCATTTGTCTAGAAATGTGAAAAATAAAGCCATCTACTTATGGGGTTACATATATAACTTACATAATAACATACTAAACTTTTTCCAGTAAAAGGAAGATTAGTAACAAGAAAAGTTTCGGTAAAGAAGATATAGGCTACCAGTTTGTTCCACCGTACTAGATTCGTACCGATACCTCACCAGTTTCCACTTAAGCCACACTTCATTTTTGGACAAAACTAAGAATCAATTGAAGAAATAGTTTTTTTCAGACTGATTTTTTCAATTTATTTATTAGGCCGCCATTTTGTTGCGCCATGTTGAATTTGTAGAAACATTTTTCCAGTTTATCTCTATATCACATGTAATTTTTAGGAAAATTTTCAAGTCAATTAAATAAGGTTTGTTTACGCTGATTTTTTAAATATTATCATTAGCCGCCATTTTGTTTTACCATCTTGAATTCATACCAAGATTTTACAAGTTCATCTCCATATCATACCTAAATTATACTCAAAATTGGAAATCAATCGAATAAGTATAGTTTTTACTTTCCCCGTAAAATTGAAGTATTGTAATCGTGAAAAAATCACTCCCCGAGATTTTTTCACACCTTTACGTTTCAAAGTACCTAAACACAGACAAACATGTTTTCTCAATTCCGACATTCTGTCTGTCTGCCTATTCGGGGTATAGCCAAAAAAACTACTTACCAGAATGATTTGAAATTTTGGTCAAAAATTAAATGTCACATGGGGATGATCTGATAGCATTTTGGTAAAAATTCAATATGGCGAAACAAAATGGCGGCCTAGTTAAGTGTAAAAAAATGATTGCCTAAAAACTGTATATCCAAATTTTGCACAAAAATCAAATATTACGTAGGAATCAATTTTGGTATGAATGCAAGTGGCGAAATAAAATGGCGGCTTAATAAAATATTTAAAAATTCAGCCTTAAAAAACTTACTAATAGATTGATTTCAAATTTTGTACAAGTATTAATTGTAATATAGAAATGAAATGAAAGTAAAATTGTAGTATGAAGTCAAAATACCGGAACAAAACGGCGGCCAAATTATATTTTTGTATCTTGAAAAATCACCCTCCCAGGTTTTACATATCTTCATGTCTGTTTGTCAGTCAGTTCGCGGCGTAGCTTAAAAACTAAATTAAGGATCATATGTGATGTACCTCAAATTTGACACAAAAATGAAGTGTTACATAAGATTGAACTGGTAATATTTTGGTACGATTCCAAGATAACAATGCGAAAAGGCGACATAAATGTTTAAATCAACCTGAAATAAAAACTATTTATTGGAATAATTTCAAATTTTGTGCAAGCATTAAGTGTGACAAAGAGATAAAATGGTAAAATTGTGGTACGAATTTCAGATGGTGAAACAAAATGGCGGCAAAATGAGATGTTTAAAAAATCAGCCTAAAAATATCTTCTTATTCAACTGAACTCAAATTTTACAGAAAAATTAAATGTGATATAGGGATAAACTGGTACTGAATAAAAATGGAGGATCTTAAAAAATCGGTGTGATAAGTGTAAAAAGTAATTATTCAATTTATTTTAAATTATATTCAAAAATTAAGTGCGGCATGGGAAGAAACTCATAAAATATTGGTACGAATCCAATGTGGTGGAACAAATTGGCGCCGAATAAAAATATCTCCAAAGTCTATGTGCGGAATTATATTGGGTCACACTTTACTATTCCTAATAAACGTAAAAATTCATAACGAGGGAAGTTCGGGGTAAAGGAAATTACCGATTTTTTCATACTAATGTTGTGCCAAATTTGATATAAATTAAATAAGTTGTTTTTTAGTAATATTTTTTTTACAATTCACTAGACCGCCATTTTGTTTTTCCATATTTGATTTTAGCATAATCTTACATATCATATTATCCCACATGATCCTTAATTTTTGTCAAAAATTTAAAGTTAACCAACAGACAGGCAGATCGAGGGAATTGAGAAAATATGCTAGTTGCCATCTACGGATCCCGAAACTTGAAGATCTGCAAGAGTGATTTTTTTACGATTACAATACTTTTTTACGACCATTTTTTTACGAAAAAAGACATAACAAGCAAATGACGTACGATAATTAAAATCTTGCGTTATCTCTGGGAATAGTTTAGTAATATTTAGAAAAAATATTCTGGTATTTCCATTATTAATACGTAAACGACTTGGCACACTAAAAGTTAAACATAGATAATTAAGACCCTGATTTTCTGTCAGGTTGGTTGGTGAAGAAAGTGTACAACTTCCAGGCATTTTTCTTTAAAGTGTTTATATGAAAACAAATTTTTTGTATAATCCCAAATTTATGTGTATGGTATTTTCTCACGAAACATTTACATCTTCAAATATAATAATAGTTATTATGTTTAAAACAACACCGTATCAGGTTCGGGGACTGAGGTCCACAGGAGGTCACATACAGAATGGATTTTAATTTTCCATCAATCTGTTACCCAGAATTAGTGACAGATGGCAAAATGTAAATGAGTTATCTTACTGCTGGTTCTAAAGCTGCTAACGGAGTTGACATATTGTGACTGAAATATTGTTTTTAAAGATTCAGCATCTTAGATTCGCTAGTTTATTTATCTTTTCTCGGAAGAAAATTATATAGAGCGCAGATTCCCTATGAATGGTCCACTCCAGTACCATCTGAACCTACTACAGTACGACATGATACAATAAACCGAAGGTATGATATCGCGCATTCCTCTACTACGTCATCGGGTGATTAACGCCATATGATTTCAGTGCATTTTCAGTTGATGTTTAAAAGTGTTTGCGGATTTCTGTGTCCTTTTTTGTATTTAGTTAATTAAACAACAATTAATATGATAATATTATATTAATGTGCTGTGTTTCGGGTGTGACGGGGATAACCAGGCAAAGAATTTTGATAGGAATATAAGGTTTCTTACTGTCGATAAAGACAAAAAATGTTTACGTGAATGGGCACGCTTGTGTAAACGCAAAGCTAAATCTAATACAAATTTGGCGCGGACATGCTCAAGGCATTTTGTTAAAGATGACTATATGTCATTAATCTATATCAAAAAAGACAACAATATAAATGTGGACGAAATAGTCGACATTTTTAATAAAAAATAATAAAAAATAGTTTTTTAACTATAATAAGGCTTATATTAAATCTGTTTATATAAATACATATAATATAGGAACAAACGGCAGCTTGTGCACGTTAAGGTTAAACTTGTTTAGTGTGTGTTGTTTTATTTTCTCTCATACCTGCATTTTTTTTTAAATTAGACCTCCTCTTCTCAAATGGGACTTAGTTACGTTCCTGTACTTATCAAAAAACATAGATGTAGCAATTTTTAGTTTTAAATTGAACTAAATATAAACATGTATAACAAAATAACAGTATAAAATTAAATACTGTCGGATTTTATACAACTTTAACTTTTTCTTTAGCGTGTTTTTTGTATTTTTATTAAATAAATATATAACTACTATGTCAAAACTTTTTTATTTTAGTGAATTATATGTCAATGTTTCATTAGAAAAACATTTTTAAATAAAAAAATGGTAATATAATGTCTAAACGCAAGAAACGACATAAGGAATTTAAAAATCTACGCACGCAATGACGTCACTGCGCAAACCGGATGCAATTGAGACCGTCTAGATATCATACCTTCCGTTTATTATATCATGACAGTACGAAGTCCTTCAAGAGCTTCAATTCCCCTAAAGTGTCGCACAAAGGTTTTACGACAATTTTTGGAACAAATGCAGATATCGATAATACAACTGTTCTAACTGTTATCGCAACTGGATGAAAAAAAAACACAGCACTTTTTAAAGAGCATACAAACATCCGTTTGAATACACAAATTAAAAAAAAATGTTAGCTGTCTTGCTTTTGAAGTTAAAAATATAAGACTTTTATAAGAGCTTTAGGTATTACTAAATCCAAAAAGTTCGGATTTTATATGGAGAGCCGTATCATTATACGCTCTTAACTCTCAAATATGGTATGTTAGGGGAGCTTTAGATGAGCGCATAAATGATTCATATTTTTTTGTTTTAACTATAATATATTTAATTATAAAACATGTTTCAATTTAAAGCTTAAGTTATCTTTCTTAATTACGTTGGTGCTATTAAATTTTTATATAATTTATTTTGCAGTCTGTACAATATTTCAGATATGCATTTTACCTTCAAATTACATATTCCAAACATGTTTTTATAAATATAAATTTGGAGATATCATATAATATTGAATCCCACATTTAATATTACGGGTCGAAATAAATACAATGGATCATTTAGAAGTAGGTACAAGTCACAAAACTGCTTTTTATTCTCACTTGTTTCTTATTTTACCAGTCGGTGCAAATTGTATCCCATAATCTTTTAAATTTTTTAATGACAGTTTACAATACATTTTTACATTTTATCTATTGGCAGAAATAGAGAAAAAAAATTAATACATTTTATACACAGCAAAACACACAATCCTGAAAGAAATGCCATGAAAAGTGAAATTTTAGGAAATTCGTTTGCATAATTAATGGTTTCACAATTTATTTCTGGGGTAAGGGCACCATTATTGTATTTCTGAGCCCTGAGATCAAAGAGAAATTTAAAAAGCACCTAGAATTTCGACGTCCTTATTATGATACACATATATATATATATATATAAAATTTTGATCAAAAATTGAGGGTCATATGGGGATGACCTGGAAATATTTTGGTAAAAATCCAAAATGGTGGAACAATGTTAAAAAAATTTTGTTAGAGTAGTGTATGGCTTAGGTTTAAGATCCAGTAAAAAAAGTAATTCTTTTTTGAAATTGTCGACGTTTCGAAACTTAGTTTTCGTTAACAATTCTCTTGTTTTTATGTTAGAGTGGTGTATTATTTGGGGTTAGGATCCAGTAAAAAAAAACGAAAGTCTATTTTTAAATAGTCAACATTTTGCAACTTTATTGTTGCATCCTCAGGACTAGATTCTATATCCTGCATGAACCCCATGTTTATGCGCTGGAGAGAACAAAGCCGTAGCAACTAATGTGTTAGCCATCCCGATCATCCTCTATATATCTAAATGGACTAAGGATGAACTGCGCCAACTCGATCTTAGTACACGTAAAGTGATGTATATGCAGAACAGCTTGCATACAAAATCGTCGGTTGGGCCTCCGTCGAGAACAGGGTGGCCGCGCGCCCCAGAGTTTAGAAAGCGTGCACTTAGCGCATCCTGCATGATTCTTAAGTGCTCCGATGTCCTGTTGGAGATGGTCCTAACTAACAGCAGGATAGGGGAGGATTCATATTTAAAATGGCAATAAAAGCGTCGGATAAAGTTGGTCTCATCTTCGATTCGGGCTCGCGTAACCACAATTCTATTACCAAAATGGGGGCTGCCCAACTAAAATGCAGAATTAAAACCCTGGAAAGCGCTAGTTTTCTTCAAAGCACAAGGAGGAGCCCGTGCATGGTGCGTTTTGTCAAATAATGATACAGCAGGGCCTATCCGAAAAGCTTTCTTTTGCGTTTCTGAGGTTAAGTGGTCTTAGATCAGAGTCCTAAAGATTCATAATCGCTTGTCAGGGTAGAGCCTTCAGCTCTCTATTATACCGTAGCCGCATTATGGAGGTTGAGATAGAGGACATACGATGTAAAGCATGTCATCAGGAGCTAGAAACATTGTGGCATGCCTAACGTATGCCTCATCTTATTATACTAATCGTCATAACGCTGCATTACGGATGTTGTACTACCACCTTCGGCACTTATGGTATGGTATCAACGAGGCACCAATCCTGCCTCACAGCCCAGCAGACATAGAGTCAATGGTGGAGAACAATAGATATCGTATCTATTAGAACTACTTGTCCCTCACTCTTCGGCAAATACAAGCTAATAAGCCGGATATAGTACTCCTCGATCACATAAAGAATACTATGCATGTCATCGAATTCTCAGCTCCAACAGAGAAGAACGTCATGATAAAAGAGGAGGAAAAACGGGAGAAATACCAAGATCTGCTGGGAGAGCTTCGTAGGCTGTACTCGGATCACGTGGTTAAACTGGTGGTGTTAGTGATCTGAGAGTTTCTGGGTGGAGCAAGGAACACGTTGCTTCGAGAACTCAAAAGCACTCCGAACTGCCAAAACGACGCAGGACTACTTGCTGCCCGTATGCAGAAGGCCGTGCTACTAGATTATCTCAGGCTGCTAAGGGAACATAACACGCGTAATTGGTTTACCCTAGGGACTTCATGAACAACTTATTGGGTTGAATGGGATTGCTAGGTCTCTTTGAATATCGGAGTGGGAAGAGAAGAGATTACCTTACAGTCACATAAATATAATATATAAATATAAATATATATAAATATGTATATATATATATATATATATATATATATATATATATATATATATATATATATTTATATATAAATATATATATATATATATATTTATAGATATAAATATATATATATATATATATATATATATATATATATATATATATATATATATATATATATATATATATATATAAAATTCTAGTATAAATCTTACCAAAGAAAAACAAATCTATTACACAACATAGTTGCGCTGTTGTAGAACTTAAATTACTTAATGTATGGATTTGTTTATTTTTACCTCACTTTATTAGGATTTATATTAAAATTTATAATCAATTTTCCCAACTTATGAATTTCTTTGTTCTTAATTCAGAAAGGTCCTGAAGAAGAGAATAAGCATTCTCAAAAGGTAGCTCATATAAAAAAGAGTTTCGTACACTAATTCCTCTTTTATTTGACTGTATCCTCACAACATCCGTATATATATATATATATATATATATATATATATATATATATATATATATATATTTATATATATAGATATATATATAAATATGTATATATATATACATATATATATGTATATATATATATATATATATATATATATATATATATATATATATATATATATATATATATGTGTATCATAATAAGGACGTCGAAATTCTAGGTGCTTTTTAAATTTCTCTTTGATCTCAGGGCTCAGAAATACAATAATGGTGCCCTTACCTTACATAAAGAATACTATGCATGTCATCGAATTCTCAGCTCCAACAGAGAAGAACGTCATGATAAAAGAGGGGGAAAAACGGGAGAAATACCAAGATCTGCTGGGAGAGCTTCGTAGGCTGTACTCGGATCACGTGGTTAAACTGGTGGTGTTAGTGATCTGAGAGTTTCTGGGTGGAGCAAGGAACACGTTGCTTCGAGAACTCAAAAGCACTCCGAACTGCCAAAACGACGCAAGACTACTTGCTGCCCGTATGCAGAAGGCCGTGCTACTAGATTATCTCAGGCTGCTAAGGGAACATGACACGCGTAATTGGTTTACCCTAGGGACTTTATGAACAACTTATTGGGTTGAATGGGATTGCTAGGTCTCTCTTGAATATCGGAGTGGGAAAGAGAAGAGATTACCTTACAGTCACATAAATATAATATATAAATATAAATATATATAAATATATATATATATATATATATATATATATATATATATATATATATCTATATATATATATATATATATATATATATATATATATATATATATATATATATATATATATATATATATATATATATATATATATATATATATATATATATATATATATATATATATATAATATATATATATATATATATATATATATATATATATATATATATATATATATATATATATAAATATAAAATTTAGTATAAATCTTACCAAAGAAAAACAAATCTATTACACAACATAGTTGCGCTGTTGTAGAACTTAAATTACTTAATGTATGGATTTGTTTATTTTTACCTCACTTTAATAGGATTTATATTAAAATTTATAATCAATTTTCCCAACTTATGAATTTCTTTGTTCAAATTTAATTCAGAAAGGTCCTGAAGAAGAGAATAAGCCTTTCAAAAGGTAGCTCATATAAAAAAGAGTTTCGTACACTAATTTCCTCTTTTTTGACTGTATATCACAACATATATATATATATATATATATATATATATATATATATATATATATATATATATATATATATATATATATATATATATATATATATATATATATATATATATATATATATATATATATATATATATATATATATATATATATATATATATATATATATATATATATATATATATATATATATATATATATATATATATATATATATATATATATATATATATATATACGGATGTTGTGAGGATACAGTCAAATAAAAGAGGAGAATTAGTGTACGAAACTCTTTTTTATATGAGCTACCTTTTGAGAATGCTTATTCTCTTCTTCAGGACCTTGAAAATATATATATATATATATATATATATATATATATATATATAAATATATATATATAATTGATTATAAATTTTAATATAAATCCTATTAAAGTGAGGTAAAAATAAACAAATCCATACATTAAGTAATATATATATATATCTACAATATATATATAACTATGTTGTGTAATAGATTTGTTTTTCTTTGGTAAATTTATACTAGAATTTTATATATATATATATATATATATATATATATATATATATATATATATATATATATATATATATATATATATATATATATATATATATATATATATATATATATATATATATATATATATATATATATATATATATATATATATATATATATATATATATATATATATATATATATATATATATATATATATATATATATATATATATATATATATATATATATATATATTTATATATATTTATATTTATATATTATATTTGTGTGACTGTAAGGTAATCTCTTCTCTTCCCACTCCGATATTCAAAGAGACCTAGCAATCCCATTCAACCCAATAAGTTGTTCATGAAGTCCCTAGGGTAAACCAATTACGCGTGTCATGTTCCCTTAGCAGCCTGAGATAATCTAGTAGCACGGCCTTCTGCATACGGGCAGCAAGTAGTCCTGCGTCGTTTTGGCAGTTCGGAGTGCTTTTGAGTTCTCGAAGCAACGTGTTCCTTGCTCCACCCAGAAACTCTCAGATCACTAACACCACCAGTTTAACCACGTGATCCGAGTACAGCCTACGAAGCTCTCCCAGCAGATCTTGGTATTTCTCCCGTTTTTCCTCCTCTTTTATCATGACGTTCTTCTCTGTTGGAGCTGAGAATTCGATGACATGCATAGTATTCTTTATGTAAGGTAAGGGCACCATTATTGTATTTCTGAGCCCTGAGATCAAAGAGAAATTTAAAAAGCACCTAGAATTTCGACGTCCTTATTATGATACACATATATATATATATATATATATATATATATATATATATATATATATATATATATATATATATATATATATATATATATATATATATATATATATATATATATATATATATATATATATATATATATATATATATATATATATATATATATACGGATGTTGTGAGGATACAGTCAAATAAAAGAGGAGAATTAGTGTACGAAACTCTTTTTTATATGAGCTACCTTTTGAGAATGCTTATTCTCTTCTTCAGGACCTTTCTGAATTAAGAATAAAGAAATTCATAAGTTGGGAAAATTGATTATAAATTTTAATATAAATCCTAATAAAGTGAGGTAAAAATAAACAAATCCATACATTAAGTAATTTAAGTTCTACAACAGCGCAACTATGTTGTGTAATAGATTTGTTTTTCTTTGGTAAGATTTATACTAGAATTTATATATATATATATATATATATATATATAAATATATATATATATATATATATATATATATATATATATATATATGTATATATATTTATATCTATAAATATATATATATATATATATATATATATATATATATATATATATATATATATATATATATATATATATATATATATATATATATATATATATATATATATATATATATATATATATATATATATATATATATATATATATATATACATATTTATATATATTTATATTTATATATTATATTTATGTGACTGTAAGGTAATCTCTTCTCTTCCCACTCCGATATTCAAAGAGACCTAGCAATCCCATTCAACCCAATAAGTTGTTCATGAAGTCCCTAGGGTAAACCAATTACGCGTGTTATGTTCCCTTAGCAGCCTGAGATAATCTAGTAGCACGGCCTTCTGCATACGGGCAGCAAGTAGTCCTGCGTCGTTTTGGCAGTTCGGAGTGCTTTTGAGTTCTCGAAGCAACGTGTTCCTTGCTCCACCCAGAAACTCTCAGATCACTAACACCACCAGTTTAACCACGTGATCCGAGTACAGCCTACGAAGCTCTCCCAGCAGATCTTGGTATTTCTCCCGTTTTTCCTCCTCTTTTATCATGACGTTCTTCTCTGTTGGAGCTGAGAATTCGATGACATGCATAGTATTCTTTATGTGATCGAGGAGTACTATATCCGGCTTATTAGCTTGTATTTGCCGAAGAGTGAGGGACAAGTAGTTCTAATAGATACGATATCTATTGTTCTCCACCATTGACTCTATGTCTGCTGGGCTGTGAGGCAGGATTGGTGCCTCGTTGATACCATACCATAAGTGCCGAAGGTGGTAGTACAACATCCGTAATGCAGCGTTATGACGATTAGTATAATAAGATGAGGCATACGTTAGGCATGCCACAATGTTTCTAGCTCCTGATGACATGCTTTACATCGTATGTCCTCTATCTCAACCTCCATAATGCGGCTACGGTATAATAGAGAGCTGAAAGCTCTATCCTGACAAGCGATTATGAATCTTTAGGACTCTGATCTAAGACCACTTAACCTCAGAAACGCAAAAGAAAGCTTTTCGGATAGGCCCTGCTGTATGATTATTTGACAAAACGCACCATGCACGGGCTCCTCCTTGTGCTTTGAAGAAAACTAGCGCTTTCCAGGGTTTTAATTCTGCATTTTAGTTGGGCAGCCCCCATTTTGGTAATAGAATTGTGGTTACGCGAGCCCGAATCGAAGATGAGACCAACTTTATCCGACGCTTTTATTGCCATTTTAAATATGAATCCTCCCCTATCCTGATGTTAGTTAGGACCATCTCCAACAGGACATCGGAGCACTTAAGAATCATGCAGGATGCGCTAAGTGCACGCTTTCTAAACTCTGGGGCGCGCGGCCACCCTGTTCTCGACGGAGGCCCAACCGACGATTTTGTATGCAAGCTGTTCTGCATATACATCACTTTACATGTACTAAGATCGAGTTGGCGCAGTTCATCCTTAGTCCATTTAGATATATAGAGGATGATCGGGATGGCTAACACATTAGTTGCTACGGCTTTGTTCTCTCCAGCGCATAAACATGGGGTTCATGCAGGATATAGAATCTAGTCCTGAGGATGCAACAATAAAGTTGCAAAATGTTGACTATTTAAAAATAGACTTTCGTTTTTTTTTACTGGATCCTAACCCCAAATAATACACCACTCTAACATAAAAACAAGAGAATTGTTAACGAAAACTAAGTTTCGAAACGTCGACAATTTCAAAAAAGAATTACTTTTTTTACTGGATCTTAAACCTAAGCCATACACTACTCTAACAAAATTTTTTTAACATTGTTCCACCATTTTGGATTTTTACCAAAATATTTCCAGGTCATCCCCATATGACCCTCAATTTTTGATCAAAATTTGAAGCCAGTATTTAAGCTATGTCGCGAACTGGCAGACAGGCCAACAGACGGACCGACGGAATTGAAAAAACATGTTTTTTGGCATCTAGGGACGCCAAAACGTTGTAAAAACGTATGTAAAACTTGAGAGGATGTTTTTTTCACGATTACAAAACTGTTCTTTGGCCGCAGTTTTACTCCGTCATTTTCAATTCAGGCTGAATTTTTAAATATTCTAATAAATCGCCATTGTGTTCTACCCTCTTGGATTCGTACCAAAATTTTACCAGTTGATTCCAACATAATACTTGACGTTTATGCAATATTTGAAATAAATTGTATGAGCAGTTTTTTCATAATAATTTCTTAGCATTTCACTAGGACGCCATGTTGTTTTGCTATACTGGATTTTTACTAAAATATTACCAGATCATCCCCATACGACTGTTAATTTTTGGTCAAAATTTGAAGTCACTCGTGTTACTTTTTAAGCTATGCCGCGAACTCACAGACACACAGACAGGCCGACATGCAACAGACGGGCCGACGGAATTGATAAAACATATTTCTTGGCATCTAGGGATACTAAAGCGTTAAGATATGTAAAACTTGAGATGGTGATTTTTTCACGATTACAAACATTTTATTTGGCCGTCATTTTGTTCGGCCATCTTGAATTAGTACCACAATTTTACTAATTGACCCCTATACAACAATTAGCTATGGCACACAATTTGAAATAAATTTGGCCGTCATTTTGTTCGGACATCTTGGATTTGTACCACTATTTTACTATACCACAATTAGTTATGGCACACAATTTAAAATCAAACCATAAAGCAGTTTTTCAGGCTGAATTTTTAAATATTTTATTAAGCCGCCATTTTCTTTCGCCATCTTGGAGTCGTACCAACATGTTACTAGTTGATTCTAACATGATACTTGATGTTTTTGCAAAATTTGAGATAAATTGGATGAACAGTTTGTTAATAATATTTTTTTTTAATATTTCACTAGACCGCCATTTTATTTCGCCATATTGGATTTTTACCAAAATGTTACCAGGTCATCCCCATATAACCTTTAATTTTTGACCAGCATTTGAAGTAGTTTTTTAGCTACGCCGCAAACAGACAGATAGACAGATTGGCGGAATTGAGCAAACATGTTTTTCGTCATCTAGAGACCCTGAAACGCGAAGATTTGAAAAAATCTCCGAGAGTGACTCTTACACGATTACAATACTTCCCTTTTACGAGGGAAGAAATAGAGAGGTAGGGACTTTTAGAGTGACGCTGTATGTTAACTATGCCAGTTATTTTGAACGCAGTTCTCCATAAATAATTATATTATCAGTAAAAACTTAATACAAACATGTCTTCAGGGCATCGTACTATTTTCACAAACCAGTTCTAATGGTCCAGTCTTTACTCCGTATGAACTTGCCTTCTGATTAAATGAAATAGCGACAAACCACATTATCAATTTATTTTAAATTGAATTAAGGGCACTGAAATAACACAGATGGCTTGACGCTCACAGGCTTCTAAAACGGTTTTTAAAACAGTATATGTAAGTGCATGTCCATAAACGGAATGTATTACATTTTGCTGAAAATATTTAAACATTGCGTAATGAATTCTGAATTTTATTACCAGTGTTATTTAAGTATGGTTACCTTTGCCATATGGTCGAGGATTAATGCTGTACTTTCTACTTAGTTTAAAAAATATATTTTACGTCGTGAATGAATTATTCTACTCCCAGATATTAAGATTAGTAAAGATGGAAGTTCCGGGTAAAGGTAATTTGCCGATTGTTTTACAAAGGAATTTTAAAGAAATTGAATTAAAAAAATCGGTAAACTTCCGTTACTCGGAACTTCCCCCGTTACGAATATTTCCTTTTGTTAAGTATAGTAAAGTATAGCCCAATCTAGTCCAGTACATAGTTATCTATGAACACATATATAATGTATTTTCAATCATATTGGAGTCCTACCAATATTTTACCAGTTTCTACGTATACGTTGATTTATTTAAAACCCAAATTCAATTTTAAGTAGTTTTTACATTGACACACACTGCCATTTTGTTACGTCATGTTGAAGTCGTACCAACTTATCCTTATAATATATTTAATTTTTCTGCTAAATTTAAAGATAATTGAAAAAAAAAATTTTTTTCGTTGATTTTTTAAAAATTCTATTTGGCCATTTCCATCTTGAATTCGTAGTAGTAGTAAGATTGGGGGGGAGGGGCACAGCCCGGCGGATATGCCTAGAAAACCCTTGTCGCCATCACCTGTCTACCCACTCTCACCCTAGATAACCTTCAGCACCAGATTCGAGTCGGCCCGTCCTTCTTATGAAGGCTACCTAACCGGTACCTACCTAACTCTTCCCTAGGTAGGGCGGTTGATCCGAAGGTTTTCCTTCTGAGACTGCCCCACCTATCACAGATCCTTATTAAATGGTAAAAAGTTTCCCCCCCTATTCTACAACTAGGACAGAGTGGGCTATTTAATCTACAGTGACTGGTTAGTATTTTTACCATATCCGCTATGGTATGGCCACCTTTCGACAGCAACCAGGACGCCTTGAACTATGACGGTTCTCGAAGCACGTCCTTGGACTGCCTGCAGCCTTCTATATTCCTCCAATTAGCCTTTGTCTTATCCCATTCCCTATTATTAGACCCACCTATTTAGGGTCTGAGAAGTTTGTCTCTTATATAATCTGAGGTAGGGTTGCGGACTCAAAAACGGCGTCGGGGAGCCTTGTCTTGCCAAATAGTCGGGCCGCTTATTTCTCTCGACACCGCTGTGTTCGGGCACCCAACGCAGTTTGACTACTTTCCTTCTTGCCAGTTCCTCCAGAGCATCCCTAGTGATATTGATATTTTTACGTTTCACTAGGCCACCATCTTGTTCCAGCATATTGGATTTTTACAAAAATATTACCAAGTCATTCCCATATGACCCTTAATTTTTTAATGAAATTTGAAGTCAATCTGAAGGGACACTGACGGACAGATAGACAAACAGACAAACGAACCGACGGAATTGATCATACATATTTTTTTGCCATCTAGGAAGGTCAAAATCTGAAGATATGTTAAACCTGAGAAGGTGATTTTTCAGATTACGAAAATTTTATTTCACTGCCATTTTGTTCAGCCATCTTGAGTTAGTACCACAGTTCATTAAGTAGGCTGAATTTTTTAATATTTTATTCATCTTGGATTCGTATCTGTACATAATACTCGATTTTTGTGCAAAATTTGAGCATTAGTTTTTTTATTAATAATTGTTTCAAGATTTCACTAAGCCGCCATCTAAAATTCGAAGTCAATCTGATGAGTAGTTTTTAAGCTATGCCGCGAACTGACAGACAGACGGACAAACCGACGGAATTAATAAAACATATTTTTTGAAGCTAAAACGTGGAGATATGTAAGATGGTGATTTTCAGATCACAAAATTTTTATTTGGCCGCCATTTTGTTCCGCCATTTTGAATTAGTACCACAATTTTACTAGTTCATCTCTATATTACAATTAATTATGGTTCACAATTTGAAATTAGTTCACTAAGTAGATTTTTCAGGCTGAACTTTTAAATATTTTATTAAGCAGCCATTTTGATGATGTAAAAAAATCTCGGAGGGCGATTTTTTTACGGTTACAACACTTCCATTTTACAAGGGAAGTAAAAACTGTAAATAAACTTTACGTATAATGTAAAAAATATACCGAATTTAGAAAAATAAAACAAACAAGGCACTATTTATTTTTATGACAATCAACTGTATAAGAAAGAAGTGGATGAGGTCAGACTACGAAGTCAATTTGTGTAGTGCAATAAGAAATCATATACATCTTGACATAATCAGGGACGTGCAGTCCATGGAAGCAAGGGAAGCAGTGCTTCCCCAAAAAAAATTACAAAACATCTTCTAAAATGTAATTTTTGAAATAGGAAACCATTAATTTAGTTTATATTAAAAATGCTAAAGTATTATCTTAATTATCAATAATAAATGCGGCCTTGACTCCGACTCAGCGACAATAGAAAATGGAATAGAACCTATGCGGGCCGCTAGCTTCTCTGCAGCCAAGTCCTGTATGCTTGATTTCCTATGAATCGAGCCGGAGGTTATTGAACTTTCCACCGGCTGTTTGAAATTTTTGCATTTCAGTCGGGTGCTTTGTTTGAACGGCTATCCGTGTGTTGTGTGATACGTACGTCGCGTCGTGCATAGTGCGATATGGAAGACAATAATACGGACGTGGATATGCAAATACCGTCTACTTCGTCTGTCGGTAATAACGTTGAAAATATTGGAGAATTTAGTAAGAAGAGTGTGTGTGAATGTGCGGTGTGTGTCTTAATAAAAAAGGGATTTTCAACATTAAACTTCGCTGATAAGCTTCAAATAATTTCCAAACGAAGGGCAAAACCGCCTATGAAAAATTTAATCACAAAAATGAAAAACTGTATTAAACTTTTTTATCCCGGAAAACAATACGAACAATTTAAATGGCTAACAGGGTGTGAAAATATAAGTAAATTATTTTGTTGGCCAAGGTCTCTGGAATAAAACTGGTTTTTCCGATTTAAACAATTTCCATAAAGTTGTAAAAAGACACATTATGTCCAAAGCGCATTTGCAGGCCGTCATAAAAAAATCTTCTGCAAAACCAGAACTGAACACGCCCTTAATAAACAGTTGGAACTTAGTCACCGCCAACACAATGAACTAGTCGATGAAAATAGGCAAATATTAAGAAGACTTATCGATGTTGTTTGTTTTCTCGGACAGCGCGAATTGGGATTTAGAGGTCATGACGGAACAAGGGTTTCTTCAAATAGAGTAAATTTTCAAGATTTACTTAGTTTAATGGATAAATATGATGATTGCTTAAAAAATCATTTAGAGCAGTCTAGCGTTTTTCGCGGAACGTCGAAGATGATGAAGAGATGAGAAGATGCATTTAAATCTCTTCTTCTTGATTATGGCTAGTTCTTCGACCGAGTGTTACTGCGATCTGAACTAAAAGTGATTTTCGAAACTGATGATATTAACGCAAAAAATAACGCTAAGGAACTAATGCAATTTTTAAAAGACAAGGAGCTGGAAGATGCCTACACCGAAGTGTCGAAATTGTGTGCATTAGTATTGACAATACCTGCCACAAGTTCATCAGTAGAAAGCAATTTTTCGTGAGAAATTCAATGGGGCAGGAGAGACTTTCGCATACATCGCTGTTGTCCATTTAAAATAAACTTCTCCAAAATATGTCGGAGCATCGATGTTTTTATGATGACATCATTGGCGAATTTGCAAAAAATGATCGATAAATCGAGTTACATTACAAATAGGTAAGTTTCTAAAAATTACTTCCCTTTCTTAAAATTTCACCGCACGCCCCTGGACATAATATAGATTTCAAGGCTCTCACTGGCCATCACCAACACCCAACTACGGGTAGGTCACTTCAAGAAGAATATTGCAATAGTTACTGATGACCTTTAGCACCATTGTAGTCAATTTTGGGAGCGTTTTTCGAAGGCATTGTCTATCAACTTGGTTAACTACAAAATTAGGTGAATAAATAATAATGCAAAATTTTCATCGAAAAAACTCCTAGCGACCAATTAACAGATAGGTTTGAAACTGTGTCATGTGTTATTTAAATGCTATCGGTAAACAAACAAGTCTAGCAATAATTTACAGCAACCTTTTGTACTATTCAAAACCATCTCATTCCATACTGCCACAAGATTCACTGTTCATAAACCTTGGTGGCATTTAGTCTGTTATGTAGGCAATTAAACAATTAACTGGATATTTAAATTTATTATAATGATTTCCTCTAACGACATTTCTAGTTTATATTTCAAAGGAAGTACGAATGTGTTACGTTATATTATATATATGCCGTTCTGAGGTGTGACTGAAATATTAATTTAAATGTTCCATCTCTCTTTAGTAAAGACAATTGGTTTAACGATGATATCTTTTATATAACATATTCAGTAAATGTGAACGTAAAATAACACATAACATTTTTCCTTAAGTCACCGAATAAAATAATTTTTGGTTGTAATAAAAAAATATCGGAAGATTATATATATAGTATTTAATGTCTTTTCTGGTAATAAAACATTTGTTTTATTAGACGGGCCTGCAACTTTTCTATGTTGCAACAACAATAAAACATATATATATATATATATATATATATATATATATATATATATATATATATATATATATATATATATATATATATATATATATATATATATATATATATGTATATATATATATATATATATATATATATATATATATATATATATATATATATATATATATATATATATATATATATATATATATATATATATATATATATATATATATATATATATATATATATATATATATATATATATATATATATATATATATATATATATATATATATATATATATATATATATATTTTTATATTTCTCTTCTTGAACCTTACAATTTATAAATATCAAGTACTTTCTTGGGATGAGGTTCGTGGATTGAACAAAGAAACTTTAATTGACGTTTCGCCTGTCCATTTCAGGCTTTTTCAAAATATTTAATTCTGCACATCTAAAAATTAAATACAAAAAGTGTATATATGTAAGTTAATAAATAAAAACAATTAGGTATAACGGCACGCACTAAAATTATTAAAACATTTATTTAAAATAGTACAGTACATACCTTGAGAAAGATGTTCTTTTACCTTGCTTGGCAGTGTGGAGGTAAGTGATACACTGGTTAAAGAATTCTATTGTTTTTTTTTTTTTATATATATCCTTTAGTTTTTTTGATTATATTAACAATGTAGAACTATTTGTGGATACGGGTTGTTTTAAAAGTATTTGTGTGAGTCTGACAGTATACAGTATGTATTTATGATTGATGGAAAATAGTTTATAACAATTGAATTAAATTAGATTGTGATATATTTGGCAGAGATTGTCAATGTCTTTCCGATCGTTTACTGTATTTTTTTCTTTTTTTATCTCGACCATTTCTTTGAATGTCAGTTTATGGTAATGTTGTTCTTTTGATAAGACCGTTGTACTCGAAAAATCAAATTCATGTTTCATGTCTCTTTCATGTTTATGTAGTGCTGTGGAAGCATTCCACAGGACTACATTCTGTTGGACTTTTCGTGGTATAACTGAAAAACTACTAACTCGATTTACTTCAAATTTTAGTCAAACATTAAAGGTCATATGGAGATATACTGGTAACATTTTAGTGAAAATCAAATATTGCGGAACAAAATGGCGGCCTAGTGAAATGTTACCAAAATTATTACCAAGAGACTATTTATCCAATGTTCCTCAAATTTTGCACACTAATCAAATAATACGTAGGAACAAACTGGTAAAATTGTGGTACGAATCCAAAATGGCAAAACAAAATGGCTACCTAATAAATTGTTTAAAAAAATAGCCTGAAAATACTTCTTAAATTTTATGCAAGGATTAAGCGTGATATACTATGTCACTATCCCATCACCCATTCCTATCTTCTATGTCAAACTTGTCAAAATTTTTGTAGGTTGTCTAAAATTTATTGAATATAATATTGATGGTAAAAATAATGTATGAAAATAAATTATATCTTTCTTGTCCATTAAACATATCATATCGCCTTGTCTAACTTACAACGATACAAGAAGAAAATTTGGTTTGTCAGCTAATTACTCTTTAGATATAAAATTTTTCATTGATAAAGCTAAGAATATCATATCCTTCATCAAAGAAATAGGAATTTTCAATGATATTTGATCCTCCAACACATCTTAAAGGCGCGACATGATCCTAGATATCGACGCGACTAATTCCAAAATCAATCAATCAAATCAATAGCCTCCTTAACCACTCAATTTGAAGCTCTTCCCTCTTGTAATGTTTTATATAGAGTGAATGACCGAGGATTTGAACTTCATAAAACTACCAAAGTTAACTTGAATCTTTACATTAAATAGAAGCACTAATTGGCGAAGTATAAACTTTCTAGTCCCTCAGATTGAGGCATTCCTCTTTTGTAATTTTTCATATAAAACCAGCAGTATAAAATGACCTAACTTTCTAGATCTTGAAATTGAGGCACTTCTCTCTTATTTTTTTTATACAAGTGCGACTCAGGTTTCATTCTGACAGATAAAAGGCTACAGGAAAATATTAAAAGAAAGTACAGGCCAACTTGTATAACATTATAAAGGATAAACATACATATGTTAGTTAATTTGTTATTTTTCACTTTGAATTCTTTGTTTAGTTTAACTTTGGTATTGAGGTTCACTTTTGTTTACTGTTATCCTTTCACAAAATTGCCAAATATATAAATATTCATTTACCTTTAGAATTTTTATGTCAAATGTTTAACTAAATATGGGTATTTATGTCATCTCTAAACAAGTGCTGCTGAATTTACTGTAAAAAAAATGAAAGGCCAATATAAAATATCACAAATTCCGGACAAAATTAACTATCTAGGACTGACTACTCTCTCCCTTTTTACATTCTACTCATATTTATTCTGCTTGCTTTAGAAAAGATACGAATTTTGGCAGCTTTAGGATAATTTTAAAGCCCTGGTCATTCACTTTATATGAAAAATTGCAAAAGGGAACTGCCTCAATCTGAGGGTACAGAAACTTCATATTTGGTCATTTTATGCTGCTTGCTTTAGCAAACATTCGAATCAATTTTGGTAGCTTTAGGATTTAAACCCTCCGTCATTAACTTTATATGAAAAATTTTTAAATAAAAGAAGAATGTGCCACAATCTGAGGGACTAGAAATTTGCTACTAGGCCATTTTATGATCCTTGTTTTAGTAATAATTCGAAAAGCCTACAGCTATTCGTTTTTTTAGTAGTCATCAAATTACCGGTCATTAAATTAGGTTTTTCCAATACTAAATGAGTTTTCAGGGGTAGGTTTATTATTCTAATTTCCCTGTATAGTTAAAATAAATGTTCTTATATACAATGAGATAAAAGAAATTTAACGTTTTTTACCCTTTTTTTTTTGTGGGGGCTGCCTGACCTTTTTAAAGCTATACCATACTGGGTATAATGGAAAAAATTAATTTGAATAGAAAAAAAAATAAAATAGGGAGGATTCTTGTGAAAATGTTATAAAATGGATTCCAGTAAATTTTCGAATAATTTCAGTTCAATGTATTAGTGATATACTATGGGAAACAGCTATTGGTATTTAAACTTTATTTAATGTTGAAGTACAAACTGTTTATCCCAGCCCCAGGGACGCACCGAAGAGGCAATATTGGAGGGGAGCAAGTGCTACAACCCCAACTGAGAACTAAAAAAAATGTCCTCACCTCACTTTTATGTGGGTAGTATACGTCTGGGCCTTACAGCCTTAAAGAAAATTGAAAAATTAAATAATTCCAACAAAACATAAGATTTTGCCAACAGAGTAAAATGTTAGGGGGAACGCTTCCCCCCGTCCCCCAACATGTCCGTCCCTGCCCAGCCCTGTTGAGTCGCTTCCGGTAAAATGATGTTAATATTGAATTAAATTAAGTTCACTATCATTTCCTATTAGTAAGGTGAAAACTTGTGTTGTGTAAATATATATACTGTACCTTAAAATATAAACTTAATTTTCCAGCTGATAAGAGAGGTAAATAAAAGATACAGTAATTATTTGTACGAATATATTCTTAATTCAATAGACGAAAATTCTAGTAACATTTATCTATGATCTTAATATAAAACATTAGTCATGACTTCATGGTTTCTTAATGAAAAACGTATAGACAATGACATCATTTTATGTAAATGATGGTTCCGAAATTTAACGAACTTTCTTGTGCACAAATAATTTTAACAGTGACTTAAATATTTTTAATTTATACAGGGTAGTTCAAAAAACATGGAAAATCCCTTGGCATAAAAATTTTATATAATCATAGATACAAAACGGCCTTATCCTCAAGATACGTTAATTTTGTTGTTTTGGTTTTGACTTCCCTGGTAAAATGGACGTATTGAAATGGTGAAAAAATCACCCTCCGAGATTTTTTCAGTTCTTTACGTTTCTAGGTCCCTAAATGCCAAAAAATATGATTTCTCAATTCCGTCGGTCTGTCTGCTATCTGTCTTACGCGACTGAATTCAACTATTGGTCGCATGGTGATGACCTGGTAATATTTTGGTAAAAATTCAATAATGCAAAACAAATGGTATAATCATAAAAAAACTATTTGTCCAATTTACTTCAAATTTTGTACAGAAATCAAATATTACGTAAGAATCTATAGGTAAAAGTTTCCATAAAAACAATGTTACATAGGAATGAACTGGTAATATTTTGGTACAATTCGTAAAATACACATACCTCGGCCACGAAATTAAAATCGACAAAGATAACCAGACTTGCGAAATGAAGAGGAGAATCACTCTAGCTTGGGTAGCATACGGTGCTTTCACGGAAAAATTATATAGTATATTGTAATCGAAATAATTTAGTAACATTTTTATACCGATTTTTTTAATAAAATATGGCACTTAACATAAAACACTTTGCTTCCTATTACCAATTATATAAACTACTAAAAACTATATAAATTCGAGAAACTAAGTTTTTATAAAAATATATGTTAATGGTTAAAAAATAATTTAGAAAATGCCATTTATTATATAATTTAGTACAATATTCGACAGTTTTTTGTAAATATTAGATTTCAATAAACACATGGTACATTAAACTAAACTTAAAAAAATACATTATTAAAGGCAGCTATACTGCTTTACTGAAACGTTTGGCAAACATTAAAAAGACAATACATATTTTGTGAGATTAATAAAAAAGCATGGCAATTTTTAAAATTATGCTTGCAAGAATATCTAATATTATAATACAATCTACAATATTGTTATTGTAAAGTCTTTTTTTCTAAAACATTATGGTACATATTTGAGGTCCGATATTTGAAATCATTTCCCATAGTACCACGGTAAAGAGCGCCCCGAAGCTGTTGTTAAGCGCACCGCGTTTGTGAGTTTTTTCTGCTGATTTCTTTGTTTTTATTTATAAAGACCAGGATCGAAATTTTTCTTTGATGAAGACTGTGTTTTGTTGTTTGCTTCGTGTTTTGTGATGTGATTTAAAACAATTTTTTTTTTTATATTATGTATATTAATAAGGTTTTGGTTAATTTTGGATAGTTATCTAAAAAATATAATCATGCGGAAGAAGAGAATTTAGGTGACATATTAAGCAAATGGGGGTTAGCTGGTTTACTAACTGTACGTGAAGGTAAGCTTTTTGTACCTTATCAATAATATCATTTTATGTAATTTTGGAGGAAAAATGAGCAAATTAACATTATATTAATGTTATGTTATTAATTTAAAATATATTTTAAATTTAAATTTTCTGGGTATTTAGCCAGGATTCGATATATATCGAGATAATTATAAAAAAATACAGAGAACTAGTCTGGGGATAATAATAGCAGTAAAAGAGGACAGACTATCCCTTATTTTATCTCCACATTTTGTGTAGTAAAAATAATTTTCACGAGACTAGCGGGTACCAGCGACTTCGTTCGCGTATATGACTATAATGAAAGGGATGTAAAGAGGTACTTAAATCGCCTCATTACTATTTATTAGAGTTAATATAGCTCGTTCTTTAAACCAGGAAGCGGTTTTATTTTGACAACTTTTGGTTTTATTTTGACAACATTTAAGGGGTAGTTTCACCTTCTTGGAAACTGAGTTTCGAAGAATCCCTTCTTATGCAACCCTTTGCACTCTAAAATCAGGCTGTTTGCACAAGCTCGGCTTTCTACGGCAAACAGTTTAAGAAAGATAGCAAAAATTTATCAATAACCCGATTTTTTCAAAAACGCTGTATGAATTTATAAAAAATCTTAAAATATGTAATAAAATAAAATAAAAAGCACGTGTTCAAGTGTTTTTCCGAATAACTAACAGTTTTTTAAATAAAGATTTTAATATTAAAGGGATGGTTTCAGCCCCTTGGATACCATGTCTAGGTTTTTAAAATATGTAAAAAAATTAAATATAAAGCATATTATGTTCAAGCGTTTTCCGAATAATTAACGGTTTTTTAACTCTTTGAGGTACGGGAATTCGGCTTAAAAAAAAACCCTAGCGGTACGAGAAAAAAAAACATTTGAAAAATATACAAATTGTGGTGTATTTCTTTCAAATAAGTATATTGGAACACTAATACACATATATAAAAATATACATATACTGCAAAAGTACTTAGATTGGGTGGTTTATTTCTTGCACCACCATACTTTAACAAAATTAAAAATATCATATATAAATAAACAATATATTCTAAAAACATATTAAGTTTTAGCATGATAAGATTGGAAACAAGTTTTGGTTTTTCCTAAACATAATGGCATGGCGCAAACACTGCATTGCCAATTGGTACGAACATCTTTTTTTTTCGAGCTACAATAAGCACATCTTCGAGTGGTTCTCATTGGCTGATGTGCACTTTCTGCTCTTCTAACGGCGGTCGATACTGTGGGCTTATGAGAACTAATGGCGACTGATAATTCCGTAGACATGTTTCTTTTGTCTAATTTTTGAACCAATGTTTTGGCAACTAAGCCTTCTGAAACCTGTCTTCGGAATTCTTTGAGAGAAATTTTAGCATTTTCTTTATGGTATAGTTTATATATTATAAAGGCATTTGTTATTGCCGTATCCAGAAAGAAAAAGAATATGCGATGCCACCACTTGTGGCTTTTTCGATCAAGCCCATAATATGATCGCATTTGATCGAATTTGTCCACAAAGTTCATGTGTTTATTATAATCACTAAGTAAAAAAGGGCAAGGAATATGCATCGCAGTGCCATCTTTCTCTTTCCTTTTTACTTGAGTAACAACTGTAGGGTCATGGTAATTAGATAACATATGCACGAATTTTTTGTCACGCCATTTCACAGCACTCAATCCACTATCGCTTATAAACCATTCATACTCCCCTCTTTTTAAATTTTTATCATTAGTGAAATTAGGCAAATTTTTTCTGGATACATTTACTGTTCCACATGCATATAGTTTTAAGTCTAAAAGATCCTCCATTAGCTTTACGGATGAGAAAAAATTGTCAAAATATATTTTGTGATTTTTTTTTCAATTGAAAACTTTTTTCTGTTTGATCTTCCGTCTTCCCTGTGTATATATCAAAATTCCAACAATACCCTGTTTCATCCGCTAAAACCCACACTTTGTATCCCCTTTTTATGGGTTTTTTTGGTAAGTATTGTTTTAGCGAAGATCGCCCCTTAAATTTTACCATTGACTTGTCGACGGCGATATTTTCATGGGGCTGTAAGCATGATTGAAAATTAGTTTTAAGGTGATTGAAAGACTTTATAAAGTTTATCATAATGGCTGAGCCACGTGGTGGCATTATGCTGTTGTCATTTAGGTGAAGGTTCGAAAGAATCCAACCAAATCTATGAACTCTCATAAGCTTACTTATGTAGGGATCGTGAAGGTCTGGTGAAGAACTCCAATGATCACGGTAACTTGGGTATTTTTTAATGCCCATAAGAATATTTATACCCAAAAATGTCTTGAGTTCGTCAACATGTGTTTGAGTATATGCTTTACCCTTGGTTTGAAATGTTTGCTCTGCATAGAGATTAGTTTGAAACACAATATCAGTCAAAAGTTCGTCGGTAAAAAAAAGATTAAACGCCTCATAAGGATTTAGGCTAGCACGATCTCGAATTGAATTCGACAGACCGACATCCGAAGTGAATGGATCAGGAGTCTTCATAGTAGAAACGCATTTATTCCAAGTAGTGACCAAACTTTTTTTCCATCGTTTTGCTACAGTAAATAGCGGTACTAAATCCTCTGCATCCCATTCATCTGAAGAGGAAGGCTAGTCTTCTTCATACTCAGACACCACAATTTCGGCAACCTCGGGATGATCAAACATAGCAGCTGCAGAAGAACCTTCACTTTCTGACTCGTCACCATCAGCCTCCGAGTCACAATCGGAAGGGATTAAGGCACAATCATTTTCGATTGCATCTATCTATTTCATCATAGAGTTCATTTTCTGTCATGCCTATCAAATTGAAAGTGAGTGGATCCTGCCGTCGGTTCATGTTTCCAACTGTACGGTGGTACAGTTTTTAAACACTAAAAGAAACCAACAAAACTCGGAGTTCAAATATCACAAACATCTAACATGTATATTAACTCACCTTTATAGTTGGTTTTTACATAAAAATCATAAATAAAGCCACTTTTGAATAAAAAACAACACTTTTCTCATAAAAACAATAACCTCAAATCACTACGGAGCACGTGAAACGTAAATAACCACACAAAATCGTGAACGCAACCGCCAACGTTTCAGGAATTTGCGTCAGGCGATGGATCATAAGCCAATCAAATGCGGGACGGTTATTAAACCGACATACACAACAAAAATAACTTTGATTTAAGTGGTACGTTTCATCAACCACCATGCTGGAAAGGTCAGCAAAAAGGTGGTTCAAATTGTCGACCAAGGTACTTCAAAGAGTTAAATAAAATATATTATAATATTTAAAGGATGGTTTTACCCCTTTGGACACATTGTATGAATTTTCCCTAAAATATGTAAAAAAATAAATTAAAAAAGCACGTGTTCCAGCGTTTTTTCGAAAAACTAACCGGTTTTTAAATAAAAAAATATTGTATTGTTTAACTGGTGATTTCACCCCTTTGAACACCCTGCATGAATTTTTAAAAAATTCTAAAATATGTAAGAAAATAAATTAAAAAACATGTGTTCAAGCGTTTTTCCGAAAAAATTACCGTTTTTTAAATAAAAAATATTATAATATTTTAGGGGTTGTTTTTGAGTTTTGAAAAATCCTTTCCTATCAAACCTCTGCACCCTAAAATCAACATCTATGCCAAAATTCAGCCTGGCAAAATCGCCACTGAAAAGGGGGATGGATATGTTTTTTGTCACACTTGCTCAGAAAGTTCACTACTGTCGCAGTTGTATTTCAATATAACCATAACCAGGAAAAGAAATAATTCATTGTTTTCATGTGTGTGAAAATTATATTTTCTGTTTTTGATATGAACATTGTCTTGCTTGGTGCAACAGAGGTAAGAGAAACTCACTCTCTAATAGCCTCTGATTGACTATTTTTCAATAATTATTATCACAGTTTATGATCAGAATGGTTTGGATTACAATCCAATATTTTTAAAATTTAATATTTGGTTTAGTAAAATTTACAAAAAAAAAAAGTATAAGTATTTACAGTTACCTAGTGATAAAATAAGCAAAGAAGTATATTAGAAACACAAAAACTGTATTTTTAACGGCACAATATATATTTTTTATAATACAATAATGTATTATAAATTTAAAAACGTAGGATAGTAGGGATGTCTACATTTAATTTTTGAGGCAACTCCAAATTAAGAATAAAGGTTTCTAAAAATGGTTTTAAACTTTTGACCTTTTTTTACGAAAATTTAAAGTCAATCGGGTAAGTAATTTTTTAGCTATGCCGCGAACAGGCAGACACATAGCCAGACCGACAGACAGACCAACCGACTGAGGGAACTGAGAATTCAATTTTTTGCGGCATCTAGGGACACCGAAACCTGAAGATCTACAAAAATATCGGACGCTGATTTTTTCACAATTACAATACTTCCCTTTTACTAGGTAAGTAAAAAAAATATTTTCAGTTGTTTCGCCATAATGAACATAAAACTTAAACTTTAAAAGAATCGCAACTAGAAAAATCGAAAAGCAGCAAATAGAAGAAATTGAGATTATTTTAAAATTTTGATTTTTAAATTTTAATTTGTATACCAAGTGATGAAATAGCCAAAAACGTTTTGTTTTTTGAAACTTTAATTTCCTAAATAATTAACGAGGCGAAAAGAGAAAAACGAAAGCAATTGATAAATAAAGTTTCCCTTCAGAGAAAAGGTTGAACAAAAATCGACTCATATTCCACGTAACGTCTGGTTCAATAATTGTTTAATAAACTGATAAAACCCAATTGATATTTAACATTTGTAAAAATAAACTGTGACTTCATCGTTCTGCCAGTGATCATTATTTACTTTTCGGTTACAAAACCAATAATCATATTATTATATGACAGTTCCAAGTATCATTGCGTCTATATGTTAGCACAATATTCGATATACATAGATAAATAAAAAAAAATAGGTTAATCAAGTATCAATTAATTGTATATTTGTTCGTATATTATGTACAGGGTGTCCAAATTTCGATGGCTTTACGGGATATTTCGGTTATTTGAAAAGATCGAGGCTTTCGGTTTTCACATTACTGTGCTATTTTTTGTGAATTAAAAGATGCCGAAATTAAAATTTTCAAAGCCCGCTTTGTTTCTAAGATACAGGGTGAAATTGAAAATGTTGTTGTTTAACTTATCAGACAATTAGAAAGTGGTTCTAAGGTAGTTTTTCACGTAGCCGATGGTGTATTTTGATTTTTGCTGTTGTCAGATTTATGATATGACCCAAAGTTAGGTTCTTTTAAATGGGATACCCTATAAATTTTTAAATATTCTATTTTTCTTTTTTACAGCCTTTTCAAAAATATATAACGCTCTATGTTTATTTCCTGTATTAAATGCAATATTAGCACTTTTTATAATAAAAAATCAAAAATTATTAATAGGCCTAGGTGGACTTTTGAAATAACAAAAGTAGTTTATATCAGAATAGGGAACGTCTTTGCTGTATTTTTTTTTCGATTTGCGTTAAAACTTTTTAATAAGATTAGCCTCAAAAATGGTAGACAATGCAATATACGAAAATTATGAAAAATATGACATGCTTGTCACTTATATTCATTGCGACGAAAATGCAGATGAAGCTTTGGAACTATATTTAAACACGTAATATAGATATTTATTTTCTCAGTTAATATTTAAAATATGATATTCCTGTAGGTATCCAGAAAGAAGGCAACCGGATAAAAGAATTTCTTTAAGCATAAAATCGAATTTAATTGAACATGGCTCGTTTGTCGAACCGCGCCCTAAAACCTACAAGGAATATCGCGATATTGACGATGTGAATGTGTTGGCTTCGGCCGAGGCAGTTCTAACTACTTCTTATTGATAAATTAAAGCTTCCATTGGCGTTGTCAAATCCAGGGTTGAAATAATTGCCAATATTGCACTTTATACTGGAAATAAACATAGAGTGTTTTGAAAAGCTCTTAAAAACAAAAACAGAATATTTAAAAATATATAGGGTGTCCCATTTAAAAAAACCTAACTTTGGGTCATATCATAAAAATGACTACCCACAGCAAAAATCAAAATGCACCACCAGATTCTACGTAAAAAACTACCTTAGAACCACTTTTTACTTGTCTGATAAGTTAAACGATAACCAAGATACAAGAAGGTCCCGAAACGTAAAGTTTTAATATCGGCATCTTTCAATTCACAAAAAAAAGTAGCACAGTAATGTGAAAACCGACACCCTGCATCTTTTTAAATAACCGATATATCCCGTAAAACCATCAAAATCTGGACACCCTGTACATAATATACGTACAAATATACAATTAATTGTTACATGATTAACCTAGTTTTTTTTAATTTAACTATTTAAACTACTTTTGTTATTTCAAATGTCCACCTTCATTATAGGGATATAAAACATGCATCGACACAAAAATTGAAAATTTAAAATTATTTTTGGGATAAATCGGACAACCCAATAGGGTCTGTTCTATTCAGAATTAAATATTCTTTCCAATGAGTAGCTATAGAAGACGCTAAAGTGCGGGACACGAAAGAAAACCGGGCGGTCCTTAAAATAAAGGTTCATAGTCTTAGGCAAGCGGAAAAGTAAAATTTGTGTACGCAAATAAATTTTATGTTATTTTATTTGTTGTAAAGGTTTGCCGCTTCACCTATAAAATGCGCCAGCTAAGCGGCACGGAAAATTAATCGAGGATTTAGTAAATTTCGCACTGGTCCACTTATAATTGGGATGTGCCTAGAGTCTCTATGCACTTGCCGCTAGAAGGTTCTAGCTATTTCCAGTTGCGTTGAATTTGAATTATTATTTCGAAGTAACGATGGTGAGCAAAAGAGGGAAAACAATTCGAAGCGGTGCACGTGAAGTTATTGCGAGCGTTATAGAGGCCTGTACTAGAGAAGCTGAAAATTTTCAAGTAATTCGACGAGCAATAGAGGATTTTTATATAAACTTGAAGAAGGTTCCGACCTGCAAACCCACTTCGTGCTGTAAAGAACAAAATAGATTTTCCGTACGGTTATAAAACCTAAAATCGCCTTTTACGATCAAATGGTTTTGTTTGGCGCAAGTGCCAAAATAAACGAAAATTGCTCCTTGAGAGACCAAATATTTCTCACTGGCGGGTGAAATATCTATCAATTGTAAGGTAATATAGGCAAGAAGGACTCAATATTGTGTATCTAGACGAAACCTGGGTAGCTAATGATATGACAGTGAACAAATGCTGACAAAGTGAATGTGTTACAGGTGTTGTGCAGGGAATCCGCTCGTGAAGCTCGAGAAGCTTCTACCTAACATTCCTCCCAAATCGTGGTAATGGATAATGCGTCTTATCATTCTCATGTAGAAGATAAAGTGCCAACTAAACACCCTACAAAAGCTCATATGATATAGTGGCTTAAATCGAACAATCTTGTATGTGATCCAACATGGAGAATAAAATAACATTAGAAGCGATTGACTCAAAATCGACTGAAAATTGGAAATCGAATGTTAAACATGTTCGTTCTATTGAAGATAAATACTGGGAAGTAGATGGCAAAATTGAAACGGTTATTGATGATTTAGTTATCACACCTCATCATTTTCGGAGGAAGACAACGATTTAGAAGGAATCGAATCATTAGAATCACAGCCGTCAACCCCAAAAATGGCTTAGTTTTTTTTCATATATTTTGTAAAATGTTTTTATAAAGTAGCTGTCAAAAAACTGCTTCAAAATAATTAATTTTTTATTCAATACCGGGTGTCAAAAAATATCTAATATTGCAATTAATATTTGAAAAACTATAGAACTCATATTTTTCCAAAATTAACACATCAATGTAGTTATAGTAGGGGAGCCAGCACTGATCCCAGTGAACAAGATTTATCGAAATTTTAACTTATGCAGTTCGACTTTGGGCTATTCGGGTATGCCAAAAGTGACCGTTTGTCTCCGTCTGTCATATTACTTTGTACAGGGGACGTCATTGTGAAGTACCATACAGGGCGTTTCCTAATTGCGTGCTGATGTTAAAGGGGGATGATTCTTGGACCTTTTTAAGAAAAATTTAATATGAACCTAAAAGTCTTAACTTATACAGGGTTTAAAAAAAAACATTTTTTTAAAATCCTAATTCTGATGCCATTATAGATAAATAACTGTGTGAAATTTGATACACGTCTTTTATGCATAAAAGGGCATTTTTTATTAACAATCAGTTTTTGAAATCTCTACCAGTGGCGTACATATGTAATTAACCTGGGTAAATCCGTGTGCTGCTTAATGCATAGAAGACGTGTATCAAATTTCATGCAGTTATCTACAATAGCATCAGAATTGGGATAAAAAAAATGTTTTCTTTTTAAACTTAACCATCCTGTATCTCAAAAGTCAAGACTTTTAGGACATAAAAACACCCCCTTTAACATCAGCACGCAATTAGGAAACGCCCTGTATAAGATTTTACAATGACGGCCCCTGTATAAAGTAATATGACAAACGGAGACAGACGGCCACTTTTGGCATACCCGAGTAGCCCAAAGTCGAACTGCATAAATTAAAATTTTAATAAATCTCGTTCACGGAACCGTTAATGATAAAACTCAAGAAAAAATATATTTATAGGTAAATCGATCAAGAAAAATCAAAATTAAATCATTTTAAAATTCGAAAGTTCGCCTTTTTTGCAACACAAAAGAGACATAGAAGGGCGGTACACGAAAGAAAACAGACAAATATAGATAAAGGTCCATTAAGCATAGTTACATTTTTTAATTATCTGAAGTGCGTATAGTCAAAAAGGAATGCCATATTATTTAAAGAA
Organism: Kuschelorhynchus macadamiae; assembly: GCA_030620095.1. Classification (NCBI taxonomy): domain Eukaryota; kingdom Metazoa; phylum Arthropoda; class Insecta; order Coleoptera; family Curculionidae; genus Kuschelorhynchus; species Kuschelorhynchus macadamiae. The sequence goes on from JAUTXW010003004.1 coordinate 90,329, forward strand.
CGACGGGACACCACTGGTTTAAAGAGATTTCTTGGCCGACCTTCCTAAACCTATTGACTCCGCCCGGTTTTCTTTCGTGTCCCGCACTTTAGGTGCTCTAGATTTTTATATATTCGATGATAAAGTCGAAAACATTCTAAGATTTTTTTATTTTTTATTATAAAAAGTGCTAATATTGCACTTAATACTGGAAATAAATATAGAAGTGTTATATATTTTTGAAAAGCTTGTAAAAAACAAAAACAGAATATTTAAAAGTATATAGGGTGTCCCATTGAAAAAAAACCTAACTTTGAGTCATATCATAAAAATGACTACCCACAGCAAAAATCAGAATACACCACTGGATTCTATGTAAAAAACTACCTTAGAACCACTTATTACTTTTCTGAGAAGTTAAACGATAACCAAGATATACGACGGGGGTCCCAAAATTCAACATTTTCAATTTCGACTTGTCTCTTAGAAACAAAGCGGGCTATCTTTCGTTTCACAAAAAAGTAGCACAGTGATGTGAAAATCGCAATCCTGTATCATTCCAAATAACCGAAATACCCCGTAAAACCATCGAAATCTGGACACCCTGTACAGGGAGTCTGAAGTAAAATGTCCTAACAACTTATCTGGAAAACCATTAAAGATAGAGGAACATTTTTCAGACAAATATTTCTTTGTCTCTTTTGAAATTTTAATTTATTTTGTTTTTATTTATACATGCGTTACATTTTTCCTAGGCTAAATTTGATTTTTTTTTATTGGGAACACTCTATATACTATTACAGATTACGTTAGCGCATTTAAAGACGAGTTCAACAATTTTTATTAATTTTTATATATTTTAAAATTAACGGAAATCAATTATATAGTTTTAAACTTTTTTAAATTTTCTAGAGCCAAAAAATGTTCTAATAATAAAATTTTAAAATTTAAAAAAGCTGCAACGTTGCCATGTTTCCCGGATAGATTTTTTTTAAAAATGGGACATCCTGCATATTATCATAATATCAAATTTAAATATAACATTAAACAATGATTTTAACGATATCGGTCTACGACTAACCATTTCAGACTTATTGACGACCATCTTCAGTATATAAGTTTTTTTCATATTAAAGATTTTATTATTAATTTAGTGTTAGTTTATTTGTTTACTTTTCCCCCTGTGATAAACTAGTCAGTGGATCGGGAATAGAAAAATTAATTAAACTAGCATAAAAAAATGTATAATTTAAAAAAATAAATTTACGCAGTAATACCTAGTTATTACAGATTTTCTTTACAAAACTTTTATTAACCTAGAAACGGTAAATAACGAACATTTTGAATGTCATAATATGGTTTGTAACTAGCCGCATGTCACAAAATTGTAAACTTGTCTGTTGTGGTCATATATTAACAGGGCCCCGCAAGGGTTATCGGCGCCCGCGTGCCAGAATTATTTTGGCGCCCTTTAAATATCGTATGTAAATAATTTAAGAATGAGAAAATTATCATTTCTTAAGTAACTCCGAAATAGTAAGAGTTATTTGATTAGGATTTTGGTACAACCTCATAGGTATTTAAAGGCTATATTTGTATCAAGTAGTTTTCACTTCAATCATCAACAAAATAGTACGTCACTCATTTTTTAAGCTAAACTACTAGCTTTATCGTTTAGGGCAAGTAAAAATACACAAAAAATGCCTGTTAGTATTTTATATGACAAGTCGTTTTCCAGAAAAAAATCTATTTTGATGCATGCCTGTGGCACCTTTAGTCTAGTTTTAGTTGGAGTCAGAATTACTCAAAACTCTACAAAAGTGATTCCTTGGATCAATCCAAGAAAAAAAGTGTTAATAAATATCTCTGCACAAATACCATATTTTTGAGATACAGAGTGTTAAAATTTAGAACATTTTTTTTTATTTAGCATTTTGTATCTCGAAAACAAGGCGGACATATATTTAATAAAACTTTTTTCTGGAAATGATCTTTTTGTTTGAGTTTTGAGCAGTTCTGACTTCAACTAAAATTGGATCAAAGATGCCAGAGGCATGGATCCAAATAAAATCTTTTTTTTTCGAAATCGATCACAAAATACCAAGAGACATTTTTTCAAAATGTTTACTTGCCCTAAACGATAAAGCCTAGCCAGTAGTTTTTTTAAGAAAGTCAAGGATGGTTACCCGTGGTTAAAACAAAAAGTGCTAAATACTTTAAAAATATAGCCCTTAGATACCGATAAAGTTGCTCCAAATCTTAATTAAATAGTTCTTATTGTTTCGGTATAACTAATTTGTTTTTAAATTTTAAACATCTCCGGACCTATGTTCCTAAGAAATTTTCGTCTTATTTTCTTACAAAGAATCTTCCTTTAAACGTTGGCCCATATTTTTTGAAACGCCCAGCTAAATTTTATTTTAATTCTGTAATGAAAAAACTAAAATTTAATACATTGAAAAAAGGTTACAAATGTGAAATATTAAAAAAATATTACTAAAATAATTCATTTTTACGCAATTTACCTGAAGTTTTGCACAAAAATCAAGTATTACGTAGGAATGAAATGGAAAAAATTTGATACCAATTTAAGACGGCAAAACAAAATGGAAGCCTATTGAATTGTTAATAAAAAATTATTACTTAAAAATTACTTATCCAATTTACCTGAGATTTTGTACAAAAATCATGTTTTATGTAGGAATGAACTAGTAAAATTTTAGTATGAATCCAAGATGGTGAATTAAAATGGCGGCATAATAAAACATTTCAAAAATTAGCCTGAAAAAACTCTTTATTAGATTGATTTCAATTTTTATGCAATAATTAAGTGTGATATAAAAATGCTGATACAATCGTGGTACGAATTCAAGATGGCGGCAAAAAAAATGTTTGTGTTCCAGAAAAAATCACACTCCTGGGATCTTCACGTTTCTCAATTTCATCGGTCTATCTGTCTGTTTGTCAGTTCGTAACATAGCTGGAAAACTTACACGATTGACTTCAAATTTTAAGATCATATTGGGGATGACCTATAAATATTTTGGTAAAAATCCAAGATGGAGAAACAAAATGGTGGCCTAATTATTCAGTTTACCTGAAATGTTGCACAACAATCAAGTATTGGAATGTACTGGTAACATTTTTATTTGAAATTTTTTGTGATATCAAAATAAATTGGTAAAAATTGTAGTAGGAATTCAAGATGAGGGAATTAAATGGCAGCGAAATAAACTGTTTAAAAGATGAGGTAAAAAAAACCTCTTATTCATTGGCTTTAATGTTTGCACAAGAAATAGATGTGATATATTGGTACACTGATAAAATTTTAGTATGAATTAAATCTGACAGAACAAAATGGCGGTCTAATGAAGTTTTAAAAAACGGAATAAAAAATTGCTTATTATTATATTTTACATTATATTTAAAAATCAAGTGTGGCATAAGTAGAAACTGGTAATATATTGGTACATAGCCAATATGTGGAACAAAATGACGCCTAATAAAAATTTTTAAAAGACAGTATACATGTATTAATAAATGACTATGTATAGAAGTATTTTATTAGTTTGTTTTTAAACTGTGAAATATTTTTTTAAGATATAGATATAGATCACTAGTCCAATGCCATAAGGTTAGAATATTTGACAGGATCAACAATCGTTGTGATACTGGTAGGTTTGAATATGTAACGAACAACTTATCAGTGGTACGATAGCGTAATTGGTTAGAGCAACGGACTAGTGATCCAGAGGTGCGGATTCGATCCCCACTCGTACCATAACTTTTGCTGATGATTATAAATATGTTTAAAAAAAAATAAATAAATGACTATGTACCGCACAACCGACAAGTTAAGTCACACTCCATTATTCCTAATAAGAGAAAAGAAGGAAAGTTCTAGGTAAAGGAATTTACCGATTTTTAATATTGTAAATTTCTACGGCAATCCTCATTGATAGTTATAATAATAATTAATGTCTTAATTGATAATTTGGAATCAATATTAGATGAATCAAATTTCGTTTTCTTGAGTAGGAAATTTTTAGTGCCTTGTTCGTTGCAAATTGTTTGAAAATTAAAAATTCGAGTTATATAAGAGTAAACATTCTTTTTATTTCTTTCCAACGCAGCCTCCCGTTTGGCGCCCCTGTATATTTAAAAAATACCAAAATGACTAGGTAGACATTGGGCAGCAGTGAGGCGAGACCGCCATACAAATGTTCTTTAAGAACTGAAAATCAACATAAATAAACAAACCGTTTTTTATCAAGCCATATAAGACATGAAAAGAACACTTGATTAAGAGGACCTTGGCCTCATATCCCCTTTTCTTGAAATAATTTCCACTTTTTATGTAAGTGGAATTTTAATTTATAATCAACTCGGATAAAAGCGAATAATACATCGAGTTGATTCTTGTATATACTAAATTAGTATTTCTCATGTAATGGTATTATTCAGTTCACTATCACTTTTTTACGATACCTGTTTCTTATAATAAATGAAGTTTACATGAGCGTAAGTGAGATAAATAAGTATCTTTTAAAGAAGGAAGAGTGAAGAAATTTGTTCATAAATACTTTATTTTGGTACGCAACATTTTTTAAACCATCAATTTCCCAGAAATCAAGATATTATCTTTTAGTCTTCTCGAGTTAAAGTTATGTAAGAAATGTAAATTTTAGATTGCTTCAGCCCGAGGCCGCCCGCAGAAAATGGCGCTTGCCCCCCCCCCCCCTTGTACATTATTATTATACGAATATTTTAAAAGTGAATCACCTAAAACGATGCTCATCTTTTACCTACATAACTGTTACTTAGTATTATTTATATGCAAAAGATAAAGTTATAATAGACACAAATATTCACAGGTTGGCATTCACTAAAACATAAAAAATTCTTAGAATTTGTGAAGATATTTTACATGGAGATCATAATTAATAGCAATGACTCGTGTAGGGTAAAACGAGATGAAATGTCGAGAGTTGTTTCTTTTAGTTTGGAAACTAGATATCATTATTTTCTATAAATTCAGATGAAACTCTAAATTGTATGTAAGATGTTATCTGAGATATGACCCAAAAATTTGGAACTGGCGTAATACCTATAAAAAACTAAATTGTAACAAAAATAAACCAGATATAGAGCTAACTAGTTTTGTGTTTAATGTAGGCACTTCCTTTATTTCCAAAACATGTATCAAAAAATGTGAAGCGATTCTAATAATAAAAAAAAAGCTAAGTACAACGGCTTTTGGATATAGGCACCCAGATCTCATATTGACACTATCAATGTGGTTTTCTATATTAATTTTAATTTTTATGCGGATGAAAAATAATATTTAAAACAACTAAAAGGTTTAAACAAAATGATATTTAAAAAATGCTTTTTAAATGACACTATTTACTAAAAAGCTCTAAAAATGTTATTACTTTTTTAACAGACCAATTAGCTAAAATTATAAATGGTTTTAAATTTCATATCTTTATGTTTTCTGTATATCCCGATATATTCAAAAAAACATTCAGAGAACTCATTTTGGGGTCTAAGACACCATTTGGACTAAGGGACATTCTGACCTACCTAAAAAATATGTACCTACTATAATATTTGTAAGAGTTATATGTTTTTAGGGTTGAACGAGTAAAAAAATACTAATGAAGGACGGGGTGTTTGAAATTAACATACATAATTGAATAATTTTTAACATCACTTTTTAACTAAAAACTAAACTGAAATTTTCCCACTTTCAGATTAAGCACATAGCGTTTTTTTATGATGAATTGACTATTGTATTACTTGAGCTGAAGCTTAACAAGGTTTGTTAAAAATACTCTCGACTTGTTATACAGAGTGTTAATTATACCTATAATATTGTACAAAATTTAAAGTTATTCAATATGACTCCAATTTCACAAAAGATATTTTTTTTTATTTAGACCTACCATTATACTCTTTAAGTGCCTCCTCTCAGGAGTTAATATCTTTATGCTCATGAAGTAATGATTTTTTAAAGAAAATTTTCAGCCCTATTTTATAAAAATGTTAAAAAAAGAGAAAAGTTTATACCAAAAAATTATCACAACAATGCAACTGTTTCATTTTTTTTTTGTAAAAACATACAAGATAATCTAAACAGGATACGTGATGTCACTAGAAGTCATGCACTAAAATACGTGCGATTCTGATCGTTATCGGCAGGATCTAAAATTTTTCGTATGTGAAGTCCAATTTAATTATTTCAATTTTTTTTTATTCCTTTATAACTATAAAAATGGTACATGTTACTTGTCTTGATCTGTATCTATATATTATTATATGAATTTGCAAGTATTGCGTTTAAAAATAAAAAAGATATTGTTGTATCATATAAAAATAATATCCTTAGAATAGAAACTGAATTAAAATCGGATCCAAAGAGTTTCTCGAATTTCACAATGATGATGGGGTATCTAAAATTTTTTAACAAGATGTCGCTAATGCAATAAATAAAATTAAGCCTAAAAATACTGCAGAACGCGATTCTATTCCAGTGTTTTTTTATTCCAGATTACAGATTTGTATTAATATTAAATCACTTCAAATTATGTTTAACATGTGTATTAAACATCAAATATTTTTGCAAATCTGGAATAAATCAAAAATGTCCCTATCCATAAAAAAGAATGCAAATCATATATACAAAACCATCCGCCTATTTCCATCATTCGTAAAGATTTTTGAAATAGTATTGCGTAATTCCATTAATTAGAAATCAGATTTTTGTGGAGCAACATGGATTCTTTACTACCACATCAAATCTACTTATTAAAAGGCAGAATATCTCTGAAGCTATTGACGAAGACATACAGACTGATGTCATATATTTAGATTTTTCGAAAGCCTTTGAAAGAGTTGGTCATAGGTTATTAATTGACAAACTTTCTAAAACTGTTTTCCAGACTTACTTCTAACGTTTTTCATTTCATATCTCTCTGACTGTGTGAAAATGGAATCACTTTCCAGCGTTTCGCCTTCGATTGCACGAGGCATCTTCAGGGATCTTCACTTCACGAGATCGGATCACTGAATGAGCTCGGAGGGACTGAGGCCTGCTATTTATAGTCGACCTGCGTTTACCGAAGCGTGATTCAGTGTAACGATCGGTTTCAACGTATGATGTAGACTGAAGCCCGTATCTCTATTAAAATGGTTAGGATGTTTATAAATTTCAATAGATTCTCTAATTTTGCGTTTATAGAGTCCCGAAACCGATGCAAGAACTTTGGTTTCTTTTACATTTATGACATGCCCAGTAGAATGTTGGTGCTCAGATACAGCAGATTGTACAATTTGTTTCTTTCTGATACATCGTTCATGTTCCTTAAGCCTAGTCGATATGGATCGTCCATCGGAAACAGAGAAACTGACTCAAGCTTTAAGAGGCAATGGATATTGTACTGATAAGGAATTAACGATAGGAAATGTAGTTCTTCCATTTATACACGGAACCACAGACAAGATTGCAAGGTTACTTCGCTGGTCCAACATACGTACAATCTTTAACACACACACGAAAATTGGACAATGTTTGAGATCGCCAAAGGACCTTATTCCTTTTCAAACGGAAGGAATATATGCAATTCCTTGTTCCTGTGGTGATGTTTATATTGGAGAAACTGAACGATCCATATCGACTAGGCTTAAGTAACATGAACGATGTATCAGAAAGAAACAAATTTTACAATCTGCTGTATCTGAACACCAATATTCTACTGGACATGTCATAAATTTAAAAGAAACCAAAGTTCTTGCATCGGTTTCGGGACTCTATAAACCCAAAATTAGAGAATCTATTGAAATGTATAAGCATCCTAACAATTTTAATAGAGATACGGGTTTCAGTCTACATCATACGTGGAAACCGATCGTTACACCGAATCACGCTTCGGTAAACACAGGTCAACTATAAATAGCAGGCCTGGGTCTCTCCGAGCTCATTCAGTGACCCGATCTCGTGAAGTGAAGATCCCTGAAGATGCCTCGTGCAATCGAAGGCGAAACGTCGGAAAGTGATTCCATTTTGACACGGTCTAATCCCAAGAACCATGAATTCTTAATTGACCACAGCCGTGAAAGCTTTCATTCTGTTATATGTTATAGACAGTGTTTTAAATCTGAAGAATATGGGGCCCAGAGGTACCTCAGGGCTGCGGCCCTCGGACTCCTTCTTTTTTAATCTTTTTATCAGAAAAACCTTGAATTTATTGATCTTAGTTATGAAAAAAAATTATCTTCACCTTAATATTGGTAAATGCAACATCCTGTCCTATACTATAAAATCAGAATCAATGTGTATTCAATATAACCTACATGACAATATCATGCAAACACACACCTTATTTTAGTTTAGACCAAGAGTTTTGATGTGGAAAGAAAATTTGAAAATTCTAAGTTTTAAAAATTATGTCATTTATCCCCTGATGAATTTACGCACGATGTATTATTAGGTAGGTTTAACTTTATATCTAATCGCGAAGAGAATATATTGAATAAATGACATTATACAAACTACTAAATAATTAAATTGCTAGTTGGATAGGTTTAGGAAAGAAAATTTTTATGTACCACGTCTTAACAGTCGTAGATAACACTTTTTACCTTACTTGCCAACACCACGCATAAACACAAATGTTTCAGCTCTTCACAGCATATACAAAAATTATAACCAAACTAAGGGTTTAGATTTTATTTCATGTAAATCTTCGTATGTTAACAGGAAATTAAATACTAATCATTCTGCATCTTCCTTTTTTTCTTTTTACTAATTCACGTAGATTTCTTTTTTCTTTATATCTACTGTATTTGATAGTTTGTGTGTTTTCACCGTATTGTTGAGGATTTTTTGTCTGTAGCGCAAGTATTTGTAAATAAATAATTAAAAATAAATATTCCATTCCAAAACTACGAAAATGTGCAGTCATGAGACTAAAAGCTAATTTGTTTATAAATATCGCCTTTTTTGGTCATTCTGTCCTATATATGTTGAAATTAATTATTGAAGTTATATTTTGGTTTAATACTCTGAACTATTTGTTAGCCAAAGATACAGATTTGCACGCCTAAATTTGTTGACGATATCTGAAGAGGGGCAGCAGAAAACTGTATAAAAAATGCTGTTCCGAGCGGTAGGCGCATAGGCGTGCATTCTTTTCATCAGCGGAGATAGGCTGGGCAGACTTTACGTTACATGAAGCATTGATAGATCCAACGTAAGTAATCTTGATCAACCAACTGTCACAATTAAAAATCCTACTTAATATCCAGCATGGATATCCATGGCATACTTGATAAAAGTAAATAATTGATTATCGAGTATTTTTCTTAATAATATTTAATTTTTGAGCTTATTTTTAATCCAATCGCAAAAAAGTTAGTACCGTTAGATTCGCCGAAAAACCCTCTTTTCAAAAAGTGCTTGTCTAAATGGGTCGCCGTTAGAAAAAAAAAATAGTTACACACAAAAATTGGATTTTATCAACTTCTCTTGTTCCTAGCTGTCAGAATAATCACTAAAACTTAGCGATTGTATTATTCTGTCATCATTTCAGGTCCGTAGATTAATTTGCGTTTAGTCATGGCCACCTACATGCATTTTAAAAGTGGCTATAAAAAAATCAAGTAAAAGTTTTTAAAATGTCACATTCTGATTCAGAATTATCTCAGGGATCAAAAAATATACAGAGTGTTCTATTAAAAAAAAAAAAAAATATATATATATATATATATATATATATATATAGTTTTGAGTTAGTTTTTCTTGAACATCCGTGTATATATGGTTACTAGATTTTTCTTGGGTTATAAGTTCATAGCATTAAAACAATTCTCAAAAATTATTAGTCATCTATTCATTTTAAAATTTGACGTTTCGGCAGGTGGCTCCGTGCCTTTCTCAAAAATACTTTCTAAAATAATTTAAATTAGAGAACCTACACACTTTAGTAAAACAAGACAGACTTACCATGAAACGTAATTAAATTATCCAAAGGTGTTTAAAATCACAAAAGACACGACGCTGATCGCGTTATTTGGACAAACATTTTTAACACTAAACATATGAAGGACGACGAACAGTTATTGACTGAAGAGCAGATACGTATGATAGGTAGGATGTTATGGTTTTTTGTTTTTTGACATTTTTTAAGTTTTTACCGGGCGGTTCAGAAAGTAATTTTATTTTGTCTAAGATTATTATTTTTAAGTTTTTCAAATGTATGTGAGAAAATAATTAAATAATGTCAAAATAAATTTTGCTTACAAGGTTGATATCTTTTTTGTCGTTTACTGAGTTTTTATTTTTCTTAATTTCAATAGACTCGTAAACTTCCAGCTTGCGTTTGTTGTTTTCGGTTTTTAGAATTTTAGTTTCACTAAAACTAAATTTATGTTTTTTTTGGGTTTCGTGTTTAGAAAGGGCAGTGGGATTCCTTTTATCATATTTATGAGAGTTAATTCTCGAGCCTAAATATTGGCTGGTTTGTCCAATATAAACTCCAAAAAAAATCAGTTATTATAGCATTAGCCGATAGGGCAATTCAGCTATCAGATGTCGAATGCCAAAGCCAAACAAGTTCTTTTCGAAAATAAATATCCCCAACAATTAGTAAATAAAGTATTTAAACAAAGAATTAATAAATTTTACAATAAAACGAACAACTCAAAAGCCAACACAAACAAAACTAATAACTATTTAACACTACCATACATAAAAGGTTTATCTGAGCAACTTAAACATCTATTTAACAAATATAATATAAATGTTGCACACAAAGGCTTCCATTTATTAAATCAAAATTTCACTTCTCTAAAAACCAAGACACCTAAAATGAAAAAAAGCAATGTTATATATGAGATCCCGTGTGGAGATTGCGCTGGAGTTTATATTGGACAAACCAGCCAATATTTAGGCTCGAGAATTAACTCTCATAAATATGATAAAAGGAATCCCACTGCCCTTTCTAAACACGAAATCCAAAAAAAACATAAATTTAGTTTTAGTGAAACTAAAATTCTAAAAACCGAAAACAACAAACGCAAGCGGGAAGTTTACGAGTCTATTGAAATTAAGAAAAATAAAAACTCAGTAAACGACAAAAAAGATATCAACCTTGTAAGCAAAATTTATTTTGACATTATTTAATTATTTTCTCACATACATTTGAAAAACTTAAAAATAATAATCTTAGACAAAATAAAATTACTTTCTGAACCGCCCGGTAAAAACTTAAAAAATGTCAAAAAACAAAAAAACCATAACATCCTACCTATCATACGTATCTGCTCTTCAGTCAATAACTGTTCGTCGTCCTTCATATGTTTAGTGTTAAAAATGTTTGTCCAAATAACGCGATCAGCGTCGTGTCTTTTGTGATTTTAAACACCTTTGGATAATTTAATTACGTTTCATGGTAAGTCTGTCTTGTTTTACTAAAGTGTGTAGGTTCTCTAATTTAAATTATTTTAGAAAGTATTTTTGAGAAAGGCACGGAGCCACCTGCCGAAACGTCAAATTTTAAAATGAATAGATAACTAATAATTTTTGAGAATTGTTTTAATGCTATGAACTTATAACCCAAGAAAAATCTAGTAACCATATATATATATATATATATATATATATATATATATATATATATATATATATATATTTTTTTTTTTGAGAAGAAATTTCTTGGGATGAGCTTCATACAAGGAAATAAAAACAAATTTATGTCATTTCCTGTTTTTTTTTGTGTTTTTTCATATCCAATCATACGTTTCGGCTATTATTTAGCCTTTTCAATGATATTGCGTAAAGCTAAGGTAGAAACAATTTCACATCAAAATGTAAAAAAAAACGAATAATATTATTTGGATACACAAAACCTCATACATGTATATGTAAGTTAAAATATATTTTGTGGGACATAAATAGTTAACGAATTAATGAATAAGAATACCTACAAAAATTGGTGACTAATTAAAATTTTCTAAATCTCATTAGATACTATATTAAAATTTACCAAAAATAATACCTACAATTAACAATACTTTTAGAGGTTAATATGTAGTTGCTCAACTGCTGAACTATGTTAATATTTAAAAACATTAATTAGAATTTAAAAAATATATCGAGCAGAAGTTGTGCTGTTGCATACATTTAAAAATTCACAGGGTCTGCAAAACTGTCAAGTAAAGCAAACGTTGCAAATTGGAATATAAGTTCCTGATAGCTTGAAATCACGATTGGAACGGAATGTTTAATTAAGATCTTACATTTTATACTCTCAAAACTGTTTTCGGTTAAAAAAAAGAAAAGTATAAATTAGCTCGATTTCAACAATTTCCCAGGTTATTTCTCAAATAGTATAGGGATCTTTATGTGGAAAATACTACAGTAAAATTCAATTTAAGAACATCGTAGCTTTTTTTTTGCTCAAAATACATTTTAAGCATTTTCGACAATTTTTTTTATGGAATATAGTTTGGATAACGTTTTTAAGTCTAATGTTCTACATTTTCATATGCAACAGGGTTGTAGATAAGGAAGATTTGGGGGTTTAAACATCCCCAAAAATATTTATTATATGCTATATAAACTTGTGATCAATTAAAATCTTGCTGCCCAGTATCGCTGACTTTGTTAATTTTAATTAGACCACTAAATGTTTTTTAAATTAATTGTAGATAGGAAAGGAAAGCCTTATATACCAAAAAAAAAATAATAAAGGAATGAGCAATTTTTGAGAAAGCCTACTATGATAGGCGAAACGTCAAGTTAATCCCATTATTTGATTTTGCAAATAAACCTATACCCAAGAAAGAAGTCCAATTGATATATATATATATATATATATATATATATATATATATATAGTCCGAGAATAGAGAGTCTCTATTCGGACGCGAGAAAGAAAGCTTCGAAAATGCCAAATGTGATTTTGGCGAAACGTCAGCAAAACTGTTCTTTTCAAAACGACGGTAGTGAACGGATGTACACCCGGAATGAAAATATATATATATATATATATATATATATATATATATATATATATATATATATAATTGCCTTTATCCAAAAACACATTTTAAGTTTTTTGTTTATTTTTACCATTACAATGTTTATTGAATTTGTTTAAGAAAATTGCTCTAAAATGATAATTCTAATGATAAGACAGTATTAACAAACAAAATATCTTGAAGAACTCTGGCGTTGTTTAAAGTAGACTTAGAGCAATTTTCTTTTCGAAATTCAATAAAGATGGTAAAAATAAACAAAAAATGAAAAACAGTTTCATTTGATACAGGCCATGCTTTACGAGAATTTGAAATGTAAAAAAATGCATTTTTTGAAACCTCATATCTCCGAAACCCAATGAAACATTTTGTTGAAACTTGGTTTAGAAGGGTTTTTGATAAAGCTGAAAAAGAATCTAACATTAACATTTCCATAAAAATAATGGCTGATATTTTTTTCAAAAATTCGACACCTTTTTTCGACTTAGGTTCACGTCAATGAGCTGTTGAAGTTGAAATCAGAATTTAAATCTATACATAGCAATAAAGTTTTAAACTAATCTAGTCACTAATTCCGTACTAATGAAAGCTATGATGTGTTTAGACTGAATTTTGCTGTAGTATTTTCCACGTAATTGATCCTATAAGTTTTAAGAAATAACCCCTGAAACCCTTTTTTTAACCGAAAACATCGTAATGTTAATGTTAATTATGCCTGGCATTTTTGTAAGTAAAAATGCACGACCTTAATTAACATTCCGTTCCAATCGTGATTTCAAGCTATCGCGAACTTATAATCCAATCTGCAACGTTTGCTTTACTTGGCAATTTTGCAAACCGTGTGAATTTTTGAATGTGTGTATACTACACCACAACTTCTGCTCGATATATTTTATTAAATTCTAATGTCGGCAAAATTTTTATATAACTGAACACGACACGTATATATTAAGCTATAAAAGTAACGTAATTTGAAGATATACCAAATTTTATTGAAATATTTCACAAACTAGGTACAATTAATTTTAAAAATCTCGTTTTTTTTATGTTAGAAACATATTCAGAATTTAAACTGGTTGTTTGAAGTTGGACCTTTAGTTCAATAAAAAAAGTTTATGATTAACAATAGTTTAGTAATTTGTATGGATAAGAAATGATATGCAGAGTATTTAATAATAATAATAGCAATAATAATAATAATAAAGACAAAAAAGAAACACCTTATCGACATCCAAAAGGCAGTCCATCTCAGTACGTGTCACATAGTGAGAAAATCCTTACAGGACAACACATAGAACTAATAGAAACCTAGCTCACTCCTTTTGATGCATGCATCCGGGATGGGCTTGGAACCCAACATTTGTTGAGAAATTGATTGTTAATTTCCATAATAATAATAATAATAATAACATTTATTATTTGTCATTAGATTATAATTTAATTTAATAAATCAAAAAACTCCCATGACATTTTTTTCGGAACATAGTACTTTCTTCAGATGGACTTTTGTTACAAAAATACATTATACACTTGTCTTTAAAAGTTTACCGAGATTTTGTTAAAGTAACAGATACTTAACAGTTAACTCAATCAATTAAATCCATGTATACTTAGAATAAGAATTAAGAAAAATTAAATCAAGTTAATAAAAAAAATATCTTTTTTGTCCAAATTCAGACCACTGTTTAATCAAATAATAAAGTATATTAAGATTTATTATTCCGACTCAAATTCTAAAAAAATATTCTTACTCTTCTTTGGGTCTCAGCAGCCAGGCCGCTTTTGGTAGCTCTACAAACCTCTGCCGCCATTTTGCAAATACACTTAACCAAAAATTCACTTTCAACAACTCGTGTATGCACTTACTAATAAAATGGTTGAAAAAGGCGATCACTCCCTAAGTTAACTAACCTCATCCCCTCTCCATTGCATGTATGTCAAAATACAAGCACTACCTTAAATGGTTACAATATTCTGCAACAGGCATATGTTCGACCATAGAAGGGGAAGTGTTTAATACAGGGTTGTTTCAAAACATTAGTATGATATATTTTAAGGGATTTAAAAGAAAATGTTTTTTGAGCTTTTTCGCCACACCCTAAACCAAAAATAAAAATATAACATTGAAAGTTTCAAAAAAAACCTCCATTTTTGTTGAAGTGGGTTTTTTTTGAAAATTTCAATCTTATTTTTGAATTAGGGTGTGGCTAAATAGCCAAAAAACGTCTTCTTTTAAATCATGAATTCGCCACAAAAATTTCGTAATTGTTTTAAGGTATTTTACCAAGTATTTTGAAATTCTCATTATTTAGATTTATTTATTTAATTTAATCATAATAAATAAGGTGTCGTCATTTAGACTTAAATAAAAAGTCACTTGTCGGAACTGGCAAAAAAGTTTTTAGATACATGTTTCTGTGCCTTATACCAAAGTATAAAAAACACTACACATGTAGGTAATGAAAAATTAAAATCATATTTTTTCTTACCCTTCCCTGATTTATCCACCTTTCCTTTTACTAGCTCATAACAAATATCTTTGATTATATTCCACACAAAAATAAGAAAAAAAAGAAAACATACTACTTTTCATTAAAAAAATAATTGCTGAAAGTTTCTTAGAATCTAAATAAGAAACTAAAGGAAATAACGATATTAAAAAAATATCCTGATAGCACATCATTTATAAAAGTATTAGGATTATTTATTTGGTGCGTTCAGTTAATTTTTTTTTATATTAGATACATAACATAAAGAAAACGACTGTGTAATTTATCTAAATCTTTTAAAGGCATGTATTAATGAACGATTAATTTTCAACTTTTGAGGTTTCACCTCTCTTAAAATATTTTTCATTAATATTTTTTTGTTGCGAAATAACCAAGAAGCTGTTTTAAAACTACTTATTTACCTTCAGCTGCTAATTTAACCTAAACATTACAGATCGAATGTTAAAATTTGAAAAACTATGAAACTCTTATTTTGTAAAAATATTGTTGAAACCAAACCAAAACCAACGAAAAAATAAGCAATCTCAATTAATCTTTCTTACCTAAAATTGATTAATAGGACAGGAAAATTAAACTGAATATACAATTGTTTTAAGGTTCACCGATTTTAAAAACGGTTAAAAAATAATCACTAATCTACCAAATTTAAAAGACTTCCGAGAACTTGACCGGAAATTACAGAAACTCATTAATTTTGGATACATTCTTTTGTACCTACCCATATGAGACACCTGTTGAAAAGACGTCTCTACCGAGGTATGTATGACAACTGTTTTTGTTAAAGTCTATAGGAGATATATATTGTTTTCTATTTACTATACAGTTACAATTTTCTACAGATGCATTTTCATTTTTCAAATATTATTTATCTACCTAAACAATATTTTTTAAAAAAATCTTTGCTGAAGAAAAAACAGTTACTCAGTATGAATAAATAACATGAATTAAAAAAAATATTGAATATCTCTTACTTTTCTTTGAGCTTCAGCGGCAAATCCACTCTTAGTTGCTCTGTTAGTGGCCATTTTTTCGAAAGAACCGGTTTTTTACCTCCAAAACTTCAAAAAACAACACTCCGTTCACCTTTTCGTATGGCTTACACTGCTAGACTGAATAAAAGGTGCATATAACGTGTATTCACGTTCTTTGTTTGGAGCACGTTTCAATTGACATTCCGTTTCGTTTCTGGCCATCCGGAGGAAAAGGATGACTATATACGTCGTTCTAACACAGTCAGATATCAGAACCACGTAGAGTTGAAAACCAAACTTGGCGCATATTCTGAATTCACTACTGAATTCCCCACTTGATACGAAAAAGCGTTAGTGTTCTATGTGGGCAATAGTCTGTGTTCCTTATCAGCATACATGTACAGGGCGATATACTGTTTGTAGCGTGGATTGCTCGTATAGATAGGTTTTCAATACAGACTGAATTTTGTAATATTGTTTTCGACATAAAAATAAATTAACACTACAGTAAAACATTTAACATTTAACTTATACAAAATGATCATAAAATAGTTGATGATAATGATAAAGAAAATAATTATTTTTAGAAAACAATTAATTTGTGTCATTTACCTAAAAATTTTAAAGACATATATTAATGAACGATTTATTTTCAGCTTTTGAGCTTTTACCTCTCTTAAAATATTTTTCTTTAAAATTTGTTTATGTAGCGACATAGCCAATAAGCTCCTTTAAAACCGCTTCTTTGCCTTCAGCTGCTCTCATTTTGTAAAAATTTTGTTTAAATCAAACCAAAACCAAGGAAAAATTAGGTAATCTCAATTAATTTTTCTTACCTACAATTTGTTTATGGGGTGAGAACTTTATTTATGTTGATTCTTAGTCCTTCACGGGTGCGAAAATACAACGTGTTTTCATTCCGGGTGTACATCCGTTCACTACTGTCGTTCTGAAAAGAACAGTTTTGCTGACGTTTCGCCAAAATCACATTTGGCATTTCGAAGCTTTCTTTCTTGCCTCCGAATAGAGACTGAAGTGTTGGCAACTGTGACGCTTCCTTTTATACCCCTAACAGGGGCCGAAGGTTATATCTGAGCGGTCGTTGGTCGTTATTTATGTTTTCCGGATGGTGCTGTTGTTGTTGCGCTTGATTTTTTGTGATTTTAGATTTGTCGATTAATGTCGTCATAATCTTGGTAGTCTCTTTTATTCAAATCTCCTTGTTTTTCAATTTCTATGGCTTTTCGGATTAGTCTGGTCTTACAATGTTTTATATTGGCAATCTCCCTACATCCATCGAAATTTATTTTGTGGTCGGTTTCCTAATGATAGAGCTGAAGTTGTTTGTTTGTTGCTGATGCTGAGTTTATGCTCTTTCACTCTTGGTGGTATTAGTTTGCCCCACGTAAATTTTTTCACAGTCCTGGCACGGAATGCTGTATACTCCGTAGTTTTTAAGTTTGATTTTTATCTTTTGGGTTTCCAAGTAGTTTACCTATAGTTGGTTGTGACTTGTGTATTATTTGTATCTTGTGTTTCCTAAGAATTATTCCAATTCTGTCTGTTGTGCCTTTCACATATGGCAAGACCTTGTTCGGAAACCCTGTGCATTAATAGCTTCCTCTATAGTGCGATTTGTGTAGTAATGTTTTTTTAAAGGACTAGATATTACCTTAAGTTCGTTTTGTCTCGTCGGTGTTTCAGTTAATCGCACCGATCTGGATATTAGGGTATTGGCCACAGCTTGAATTTGTGCTGGATGATAATGTGATCTTAAATTTAAATATCTGTCTGTATATGTTGATTTTCTATACACGGTGTATTCGAAATATCCGTTATGCAATTTTGTCACCAGAACATCTAAAAATGGAAGTTTGTTGTTTTCCTCTAACTCTACAGTAAATTGTAGTCTGGGGTGGATTGAATTTGCGTGAGACAGAAATTTCTCGAGCTCTGTATGACCATGTTGCCACATCATAACGAATCCATAATTTAGGCTTTAAACTTGCTTTCTTAAGAGCTTCTTCTTCGAAGTATATTATAACAAAAATTGATGACAGAATCGGAAGAATTCTTAGGAAACACAACATACAAATAATACACAAGCCACAACAACTATAGGTAAACTACTTGCAAACCCAAAAGATAAAATCTGGAAAATCACGGAGTATACGATATTCCGTGCTAGGACTGTGAAAAGATGTACGTGGGGCAAACTAACAGGCAAGAGTGAATGAATATAAACTCAGCATTAGAAACAAACAAACAACTTCAGCTCTATTCCTACATCATCAGGAAACCGGCCACAAAATAAATTTCGATGGGTGTAGGGAGATTGTCAATATATTATAAGACCAGAATAATCCGAGAAGCAATAGAAATTGAAAAACAAGGTGATCTGAATAAAAGGGACAAATCATTAAAACTACCAACAGTGTAGAAGACAATAATCGACATATATACACGAGACAAAACGAACTTAAGGTAACATCTAGTGCTTTAAAGAAAAATGGCTACACAAATCGCACCATAGAGAAAGCTATTAATGCACAGGTTTCCCGAACAACGAATAACAAAAAATATGAACCGGGAAAGCAACGAGTAGTCTTACCATATGTAAAAGGCACAACAGACAGAATCGGAAGAATTCTGAGGAAACACAACATACAAACAATACACAAGCCACAAACAACTATAGGTAAACTACTTGGAAACCCAAAAGATAAAATCAAACTGGAAAACCACGAGTGTACAGTATTCCGTGCCAGGACTGTGAAAAGTTGTACGTAGGGCAAACTAACAGGCGAATATCAGCAAGAGTGGAAGAGCATAAACTCAGCATCAGAAATAAACAAACAACCTCAACTTTATTCCTACATCATCAGGAAACCGGCCATAAAATAAATTTCGATGGGTGTAGGGAGATTGCCAATATAGAACATTATAAGACCAGAATAAACCGAGAAGCCATAGAAATTGAAAAACAAGGTGAATTGAATAAAAGGGACGAATCATTAAAACTACCAACAGTATGGAAGACAATAATCGACAAATCTAAAATCGCAAAAACTCAAGCGCAATTAGCGCAACAACAACAGCACCATCCGGAAAACATAAATAACGAGCAACGCCTGCGCAGATATAACCTTCGGCCCCGAGTGGGGGTATAAAAGGAAGCGTCGCAGTCACCAACACTTCAGTCTCTATTCGGACGCGAGAAAGAAAGCTTCCAAAAAGCCAAATGTGATTTTGGCGAAACGTCAACAAAACTGTTCTTTTCAGAACGACAGTAGTGAACGGATGTACACCCGGAATGAAAACACATCATATATATATATATATATATATATATATATATATATGTATAATAGCAGAAATATATAATTTCTGCAGGTGCAAAAACGGCCTAAAAGAAGAATTGCTTTCGATTATGTCACAGGGTACCCTCCTGCGATCATGATTTCTGGGCCTCTACCCTCATCAGGCAGGCTTGTACCCAGGGAGATCTGAAATAACAGATTGCTCGATATGACAAAATCGAAAACGAAACGTCTATCATACTGAAACAGTACTACAAGTTAAACGTAACATTTAGCACCACCCATCGGGGCTCCGGTGATTTCCGGCTGCAAACCCATAGGTAATTTAAAATGCATGCACTAGCACCATCATGCGGAGAGTAGATACTAAAAATCGATAAAAATGTGCTCTCACACATCTTTACCAAAAGTTCTTGGCCGGAAAACATATATGTATAATAGCAGAAATATATAATTTCTGCAGGTGCAAATATTTCTGCTATTATACATATATGTTTTCCGGCCAAGAACTTTTGGTAAAGATGTGTGAGAGCACATTTTTATCGATTTATACGTTTACGTTTAACTTGTAGTACTGTTTCAGTATGATAGACGTTTCGTTTTCGATTTTGTCATATCGAGCAATCTGTTATTTCAGATCTCCCTGGGTACAAGCCTGCCTGATGAGGGTAGAGGCCCAGAAATCATGATCGCAGGAGGGTACCCTGTGACATAATCGAAAGCAATTCTTCTTTTAGGCCGTTCTTGCACCTGCAGAAATTATATATTTCTGCTATTATACATATATGTTTTCCGGCCAAGAACTTTTGGTAAAGATGTGTGAGAGCACATTTTTATCGATTTTTAGTATATATATATATATATATATATATATATATATATATATATATATATATATATATATGGTATATATTTTCTGAGGATGCAACAATAAAGTTGCGATACGTCGACAATTTAAAAATAGACGTTTTCTTTTTAGTTTTAATAAACTCGAGAAAATCCGTATTATCCTCAGAGCAATTTAACTGAGACTATGTGTACACCGTTGCCGTTTATATAAAGTGAACACTACAGTAAAACAAAATTTAGATTATACAAAAAATAAAGTGGTTAAAATATTTCTTTCGAAGGCCTGTATGTTTTGTGTTTATCTGATGACAGTTGCTAAAATTCTCAAAGCAGAGCTTTAACAAGTGATTGAGTCGATCCATGTTGTGTAGTGTTGCTATAAGTGGCGGCGCGTGAGATGTTCAGGGGTGTTTTCTGCATTAAAAATACACAAGCAAAAAACGACTTTGTATTACTATAAACTCTATCATTAAACTGGCGGTCAGTGGCGTATATAGACATTACTTCTGGGGAAGGGGGGTTATGACAATATTCAACAACCAAAAAAAAAGTCTTAATCGAGCATAAAGAATATGAACAACAAAAAAAAAGGTCATTACTCATTACTTTATTTTAACTGTGGGTAAAACTGGCTCTGGGGATTTTACTCGCCAATCTCGAAAAAAAAGGTCATTTTACCTTAAATAAAATTGGCTTTAAAGGGATTTTAACTCCCAACCCCCCCCCCCTCTCTGATATACGCTACTGCTGTCGGTCGACCAAGTTCTTTAATTTTAATTTTGAGATCTTCAGGCCGTGAAACTTGCGGGGTTCTTGTTGCCGTTAGAGAAAAAATCTATAGGGATGTTAGCATTTATTCTCTGATTTATTGTTATACGAAAATATTTTAAAAAATACGTATTGTTGAAATTAGGTGTGTTTTGCAGTTCTGCAGCTCTTATGCGCCAGCCGCCACTGGTTGCTGCTATCATTACTCTAAATATAATGAAACGAGTTTCTTATCAATTATATTGTCTAAGTTTCATAAAATAAATAATGATTATTTAGGGAATTTTTCGAATAAGTAAATAAGTAAAGCGGTACAATTAACTCATTAAAACTTTCTAAACTAAGTTAAAAACATCTAAAGGAACCTGAGAATGAGATCCCATTGCCAGGGTTACCAGTCGTTCCTGCTGAACAGTCCTGTCTTTTATCTTCGATCTGGTGAAACAACCTGTCCTTTCGGGTACCTAAACTTTCCGGAAACGCGGATCAGTGACGTATTTAAAGAAAGGGAGAGAGCCGATCCTGGGGGGTCCCTCACCTGCGTGCAGGATATTTTTGCGCCCCTTAGATAATTTTAAAATGTAAAAAAATTACAGTATGTACTCAACACAATATGTATTTTATTCGTATAAAATAAAAAGGGGTTGTGAGAATAATGACACTCCTTTAAAAAAAATTTAATATGTACATACATATACATATCAAATGCTACAAATTAAAAGCAACATAACGAAAAAAACAACAGAAAAACTACAAAAACACACGTCTGGCTTTTAGAGAAGCAAACTCGTTGATCATTTCGCTGTGATCGATAGCTTCACAAATTTGGCTCATGGATGTCCTTAGATATTTTTTTATAATTTTTAGCTTGGAAAAACTTCTTTCCCCCGAAGTTACTGATATAGGTAAAGTTAGAAATATTCTAAGGGCAATAAATAGTTTTGGAAAGAAAGCATTTTGGTTTTTATTTGTAATGATATTCAAAACGTCTAGAGGTGAGTCAGCTGTATTAGAATTTAGATTTAAAATTTTGTAAGACATAATTTCGTTATATAAATCAATTAATTCAATATATTTGCATGTATTATCATCATTTCGCAAAGCTATATCCAAATCCTTACATGATTGCCTTATTACTTCTGAGTCTAAGTTATGAAAGTTGTCTGTCAAATCGTCTTTGTAAAGATGAATGGTTGTGTCCAGAATTTGAAAATAGAAATTAATTTTAAATTGTTGCTTAGGACTCAAGACAGTTTCATCATTGGTTTTTTTTGACGCGTTAAAGGAAATGTTTGCTCTACTTCGTTCTTTTCGGCTTCTGACGTAACTTCATCGATGAATGATTCAATTTCTTCATCGGATCGCTTTTGAGTAAAATAATTAATATAAATAATCTTGCTAAGTATATTGATTTTTAATAGAAAATCATGCCAAATTAAAATAGAACAAATGATTTTAAAAGATTTCATTTTTGTTTTAATAATGACTGTGCAGCGTGCTTAGTAGTTATATCTCTTGAGTCATCATTTATCAGATAATCTAAACTTTTACAAAGTTCAGCTAACTGGTATCTTAAAGCACGAATGACTTTAATTCTGCTGTCCCACCGTGTTTCGCTTACTGATTTTAACGTTAAATTTGGTAAATTTTGTGTTAAAATATTCCACCTGTAGGGTGAGGCGGAAAAGAACTTGAACAACTCTTGAATGATTGAAAAAAACCAACAGTCTTATGTAATTTTAGCTGCGTCATTGACAGTTAAATTCAAGGTGTGGGCTGAACAAGGTACAAAATAATGCCCTACGGTTAAAATTTCGTATTTCAGCTTGAATGATTACCAGATAGATTCGCACCGTTGTCGTATACTTGAGGCTTAATATCATTAAAATTAATTGCAAATTTTGGGAATATTTCTTTGGTTAAAAATGTGAAAAGTCCTTTTCCTGTAGTATTGACAACTTTAAAAAATCCTAAAAAATGTACTCTAGGGGTTAAAACTACTCCCAGAGACAATTTTAGTTAAACAAAAATAAAACTACTAATATAGAGTATGGATCTTTTTTGAGCTTGGAGGTTAAACCCCCCCCCCCCCCAGAGAGCCGGATTCGCTTAAACTGAAATGAAATAAGTAGTATAAAGTAAGCATTTTTTGTCTTTTTTACGTTTAAACTTCCAATAACGTAGAAAACCTTGACTTTTTTAATTTTTTATCGTCATTTTGCCCCTAATTGAATCTCTGATGACTTTAATGCACATCTAATAATTTCATGTGCACTTCAAGGCAATGTTTAGAAAAAAACCTGAAGTGATCTCTATATACGCCACTGACGCTAATAGACGTAGTTGCGTTCCTTCTAATTATTAGTCCGCAGTAGCGTAGCTACACCCCCGCCAGACCCCGCAATGCGGGGGTCCTACTAATGCTAGAGGGCCCAGCGATAATGTGTAATGGAGTCCATGGAAAGCTTTTTTGTAATTTTCTGTGGGTAGGTGCAACAAAGATCCTCCCTTTATTGAAAACTCTGAGGGAGGGGGAACATTTGTAGTTATGCCACTGTCTGAAAGGACAAACCTAAGGAAAATTAGGAAGACCATTTTTTTAAAGTGTAACTTTTGAGAGCTCTTTTGAATTACTTTACCTTTTTAGACTCTGCCCAAGTCAAAGTTTACTGAATATTTTTATTCAGTAAACTTTGCCCAAGTAGAAAAAATGCAAAAAAGTTACCCAATTTGAATAAATTTACGAATATTCTGGAAAAAATAGTTCATATGACTTTTTTTCTAAATAGGATAATTTTGGAGATATATCTATCAGAAACGATAGTTAATTTTCTACCACCGAAACCTTCTGTCAAAGGAAAATCTGAAAATTGGGGGCTAAATTTGTAATAATTCCACCAAAAATTATTATTTTTGATGCTTAAAAATGAATATGAAAGAGGAAATCTGCTGCTACAATATGAAATAATTAGTTATTAGCTCTTAATTTTCCAAAATGTGCACAAAAGTGTTTCAAGAGTTTTTTTGTCTAATATTTTTACGGTTTCACAGATTTAATAATATTTTTATAAATAATAGTTACTTGATTTTGTCCGTATGCCGTATCGTATTATCTTTCTTAGAGGATTTAGAACAATAATATTGCATTGAAAACGTCACTTTGTTTATCTATTAAATAATACCTTTGGATAAAATCCTCGGAAATTATAATATCGCTTCACATTTACTGTTATTGAAATGTCTATTTTTGAATGAGTTTTTAATTTTTTTTTATAAGTATTCCAGTTTTTGAGAATCTTAATCCCTCAGGACTGTCAAGGAATTTTAAATATCCCCCACCACTCTCAAAATCGTAACTTTTTCTTTAAATCGCTTTTTCCTTCAATAATGTGTCAGATCTTGCACGCATCCTATCTTAGTGTTGTTTTCTCCTGACTAAATCGTTAAAATTATGGTTTCAATGTAAATAAAATTGGAATAAATTAATTGCTCGTATAAAGCAGTGTTTGTGCTGTGCTCACATAGTGATAATTGTCAATTTTAGTGATGCCGTCGAGTCGAGAAATTATCGACTCTCGTCTCGTCTTGTCTTGTCTCGTCGAGACGAGAGAAGAAATTTCTCTCGTGGTTTGACGGCGAGACAAGACGAGAGGAGATGCCTCTCTCGACGAGAAATTATCGTTTTCTCTCGAGCTCTCTCGACATATCGACATAAAATAAACCCTTAATTAAAATGGACTACACATCCAATAAATTAAATATAGATAATATCGATACTTGCCTTGTTTAAAAAACAATAACATCATACACTATACAGGCTGATTGAAATTACCTTTGCATTATCATTGCTAGTTTGTTTATAATTTTTGAAAATATGAGGCCGGTTAAATTACCAAACCAGTAGCCCATTTTCTGGTGAACATTTGACAATGATTTTAGATAGGCATTGATCATCAGCGGTTCTTCTACACCTGAGAGGATACATTCCTTGTATAACAGTTGGCGTTATGAGACAGTTTTAAATTAATTTAAAAAATATCCCAATTAGATCTATGAGAACATTGTCAAACGTCCTACACAAGTATTGTAAAATATACAAAGATTTCTTTTTAAAGCAGATTGCAAATCTATCTTTGAAATATTTAGATAATATTATTATATAATATATATTAATAATATTTAGATAATGTAGCGCACAGGGTTATATGATTATAATTTGCGCCCTCTTAACTTTAATATTTTTAAAGATAGAGAGCCGATTTTTTTACTAAATTGTAGAGAATCGACTGAATGTATTTCACGGTAATAGAAATATGATACAGAATCTTCCGCAAAAACGCACTGAAGCAAAATTATATTTTTAATGCAGCATCTTTTGAGATATTGACAGTTGAAAAATTAAAATTTGCATTATGAAGGACTGTCAAATCTCAAACGATTCGCACTTTGCAATCTTGAACCAAACGGAGAATGTCAATTTTTGACAATGCCAGCAATAATCAGCATTTTCGCAATAAATTGGAGATACATTTTCAAAAACTAAAATACGAAACTTCAAACTATTTTATTCTAATTTGATCCGACGAGATTTGACAGCCTTTGAAAATGTCAATTTTTCATTTCTTAGCTGCCATTATCTTGAAAACAGGTAAAAATGTAAATTCTAAACACCAAAAGTTCTTATTTTTTCAAATTGAACTCAAGTATGCAACTATATACATAGAGTATTCACTTTAAAAAGATATAAGTTTAAAACATGCGTTTTTGTAGCACACCCTGTATCATATTTCGGTAAAAAAATTAGATAAATCTCTACCATCCTTTAGAGTTACAAAGTTTGGTTAGGAAAAATTATATTTTCTTTTTTCCATATTAAAACCCCGGAAAAAGGAAGCATAATGTAATTTAACAAACCTCGTATCTTTAGTTATAAATAAGATAAGAATAACATACCTAGGCTTAATTTAAAAATCTAGCCAACATTTTGATTTAGCGTAGTTATTTTTTTGATTCGCGTGTCAAAAAGATAGTTTGACAGAATCAATATTGTTAATTTAACCTCACAAACTTCATATACAATAATAAAGACAAATATAAAGGTATAAATATAAGCAGATAATAGCCTATAACAAACGAAATAAAAAAAAACAAAAATACTTGTTTAAATTTATATCTATTACAAACAAATTAATAAAAATATAAAAATGAAATATCACTTGTTCATCTGATCAAAAATAAGGTTTTTCTCCAGATATACACTGTGTCTGTGAATAAATCGATGTAATCGAACGAAAATTTCTGAGTTAAAATTTTAGTATTTCCAGAACAATGCCGATTCCATGCAAAGTAATTTTTGGCATATGAAAATATTTTTTAAAAATGCCTTGACAAGTATATTAACCCATTTCCTGAAGTGTATATAAAGTGGGTTTTTTTGTAAAAGATATCAAAATACCATATATGAAAAAGTTGTCTAGAATTAATAAAAAAGCCCTCATTTCAAAGTTTAAATTAATGGGATTATTTTGACTTTTTCGAATACTTTGTACATTTTTTACTGTAGATAATTTTTTTTCATTAAAATGTGTAAAAATAAATTTTGTTAAGCAACAAATAATAATTTTTGATAAACTTTAATGTTTAGTTTTCTATAAAAAAGCTTATTTATACATGAAAAATTTGTAATATTGAAGAAAGAATTAAAAAAAAAGTCAAAACAATTAATTTAAAACTTGGCATGTGAGCACGTTTGTTAATTCAAAACAAGTTTTTAAATAACGTTTTTGGAAATCGTATATAATGATGATTTATACTTACTGTAAGGCAACTGGATTTTTCAAAAACTTTGATACACTAAAAATTACTTTGCATTCTGTTTCGATTTCTTGTATGAACCGGATAAGCTCCCGTTCATACAACGGTTAGATTAGAATATCTGTTAATCTCTAATTTCTATGTATCTACGTTAGAACTTGGACAATCAAACAAGTATGATACATTTAACTCGTCACTTGATGATCATTCAATTGTTTCAATTTCCGTTGTTTGAGGTGATTGCCGCAATTTAGCGGGTACGTATTTTTTTTAAATTTCTTCAAACTTCTTCTCAGAGCCTTCAAGCAATTCTTTTCCCCAATTGGTTTGTGTAAAGCCCTGTTTTTGTGTCGTGGGTCTAAAAAGAGAACAGCACAGTAGATCCAGTTTGTTTTTTATAATGTTTTAACATTTTTTCTTTTGCAGTCTGAAAAGCATTAATTATTGATTCTTCAATAGACGTTCTATCTGGCTTCTGGTCAATCTCGGCTAAAGATGTTTCGAGCTTATCGATCAGTATATTAAAACTTAAAATGACTAATGGCAACGTTGCATAAGTCTTCTCACATAGTAGCGTACTTACAGATTTAAAGTATTTGAGAAATTTATATAAGATTCCCAAAATTTTCCATTCTTCATCCCTAATACTATATTTATTTAAAATTGTATTGGTATGACATAGAGGAACAAGAGCATCTTTTAGCTACAATTCTTATTCTTATGATTCTTATCATTTCACAAGTAGAGTTCCACCTTGTTGAAACATCGATCTTTATTGAAGTATACTTTACTCCTGCTGAAGAACAAAAGCTCCTTAAAATATTTTGCAATTGTTCAGAATTTTTAATCTTTTTAAACAATTGCCTAAGTCTTGCTACTAGTGGACTCTCCGCATTTATGTTGTTACTTTTATCGGTTTCGTTTTCACTACTGTCGCTTTCTTCTTCAAGGTCTGGAGTTAATTTTAAAATTTTAATGGCATCTTGCGTTTAATTTTTTTTCAAAATATCAAAACCGGTTTTTACATAATAGATACCTCAAGAATGCCGGAAATTCAGTTAGCAACAGGGCCTGTGATTTAACGTAAATATGTTGTCGCTAAATCGAGAGAATGAAGACGAGACAAGAGAGACGTCCTTTCGAACGAGAGAAGGCCCCTCTCGAGCGAGACAAGAGACGAATTTTATCTCGTGTCTTCGAGACGAGACGAGAGAAGCCCTATTATCGTCTCGTCTCGTCTCGACGGCATCACTAGTCAATTTTATTATCGTAATAAGTGAAAAAAAAACGTCATTTTACAATGTCGATTTGTGCAGCGTGTTCTAAAGCAATAACAAAAAATTCACCCGGTCTTTCCTCATATCACGCTAATTCCACATGTTCAGACGTTGCCAAAAATCAGCTGAGCACGCTAAGTACCTTAACTGGCGCAAGATGGGCGTATCAGTCATGCCGAAGAGCGAATAGGAGTCGTACTCGATCGACCGCTGACGCAGAGGGAGACTTGCCGCCCGTTGACGGAACCTCACGTCAAGCCGTGCAGGAGTTTATGCTACCTATCAAGCACGAAATGCAACTTTTGCGCGAATCAGTCGATTTTTGCTCAAATAAAATTACTGATTTCGAGCCCAAACTGCAGAAGTTAAATGATATGTACAAAACTAAGGAAGCTTGAAAAAAAAGTTGAAAATGGTATTCTTAAAAAAGAAGTTGCTCAGATGGCAAATAGAATAAATAATTTGGAGTAGTTTAATCGTTCCTATAATATTGAACTGCAGGATAATCCTGAAAACGAGAATTTAGTCTCAATTATTACCAACGTTGCCAATTTGATTAACTTTGAGTTGCAGTCTTCTATGATAGATAACGTCTTCAGTCTACTCAAGTCGAAAATAAACCAAAAAATATAGTCTTAAAATTGTTCTGTCCGCTGCAAAACTGGTCAGAAAAAGTCCTGAAAACATTCACGGATTCAAACTTGAAGGAATCAAATAGGTTTTTTA
The DNA here is from genome assembly GCA_030620095.1 of Kuschelorhynchus macadamiae. Classification (NCBI taxonomy): domain Eukaryota; kingdom Metazoa; phylum Arthropoda; class Insecta; order Coleoptera; family Curculionidae; genus Kuschelorhynchus; species Kuschelorhynchus macadamiae. Next base: position 119,584 of record JAUTXW010003004.1, read on the forward strand.
GAAATCAACATTTGGCTCCTCAAACAAAGTTATTATTAAAACAAACCCGGAAATTGGCTAGAAATAAGGGTTTTAAATTTGTATGGATTCAGAATGGCAATGTGCCGAAAATACAAAAATAATATGCTTGTTCTAAAGTGAAAAGTGCCAAAACTATGAAACAAGAAATAAAAAACTGATGATAAAAAAGATTTGTGTTTTAATAAAACGAAACCATTTCAATAGATACGTTTATTTAGATTAATCGTGAGCTAACAATAACATAAATTGAAACAAAAACATTGTAATAACATACAAAATCAAAAAACATTATCGAAAATTTGTAAACGTTCTAAGTGCCCTATTAAATACAACATAAAATAGTCTAACTGCCAATGGCAAAACATAGAAAACAAACTACATAAACGAAAAATATATTAAAAGTAATGTTGTAAGGGTGATCCAAATCATGAAAAAACAAGTAAGTATAAAATCTATCAAAAAACTAAAATTATTATCCTACATTCCATTACAATATGAATTTCAAAATGAAAAGGTAAACACTAGTGTTCCTCGTTTACAGTAGATTTTGCTATAATATCTTTATAAAACTGACGATATGCTAAAGGAATATAATCCAGCATGGACTTCAAATTAGCAAGCTTTGCTGCACTAATCCGAGATTTACACTCCAGTTGGAGAGGTTCCTCTAAACGAAAATAGAAAAGGAGTTTTCCTATTTTAAGTACGTTGCATGTTTCCCAAGGAGCCACGCCACTTATACTTTTCAGTATTAATATCTGGAATGGATTTTCTTTTGAAATGCGCAACCAGGAAGCTTGGGAGATATTGAGTTTTAAGGTGTTTATGTATTGATTAGCAAATGCATGGAGATCTTTAAAGTCAATATCTTGCATGTGAATAGCTCTGAACGGATTTTTGTAACAACTCTCTTTTATCATTTTTTCAATGTTAGTCGGAACGTATAATTTAGTTAGTTTTTTGCGCTTCTCAATATGTGCAAAATGTCTGTCACATGGGAGGTATGTATGCCCAGATACTAAGAACTTCTGGTCTATTTGGGCAAATTTTCCAGTGGCAACGAGATAGATGAGTGTTATTAAGATCATCTTCTTTTTATTTTGCCCGTTGCAATTATCACTCCAAATACAAAGATTCTCCTTTAGTGTGAAATTTTCAGAAACCAAGACCTTTAGTAGGGCAGAACCTATCTGTTCTGCCCTACTACCTCGGCCTGTTTGCGATTCGTTCCATAAACACATTGTAGCTGTATTAGTATCAGCAACCTGAACGTTCAGGTTATAACATGATAGCTGCCTACTATAAAACATTTCTGAATGTGTCAGTGTAGGGATCGAGATAACTTGCTGTAAATCTATAGATAAAACCAAAGTGTCGCTGTCAGGTTTCTGCGACTCGATACTATCTTCTTGCACTGACTTCCTTGCACTTTCCGCTTTGCGATGATGTAACTCTAATTTGGTGGAGATACTTACACAATTTTCAGGATGAGCTTTTATCTTGTTAGAAAGAAGGGCGCAGGTAGAACACGTGTCGGACGAAATCTAAGCTCTGGAAAGTGTTATTTAAAAACCTTGCTGTAAAAACGGTAGTTAACTTGAGAGTCGGGGTGTCTTTTATGAAATGCAAAAAACATTCGATGTATGTTTAGATCTGCACTTAAAAATTCCTTCTTTGACTTTTCTCTACTGTAGTGATTTTCCTCTTTCGGAAATTCCTTTATGTGTGCAATGACATGTTGAACGATATCTTCGCCAAATTTTCTTACTCTATTTGATCTGCCTCTTTTATCCATGAATACGTTTTCTCCCGATTTTTTTCGCTCTGCTAGCAGTTGCACTTTGCGATGAGAAAGAGCAAAAATATCTGAGAACACTTTACTACATACTTGAAAAACATTCCCTTTTCCATCGGGTACTGTGTAACATAAAGTAGCCTGACGGCGGCTCTCTTGTGAATTTTCATAGGATCCATGGCGCCTACGGCCTGCAGCTGTGACTTGTACTAGACTAAGTAGGTATGTACTCCTTTTTGTTTCATTTGGAATTGAATAGAAACTCCGAAAGAGGATACGCCTTTCCTTTAAAGTAACTTCTTTATAGGGGAAGTTACATTTACATATTTCCTGGAACAAAAAAAGATCGAGGTTAGAACTGCAATATTGAAATAAAAATTAAAATCTTACTATGTTTGATGGAGGAATTTTTGCAGGAACTACATTGCCTTTGTAGGTCTTATATTCAGCACCACTTATCTTAAGTCTTTTACGCTCATTTATCACACTTTCGCTGCCCTTTGGCCTCTTTTTTTGTCGATTTTCTTGCATCTTGACGAGTTATAACGTACTAAATAAAAATAACGATCGATAATATTAACTGGCCCTTAGACGCTTTCAAAGTAAATCATGTGTGGCACCTACACGTGTGGCCATCTGTCAGCAAGGGTCTAAAGCAACAAACATTTTCATGGTACTTAGCGCGTTTACAGAATCATTGGCGATGGCACATAGATCCTTTTAAACTACACAACAGAAAAAATGGCACTTAGACTCTTTAGAAGTTACACTCTTCATATGTATTTCTTAAGTTGAGGAACTTAATGCATTATAGGTGTTTTCATTCCTTTAATATATAAAGATTCATGTTTTCTTTGTTTTTAATGGCTCTATACGTAGTATACCAGAATACCCGAGGTCTGAGAACAAAATTAAATGAATTTAAACAAAATATCTATGCAAATAACCCTGATACAGTGTGTGTTACAGAATCCTGGTTGAAAAGCCCAATTTTTGATCATGACTTGGCTGATTTAAGTATGTTCAGTGTTTTTCGACGAGATCGTGAATCTATCATTAGTGCTAAATCTAAGAATGGCGGAGTTTTTGTCGCAGTGAAAAGTGGTTATAGTGCGGCCCTAGTTCCAAAATATCAAAGCGATGCTGAGGACTTATGGATTAGTATAAATCTGGGTGGTAATAATATTTTATTCGTCTGCTGTGTTTACCTACCTCCAAATAATGCTGCTGCTTATGTAAGTTTTTTAACCAAATTGAGTAGTTTACCAATACAAGAAAATCACATAATACTGATTTGTGGTGACTTTAACGTCCCATCTGCGCAATGGGTTGTTGTTGTATATAGTTGATAATAATCAATATTTTGAACCTTTTAATATTGAATCTAAATACTCCTCGTTATTTGACACTCTCTCTTTCCATAATATGCTTCAATTTAATAGTGTTTTTAATAACAATAATAAATTGCTCGATTTAATTTTGTGTAATAAGCATAGAATTCTAGAGATCAGTCGCTGTTCATGTCCTCTTGTGGAGGAGGATGTACATCACCCATGTATAGAATTTCTTTTCGATGTAGAATTGCATAAACCTTTGGAATTTAATTGTAATACATATTTTAATTTCAGACGAGCGAATTACCAATTAATAAATCGGAAGATCATGAATTTTGACTGGATCTTGGCTTTTAATGACAAATCTCTTAATGGTTGCTTGGATCTTTTTTACAATAAAATTGAATCTCTTTTAAGAAAATATGTACCAAAAATTCAAAAAATAAATGTTTTCCAATTTTTTATTCCCAGGCTACAATAAGAGCTGTGAAGGAAAAAAATAAAATTCATAAAAAGTGGCGTAAATTCAAAAATGTAAATGATTATAATTTATTTAAAACGTCAAGGGCAGGTGAACTATGCTTCTCCTAAAAAACAGTTTGTTTGATAGGTGGAAGACTGCCATGGTAGTGCCGATTTTAAAAAGTGGTCAAAAGACCGACGTAACAAACTATCGGCCTATAAGCAAGATCTCAGTCATACCAAAACTCTTGGAGAAAATTATTTATGAATATATTTTTATCCTTATAAAAAACGTGATAATTTCGAAACAACATGGCTTTATTCGCTGTCGTTCTCTGGAGACAAATTTGCTCATATTTTGTGAATACTTACCTGGTAACATGGACCAACGAATTCAGGTGGATGCCGTATACACCGACTTTAGCAAGGCATTTGACAAGTCACAATATTTTGTTGGGTCGTTTGGCTGAAGTCGGTGTGGGTAGAAGTCTTCTCAGATGGGTCGAATCGAACGCAGTTTGTTTCTCTTCAGGGTTTTCTGTCACAACCATTTTTAGCAACATCCGGTGTTCCCCAAGGGTCACATTTAGGTCTTTTACTCTTTATTATTTATATAAACAAAATTAATTGCTGTTTCAAATATTGCAATTTTCTACTTTATGCAGATGACCTTAAAATTTACTTTCCTATTACCTCTCCTGAAGATTGTGATAAGCTCCAGAGTGATCCGGATCGGTTAGGGAAATATTGCGATGATAATAGTCTTTTTCTGAATATATCAAAATGTACAACAATTACGTTCTCATGAAATCTAAACCAAATAGCTCGGCTCTACCTTATTAAACAAAGTCAATAGTACCAAAGATTTAGGTTTCATATTTGACTCTAAACTAGTTTTCGACTTGCACGTCGAATCGGTCGCTAATTCTGCTGTAAAAATGTTAGGCTACGTCATACGAAAATGTAGACCCTTCAATAACGTTAAATCTGTCATGTGTTTGTTTAACTCCTTTGTGTTGAGCAAATTGTGCTTTGCTAGCAGTATTTGGAGTCCGCAGCAAATTACCTTTAGTAACAGGTTGGAGAATATTCAAAATAGATTTATAAAATATTTGTCTTATAAACAAAAATTTGTTATACCCAATAACGATATTTCTCTGGCACGTAATCACTTTCGCTTAATGTCACTAGAGAGTAGTCGGAAGAATTCTGATGTACTTTTTTTATTTAAAATTTTAAACAATTTTATAGATTGTTCCAATATTCTGGAATAAATTAATATTAATGTCCCCCAAAGGTCTTTAAGGACGAGAGAACTATTTCACTTGCCTTTTAGGCACACATACTCAGCTCAGAACTCGCCCCTCTGTCGATTAGTAAGACATAGTAATGTACATTGTATTAACATTGACTTTTTTTATGACTCTTAGAAAGGTGAAAAATATTTTAAAGACAATGTAGGATCGGCACATTTAACTTTTGTAATATTATGAGCGTAAAATAACTTTTGGTTTCTTCATGTAAATTGTGTGCTGGTGTATAATTATTTCATGTTGTTTTCTAATTGTAATTTTTTCATGGTAAATAGGTCATTAGCTTATAGTTAGTATAAGAATTCGAAACTTTTAATGATATTTTTTTTTATTGTAATATGTGGATACTTCAGTAGATACAGTATGCATCTGTTTGTGTCGCTTTTGTCCAAAAATAAATAAATAAATAAGTGGTTTTTCCAGGTGTTTTATACTTAAAAACGAAAAGAAATCTATAGTCGTTTCATTCATGCTCATTTCATCGTATTTTGTGTATATGTAGAAAATAAATCAAATGGGATGAAAATTAATCGCGGAGGACGCTTCCACATGGTGCACGCGCGCTGCTATATATGTCCAGACGTGGTAGTCAGGGATTTCCTCTTTTAAATTCATCTTTAAATATCAAAAAATATTAGATATAAATTATTAACCCCTAACCCCCGACGCCTTCACAATCTCAAATTTTTAACTTCACAGGAGATGTCAGTAGAAGACAATGACTATATATATATATATATATATATATATATATATATATATATATATATATATGTATGTATTTATGTACATATGCGTCTTAGAAAAAATTTTTTTTAACAATCAGGTCATTGTTCTATGCCCGGAACATCAATCAACACAACAAATTCCACTACACACATTGTATTTGTAATTTCTTATAAGGTAAAACTTGGGATCAAAAATTAGTCCGTTTAACAGAACTTTTCTCGTAATAAAAGATTTACACATATTGACATTTATATAATGTGTTAATTTACTACAAAATAACTATATGGATATAACATATGTTATGTGTGTGTGTGGTGGAATCCGTTTTACTCGGAAAGTTCCGGGTAAAAGGAAATTTACCGATGTTTTAAATAATGCTGCAAAAAGTTAAAAGGTTTTTATATTCTTTTATGAATTTTCAGTTAGTTTAGTGTCAAATATTGCAAGACAGAATAATAATAATTGCTTTACTAGGAACTGAACAGGTGGTATGGTATATACTACGAGTATATACCATTGACACTGTCGACTGAAGGATATAATGAAACACTTTTAAAGAAGATTTTCTTAGTGCAGCATATATATATATATATATATATATATATATATATATATATATATATATATATATATATATATATATATATATATTTTTTTTTAAATATACCTGTCTCCCCTAAACCCATATTACTCGTACACCCGTATTCGCTAAAGAGGTTTAGATTTAGACCAGGTCTAACTTGAAAGTCATAGGTTTAAGATGACATTTTTAAAAATTCAACTTTTTTTTCTATACATAAAAACAAAAACAAACTGGCGAACTAAGAATTTTAAGTACCTAGGCAACTAGAACTGGTCTAAATCTTAAACCTTTTTAGTAAAAACGGCGGATAATGTTTACTAACTAAAATGAAATTAACTTCCCTATTTAGAAATAATTACTTGTTTCTAAATAGGGATTTTTGTATTGATACTCCTAAATCTTTGTGTCTTAGTTAAGTCTAAATGCTTCATGGTTTCGTTATGTACTCTATTCTTGAATCACTTTTTTGAAATTAATTTTAACTAATGAATGGGATGTTCGCTTCGTCGTCATACATGTGATCCCGAAATAGATCATACATTATAGATGGCAAGTATTTCATAGTATTAATAATTAGTAAAATAACTAAATCTTTGATGTTTTTAATAAAAATACTATTAGTTTTATGGAACAACCCAAAAAACAGTTTTATTAACGTCAACTATATTTTAATTATATATTAGATAAAACCCGAAGAACTAAGTAGTTTGAAATTTGGTATATGGAGGAATAACGTGAACTACTTCCTCGTAAGTATCTGAAAATAAAAATCACAATATGATTTAAACAAAATGTTTTATAATCAAGAGGCATTTTAAGAATCCGAAAAAAAAAATGTTTTTTTTAAATAAAAGGATTTAGCCATAGAAATATAGAACTTATCCACATCCAAAATAGTATATTTGTATTGTAAATAACGCACTTAAGCATTTGAAGAGCTAGTATGTATTTTAATGTTTACATTATGTAAAACAAAATTGGCAAAATATTGATTTCTGTTTATTTAGTACCCTTTTTTTTCTTGTTTCCCGTGCCAAGTATCATACTCGAATATCTTAAATAACAAATTAATATATGTAAATGCTAGGGCCTCATGGTTCGGGCACCACTGATATCTAACTTTAATTACGTCAAGACTAACTTGTGATATGGTACTTTCGGACTTAAATAGTCTGTATTTCCACAAATAACACACTTCCTCCCTATAGTTTTTCATTTATTTAAGCGCTACAACACACAGAACTTACAAAATCATTAAAAGACTAAAAAAATATATATAAATAACAACGATCGAACGCAGTACCAAAAATGACAACAATGCAGTGTCTTTTTTGTAATTAGACAATAAAACAAGAGTGCTATGATGATTGCTATGAATGATTAGTTGTAAAACTACTTGTAAGGGGCGTAAATTTGGCGTAGCGTCCTTACCAGTTCTATTTGGTAGTATTTTTATTATTACATTTTTGTAATTCTTTAAAGACCTTAGTTAATTACTTAAACCATTAAAGTCTAAGGTTAATTATTGCGTGTAGTTTTTTGATATACATATAACTGTGTTATGAAAATACATAAACATATTGGAGTAATTCGATAAAACTTGGCTTAGAATATTTGACGATTTTTAAAACGTAACAAACAACATACACATATCGATGTAGTGGAGAGGAAAAACATTCAATCTGTGAACACGAGTTTTTATAGTTTAAGATATATATATATATATATATATATATATATATATATATATATATATATATATATATATATATATATATAGAGAAACAGAAATTTCAATTTTTGTACGGTTCTTGGTCGTAAAAAGTTAAAAAACGAAATAACCCACGGTAAGGATTACTCCTTCACCATTTTGTCGAGAATCGACCAAAACATGGCGTTATGTTTGCCATTCGAATTTGAAAGTTCCAGTGGTGCCAGAGCCAAGGGCCATCTGCAGAAATTTATTTCCGTGGTAAAAAAGTTATACAAACGAAATAACTCACGGTAAGGCATGGCTGGCGTTATGTTTGTTTCCAGGCAGCCATTTCCTTCAGGCAGGGGGGTGTCGGTATTAAAACCGAAATACCCAAACCCTGAAACAAATAAGGCGTCATGTCATTCGACTTTAAAGATGTGTCGTCTTGTGCTCCAAAGTAGGTCGCATCTAAAGCGATTTAGTTGCACCATAGTACCTACAGATGGCGCCACTGCTGCCTATTTCTCTCGTCGATTTTCAAAGTCGAATGGCATGACGCCTTGTTTGTTTCAGGGTGTGGGTATTTAGGTTTTAATACCGATACCCCCCGAGGAAACTGCCTGATTAGCCATGCCGGGCCAGATACCACTGTAGCAGATGACCCTTGGCCTTGGAAACAGACATAGCGTCATGTTTTGGTCGATTCTCGACTCTCGATTATTTCGTTTATTCGTTAAAATTTGAAATCTATAGACGATTATAGAGAATAAGAAGATATTTTTTACGTTGGTGTTTTTAAACATTTTATTTGACTCCTATTTTGTTTCACCATCTTAAATTCGTACCAAAATATTACCAGTTTATCCTTATATCACACTTAATCCTTGAACAAAATTTGAAATCAGTCTAATAAATAAGTGCTTTTCTATTCCTATTTTGTTTCACCATCTTGGATTCCTACCAAAATATTACCAATTCTATGTAAACCCTCATTTTTTTAACAAACTAGGTAAGTAGTCTTTTAGCTATGCCTCGAACTATCAGTGAGTGAAAAATTTATTATTTTAAATGGACACGATTACTTTAGTTTTACTGTACAAGACATTGTTGAACGATGTTCCCTAATGATTGGAATTGGAAAGTCCACCATTTTCAAATTACGGCGGGAGAGAAAGGTAACAAGTCAAGTGGAACTTCCAAGAAAATCACAGGAAGACCAGCAAAAGTCCTTGATGAAGATACCAAATGTACAATTCAAAGAAACTCCCTTTCCTTATTTTAAGAAATAAATACACACTCCAGATAAAATTTTGATCGAGCTTGGCCAAGATGACAGTATTCCTTTAATAACTAGAAAACTCTTATCGACGACTTTAAAAAATACGGATTTTGCCCGGAAAAAGCATAACCGAAAAGCACTTTTACTGGAAAACAATGAAACTGTTTGCTGGCGACAGAAATACTCGAGAAGTGTAAAGGAATACCGGGAATAATAGAATTTTTTTTCATCTTGCTGAAACGTTGAAGGTTAAATACTAGAAAACATGTGGCAAAACAAAAATATAACCAGTGCCCGCCAAGCGTTCATCGAAGGCCTGTTATTGGGTATTAAAGTGCATTTGGGAAAAGGGAAGAGTCTAATAATTGCACACATTGGAGGTTTGCTAACTTTTCAGTCGTTGCAGACGGGAGATTACCATTAGGACTTTAATTCGGATGGATAACTCAAGCTATCATTCACGGCGCATAGAGAAGACACCAACTTCATCTTGGAGAAATCAAGAAATTACCGACTGGCTAACTACCAAAGGTATTTATTGAACGGATTTGTGAATAGGGACTAAAAAAAGATCTCTATTACGCAGAGGTCTATAATGAACATCGGAGTTCTTAACAAATTTTTCAAAGAGATATTTAGGTTGTTGAATTTTATTTACTTTATAAAATAGTGAACACAAATGCAAATTAAATCTTTGTTCAAGACTTAGCCAGCCAGATTCTCGGTAAGCTTGAGTAACATGGTCAAAATTTCTAAGACCATAACAGAATCTTAAATAGCTATTTTGTAGCCTCTGTAGACTCTCTCGATCCACAAGCAATAAAGCAGGCCAATACAAAACATCACAGTAGGATAACAGAGACAAGATAATAGAATCACATAACTTTTTTTAGTTTAATTTGTGTTGAAATAAAATTTTTAAAAACATAACATGTTCTTAGTTTTGAATAGCTTCTCTGACGTAAGTACGAAACATGGTTTTTAAATCTTATGTCTGGATCAAAAAATACTCTTAAGTTTTTACGAGACTCCAATATCAAGGCGTTGTGAGAGAACAGATTTAGACTTCCCAAGTAATAATAGCTGTGTTTTAGACTGATTTAGTAAGAGTTTATGTGCTGCTGATATTTTATTAATAATATCAAGATCACGTGCAATATGGTTTTCGGCTTTCCTTACATCAACGAAAAAGAAGCTGTAATATAACTGAAAATCGTCAGCATACTGGTGTGATTTTAGGTATTTTAAGAAAGAAGCAAAATCCGAAGTATATAATAAAATTAGCAAAGGGCCTAATATGCTACCTTGAGGCACACCACAACTTAAAGTTAAGGTATCAGAGACATAACTACCCAACATTACTTTTTGCCGCCTATTTAGAAGAAAGTTTTTAAGATAATTAACAGCAGTTATATCCAAACCATAATAGTGCAGTTTACTACATAAGATACCATAATCTAATGTCTCAAAAGCCTTACTGAAATCTAGTAAGAGCAGATAAGTTTCTTTTCCATCATCAGTAGTTCTGATGATGTCATCAGTGACTTTTACGAGGGTAGTTGTTGTACTATGTTGTGCACGGAAACCAGACTGAGTTGATGAAATAATGTTATTATGTAAAGCATAATCATATAATTTTTTCTAAAATTGTAGAGAAAACTGGTAATAAACTAATAGGCCTGCAATAAGACAATTCTGACGTATTATTATTTTTGGCAACAGGTAAAACATTCGCCATTTTCCACTGCGTAGGGAATTTGGCACTTGTGATTGACATGTTTATAATACGAGTTATATGAGGCAATAAATGAGGTATAATTAATGAGATATTTTGGCGATCTAAGCCATCATCGCCATGCGCATTAAAGCGCAACTCAGATATAATTTTTTCGACCTCAGCAGGGTTTACTTCGGAAAATATAAAAACGGCAGGAGCGTTATTGAAAGTTGAACTTTTGTAACGACCAAGAAACAAGTCATAGAGAGGTAGAGAATTAACTTGAGGTATACTCTGTAAAAAGTAGTTATTAAAGTCATTTGGAGTGCCAATCTCTCCGGCATCAGTATTAGTAGCAGGATTTATATTTAACCATCCTAAAGTCTGCCAAAAACTATAATGACGATCTTTTCTTATAATCTCGTATTCATCAATTTTAAGAGCTTCACTATCAATCCTGTCATTAAGCCATGTCTCAGATTAACCGATAATTTCAAATTGCTCATTACCCACAAACTCAGAAAACTCGTCAAAACTAGAGCACAGTGATCGAACATTAAAATGACCAAAATCGAGATAATTATTAATTCTAATTCAGTGCAAGCAAAACCGCATTACAGAATTTTCACAACAATTCCTTTTTTATGATATTTTGAAGCAATTAGATTTACGGGTTTTAAACCATAGAAAACTTAGTTCTTGGGATTAAACCGTGTCAAATTAGAATTACTATCCAACGCTTTGCCTTCGATTGCACTGGGCATCTTCAGGGATCTTTACTCTGAGAGATTCCGACTTGTGCTCGCTGAACCGTGACCCTGTGTTAAGATCGGTTTCCACATGAGATGTAGACCTTAACCCGTAACTCGAATGAAATTTTTTGTATGCATTGAGGCACGAGTTACGGTCTCCATCACACGTGGAAACCGATCTTAACACATGGTCACGGTTCGGAGAGCACAAGTCCGGTATAAAAGCCCGTCTTAATCTCTCTGAGCTTATTCAGTGTTCAGATCTCGTGGAGTAAAGATCCCTGAAGATGTCTCATGCAATCGAAGGCGAAACATCTGATAGTAATTCACACCATCAAATCCCAAGAACCATTGTTTCTTAAGAATATATTTATTAAGAAAGATTTATTATTTAATAAAATATTTTAAAAAATCAACATGAAGAAACTAATTATTACATTGATTTCAAAGTTTGTGCAAGAATTAAGCGTGACAAATAAAATATTTTTAATAGGTTTTACATAGCAAGTTTTTGTCCAAAAATATATTTTTTTTTAATTCGGGCTGTATGCCTCTCTGTCAATTTGGGGTATATTTGATAAATATCCAGTATAGTGGAACAAAATGGAGACCTGGTGAAATGTTAAAAAAATTATCAGTAAAAAACTAATTATCCAAATTTGACACAAAAATTAAGTGTTATATAGAGATCAAAAAATAGTAAAATTATAATGCGAATTCAAAATGGCGAATTATCGAAATCAAAATGTATATTTTTGTGAAAAAGGTAGTGGATACTCATTATTGAAAGATCCTGTTTTGTGCAGTAGGTAACTATATACGGGGTGTCCCACGAGCCTTTGGACAGCGAATATCTTCGTTAATGTAAGAGACTTAAAAAAACTAAATAAGGAAAATATGTTTGGGTTCTCTTGATGCATAATTTAAACATAACCCCAATCGTACAGGGTACATCGCAAAGTCGTAGCTAACCAAGCTTGTGTTTTTTTCAACAATATAAGGTTTGATGGGTTTATCATGAACAGCTCCTTCAGAAATAATTAAAAACTTTCTCATAATACCTACACACTTGATATTAGTAATTATTCACCTATTATGAAAGGTAATTTTTAATGACACCTGTTATCTTTTGCTTTTGTCAAAGTGTCAAACTCATCGTGAAAGAAGTTTACATTTTATTTTGCGTGTCTAAGAAGCAAAAAAATGCCCTTCTTCGCATACTACGAATATGTGGACATGCTTTTGATATTCGTAGAGCGTCGAAAAAATATGTTGAACAAAAATTACGACACGGTTCTTTTCCAAATGGGAAGCATCAAAATCCCCGTAAAAAATGCCCAAACAGAAGAAAACCTTATTAAAATCTTAGCTTATCTGCAAGTCTACCCACGTACGCCGTTGGTTCTATTGAAAATGAGTTGTATACAGAGTGACAATTTAAAAACTTGAAATGGCCATATCTTAGGAAGGAAAAACTTAATCAAAAAACGCTCAAAACACTTTCTATAAAATGAAGAGGGAACAAATAAAAGCGTAATATTCGACCCTTATCTGTAACCCCTTGGGCAGGGTGAGATACACCCCTAAAATCTTAAATAGAAAGAGGGGTCGAGTGATACATCATCTTAAAGCTCTTGAAAAATGCTTTCCGATGGTATCATAGAAAGCTGTTTTTCGTGAAATTCTTCTGTGTTTATTAAAGGAAACAATAAATTAAAACACAATTGTGGAATTTTTTATAATTATTTAATTAAATGTTCAAAATGGTTCCCGTTGTTTTAAAGACAATAATAAAGCCTTTGTTCAAATTCTTCGCGTACATTTGCAAATGTTTCTCTGGATATACCACGGGATTTCTGAACTATCCTGTCCTTGAGTTGCTCTATTGACTCAGGTTGCGTTTTAAACACCACAGATTTAAGGTGACCCCACAAAAAGAAGTCAAGAGGCGTTAGATCCGGGGATCTAGGTGGCCATTCAATAGGACCTCTTCTTCCAATCCAATGGTTGGGATAATTACCATCCAACCATTGCCTGACGGGAACTACATAATGAGGAGGTGCCCCATCCTGTTGAAAATGTAGTAAGCGTTCTTCTAATGCTAAATTTCCTTGTATGTCCCTCTGATTTTCTAATTTCCGCACTATTAGTGGTTCAATAGACCTCTGTAGCATTTCAGCATACATGTCGTCATTTAAATTCCCTTCTATAAATATTGGGCCGATAATTACGTCTCCCAATATACCAGCCCAAACATTAAGTTTCTGGGGGTACTGAGTATGCCCTTCTCTAAATACGTGTGGTTTCTCGTCATTCCAGTAACGACAGTTTTGTTTATTAACATGTCCATTCAAATAAAAGGTACATTCATCGCAGAAACAAATATTTTTAACTAGTCGAGGTTCTGCCGTAATTATATCTATCATTATTTCACAAAACTGGATTCTTCTATCCGGGTCGTCGTCACCAAGTTCTTGCAGTATGCGCAGTTTATAGGGATGAAACTTATGAAATTTAAGTACCTTTCTTATTGTTTCACGAGATAAGCCAGTTGCTACATCTGTTTGACGAGTTGATAAAGTTGAATTAATTGCAGACTGCCCCAGAACTTCAATTTGCGCTGCTTCGTCAACTAGTCTCGGTTGATTTCTCTTTTTATTCGCGACAGAGCCAGTTTCTTTAAATTTGACTACTAGTTGGCGAACATACTCCGGACTTACATTTTGACCTGGATGCCTTTCATTAAATCTTTGGGCTGTCCTTAAGAAACATTGATCCTGAGAACCATGAATGAAAATCATTTCTACACGTTCAGCTGTGTTGTACATCATTATTTAAGATAAGTGCTGCTTTTCGTTTAAACTGAACCAAAAGTCAACTGTTAAAATATCAATACTAATAGTACAAGTTACTTTTAATGTAAATATTGTGATAATAAAATGCGAATATTCATAAACAAATAAAATACCAAGCTTAAAATGTTTAGAATTCTTAAGAGACATGCCAGGATATCGGTACCAATCATTTTGAACATTTACTTAAATAAAAACAGAAATGTGAACACGGTGAACTGTGTTTTTATTTATTGTTTGCTTTAATAAATACAGAAGAATTTCACGAAAAACAGCTTTCTATGGTACCATTGAAAAGCATTTTTCAAGGGCTTTAAGATGATGTATCACTCGACCCCCCTTTCTATTTAAGATTTTAGGGGTGTATCTCACCCTGCTCAAGGGGTTACAGATAAGAGTCGAATAATACGCTTTTATTTGTTCCCTCTTCATTTTATAGAAAGTGTTTTGAGCGTTTTTTGATTAAATTTTTCCTTCCTAAGACATGGCCATTTCAAGTTTTTAAATTGTCACCCTGTATAACCAAAAGCCCAGTGCAAAGGATAGTAAAAAATCATAAATTTCATCCTTTTAACACGTTTGCTACGTGTGTCGCCGATCGGCGACATATGCTTCACCCGCGCCATGCGTGTGTCGCCTATGTGCGACAAGAGCATACGTTGCTTTATATATTCAGTATAAATTCAACATTGGTGTGGTGTGCACTAATTTTGGTCAGCGTGTTACGAAGGTATTAAATTAATGTTCATTTTACTTCGTTTGCAGGTTTATTCAAGTTTGTAGTATTTGTTTACGGTTTATAATATGGACAATGAGGCAGGACCTTCGGGCATAAAGCGGCCTAATTGCGTCGGACAGTGAACTGGAATGGTACCTACATAATAGTGGTGAAGAAAATCCTGTTCAATTTGAAGACAGTGGCAGCGATTGGTCGGATAATGAGAGCATTGATACGCATCCCCTACGTGAAAACGACCGCGACGTGGTTGAGAATAACGACAGAAGTAAATATTTTTATTGCTTTATAACAGTTAAAATATTTAGAAGATCAAGATGGTGCTGACGACTCAGATACAGATATGCCACCTGAGCCAATCTTGAAGCCAGTGCCCGGAGTCCCGAACTGGCAAGCTTCGTCTGCAGGGTTGGAAGATATTGTTTTTTTTTTTAAACGTAATGAACTCTTGGGGAATGTACCTGGGAATGAGCCAATAGTCTATTTTTTACTGTTGTGGGACGAGACACCACAAGTTTGTAAAATATGTACTTTATCTCTATTCTTTTCTATATTTCATAATATTTTTTTATGATAGAATGTCTTGTTTTTTTCTTTGAATAAGTTTTTATTTTTTTGTGCAACAGTTGTGATATCGCTGTAAGCTCATTTTACTTAATGTAGTTTTTTTTAATAAATAATACTTTGTAACCTTCCTTTTTAGTCATTTATTGCATCAAATACAGTGTCGCCCAAAGGCGACATTACCACTAGAACGTAAACACAGTCCTGCAGTGCTGCTGTCGCCTATCGGCGACATGTCAATATTGACAAGTAGAGACCGAAAAATATGTTGCTAGTACTCTTTTAATACTACCTCATAGTCAAAACTAGTAGTAGCTACGAAAAAATGGTTCAGCTTCTGGCAAAAGTAATAAGTCATAATGACGCAGCGAACATGTTAAAATCCACCTAGCTCAAGGATTAACTCCTGAAGATCCGGGACAGAGACTAAATTTCATTGCGGAACTAATTGAAATTGCAGATAATCCTTTATTTTTAAATAATATTTTATTGAGTGATGAGAGTCGCTTTCATAACAAGGAGATATTTAATCGGCACAACAGCTATTACTGGTCGCAAGAAACCCCTAAGTTGGTAAGGGAAGGCCGTTTTCAGCCAATGTGGGGAATAAATGTTTGGTGTGGTTTATTTAATAAATAATAATAATAATAACGATTATTTGATAACTATACAAAAGTCTTAACAATAAAATTAGCAAACACACGTTAAAAGAATTCTACTGATGATGGGCTCACAGACACAAATCTTCAAAGGCTAAAAACGTGACTAAAACCATTAACTAGACACACACATTTTCACACAAGTGTTACTAAGCACAATAACGGCAGTATTTTAAAATCTATAAAATCCAACATAAACTTAAGTAAAAGCATCTTACATATTTTAAACTAACAAGATTACTACAGATATCCTTTCTCTGCTCAAACATCCAATGTTTTACTCCTTTTCTGAACAGACTAAAAGTGCGACAATCTTTAACCTCTACAGGCAGAGCAGCATAAATGCGCGCTGCAAAAAACTTAACTTATCACTGTCCAAAAGTTTTAACTATATACTTGGATATGCAGACTTATGTCCTGTCTCGTGGTTATGACTTGGATATTCTAATCTTATTTTTCCTTGAAAAGTGTAGTTCAGAATATTTAAACAGAAAATTTGATGGACATTGAGCAACCTAGTCTCTTGGAAAAGCGTGGATGAAGGGTATGTTTTGGTTTGCCATAAATTATTTTTATAAACCATTATTACTTTCAGCTACTCCACCCCAACCCAGTATAAAGGTAAATGAATTTTGTAAGCTGCAAACGGAAGTTATTTAGTTGTGTCATAGTTTAATGTCAATTTATTTAACATAAACCATTTATTTATAGCACCAAAATTCTCTTCTACAGCCCTCTTTAAATTCTGCCACTTACTAGAACGATAAAATATAACTGTATCTTGAGCAATTATTTTTCACCTAGAGTTTATTTTTAATAAATCATTAATATAAATAGTAAAAGTAAAGGTCCCAATACACTATCTTCAGACACCCCATAATCCACGGTTTGAACACTACCAATTTCATCTTGTGACGACACACTGTACCCTGTCTGTTAAATAGCTCTTTAACAAATTCAAAATTTCATCCCCCTTAGTCCGTTTTCCTCCAACTTTTGTAGCAGAATTTACGAGATACTGTATCAAAGGCTTTAGACAGATCCACGAAGATGCTTAAGCTCTTGTCAGTGGAATCCAAAGCTTCATAAATATGCGATGTTAATATTTGCATTGCATCCTGCGTAGACCTACCCTCTCTGAAGCCAAATTGAGATTGAGAAATAATCTTATATTTATCAAGAAATTTAACAATTATGTGTTTAAGCAGCTTTTCTAATATTTTTGAGAAAATTGAGAGCAATAAAATAGATCGGTAATTCACATTTTTTCCATTTCTCCACTTTTATACAATGGCTTTATCACTCCAATTTTTAAACAATCAGGAAAACCACACCTGGCAAAACATAGATTTACTAAAAATGTTAATGGTACCAATATCTCGCAAGCAATGTTTTTTATAGAATGGTCGTTTGATCGGCCTACATTTTTACCAAGGCACGAGAGATACCTACATTTTCTACCAAATGATCTCCCAGAACTCTTAGATGAGATCCCGTTGAACGAACTTGCCTTAATGTGGTGGCAGCAGGTTCGTTCAGCCTCCCTCTTTTTCACCGTGAAGATACGTGTTATCTCAATGAAATCTTCCCAGAATGCTGGATTGGAAGAAAGAGTACGAATCATTTGCCAGCTTGGTCCTCAGATGTTTCGCCTCTATATTTCTTTTTGTGGGGATACCTAAAAGGTATTCTTTATACCACACCACCTATCGATGTTCAAGATATACAAAACAGAATTCTAGTTGCTTACCAAACTGTTATCCCTGCTATGATCAATGCAGCATGCACAAGAAAACTTAGAAAAAGATTTGCTTGTTGTATTAACAATGGTGGCAATTTGAGCATTTGTTGAAATAATATTAATGGTTTCTCAGTTATTTTTAATTTTGATTATTTTTGTGTAGTCGTTTTGTTAGTTGCAATAATAAATGAAATTTTAACTAAAAGTAAGCTATATATAGTAGAATTATTTCGGATATACAGTGACGTAACGACAGCACAAAAAGAAAGTATTTCTTAACTGTTAATGATTAATATACCAAGTTCTTTAAGGAATGCACACACTAAAGCGTTCTCGGCAGCAATCACGGTGGCGATTCTATGCTGTCATTTGGCCGCCATTAAGACTGTCATACGTTGTACAGTTCACCAAGCTATGCAGACATTTAACAAAAACTATATATAATCATATAATTAAATAAAGAAAAGAAAAACAGGATGAAATGTAATTTATTCATTAAAAAACGTACAAAATATGTTTTTATTCTAAAATTTTATTAAGCTGTTTTATAATAAAGCCAAAACTTTTCTGGGCTAAAAAAGTTGGTAAAAATGCCTTTTTAACAACATTTTAAAACGCTAAATATCCTTTTTTAGCTAGAAATACAACAAAGAGCTGTATGAATTTCTTGAATATTGAAAATGCGTTCCCAAAAAGTTGGATATTTAATTTAAGTAAAAATTTACTAAAATCGTACAAAGGATCAAAGAAGTATCATTAACAGGGATAAAAGGACATTCTAAAACATTTTAAATGCAATATAAGCTAATTTTAGAAAGAAATAATGTAACAATAAAAAATTAGTGTGGAGCAAAACTCTTAAAACTAGTAACTAAAAACTATAAAAATATTTTTAAATAAAATATTAAACGATATAAATTAAAGATCGTCAATGTCAGCAAACAGATCGTCGCTCTCATCTTCGTCATTCGAATCGGTCACTATGACGAGGTTTATATCTGAAGTATCACATACTCTGACTACTCCCAAGCTTCTAGAATCTCTTTTTGGGTGTGCCGAATGTAGTTCTGCCAATGATCAGCGCTTACTTCGCCAAGAACTTTCCCCACGTTGCCAAAACAAGCAAAAAGATATTGGTCTTATTTTCTTTTGCACTCTTGACCAAACCATTTCGATGGGGTTATATTGACAAAGGTATAATGGGAGGCGGAGAACCATATGACCAGAAGGTTTTACACATTCGTCAAGAAAATATATTTTTTTCTGTACTTCGATTTGGTTCTTCATTGCTGCCCTTGGAAAGGCAATATTTTTTTTCGGAAAGCTATAAAATTAAATTTTTTTGGTCCAGTATTTTCGGGGTATGTCTTCTACTAGCCCAGAGTGGTATAGTCGAATGCGGTCTTATTGTGCGGGTCCAAAGGTCACCAAGATTATGAATCAAATCGATGGGCTATTTACAAATGTACAAGGAAAAAGAAAATAGTTTTTTTTATTATATTACGCAATATTATTAAGATAGCCACTTAATATTATTTTATATATTAAATGCCGAGGGACTAAATAAGAAAATTCGCTAAATGTGTATATGTATTAGACTAATATAATCCTTCAGAAACTTTTTAATATTATAGACTCAAAAATATCATCATCACTTAAAAAGTCCTCATCTGCTGAGTCGTCCTCAAATGGCGCAATGATCATTGGTGCTATTTCGACATCTAGAAGTCGTTCTCGATTCCACCAATCCTATATTAATTTCTCCGTATGTTCCACAGATTTCTTCCAGTACTCTAGCGTAATATATTTTCACGAATCTTGCCAAACAATTTGCACTTCATCTGATTTAAGACCATCATTCACGTGTTTTTCGTAATATAATTTTGCCCCAGCCCATATTAATTTTATTGCGTTACACTGGCAATGGCATGGCGGCAGTCGTAAAACCTCATGTCCATTTTGCCGTAATATTTCATCTACGGAATATATTGTTGGTTTTTTAATAGATTTTGCCATTAAAAGAAGTTCTAGTTTCAGCATATTGGGTAAAGGATTTTGTTTTTGTTTTATTAGCCAGTCATAAATATCACTTTTCTGCCAGGATGAAGTAGGTTGTTTGTTTAAAATTCTTGAATGATAAGATGCATTGTCCAGAATGATTAAAGATGGAGCATCTAAATTTGGAATCAGTTGTTCTTTTAACCACTTTTCAAACAGTTCACAATTCATTTTATCATGGTAGTCCATACTTTTGGATGTTGAAGAAAACAGTAAACTTGCACCTGGGAGAAATCCTCTTGAAGAACCTGCATGCAAAATGATGAACCGTTTTCCCGTTCCACATCCCTTTTTTCTCTTGACACTTTTTACAAACTCGTCCTGCCAAGATTTCGAACCACTTCTATTAGAAAATATCCAAGTCTGGTCTAAAAATACCACTTTTCTAAATTTTGAATGAATTAACATTTTCATTGTAATTCTTTAAAAACTGGATTCGCTGACTTGCTATATGTGGCAACTCGCATAAAAATCTTCGATTATAGTCCTTTTTATATCGAAAACCCAACATTTTTATTAATTTTGCCGACGATTTTAGTCCAATTTCCAATATGCCTCTATTTTTAAAGCTTCTTTTAAAACTTGAAGGGTTATATTAGTTTTTGATGTGTATACATCGTAAATTGCATTACGAACATCCATTTTTACATTGTCACTTAAGTCTTCTGTCGTTGGCTTTTTTTCGAGTAAATTTCTTAATCTTCTTCGGTAGTAAATTATACTTTTTTTCATGCACAATTTTCTGCACAGTCATTATACCGATTCCCAGAGCTTTTGCTACTGTCTCTTGGATATTGGCCGGTGAACTTTCATTTTCGTAATATTTTATTAATAATAATTTTTTTCGCTTGTGGATGAAAAAAACCGGAAAATTGTTTTCTATTACTCATTTTGTCAATCTGACTTTGAATTGACATCGCTCAAAGATTTGCAACTGCTGGTATTTATATGTTTATCCTCTTTTTTCATATGAAAATATCATCTAATTGATCTTCCGGATTCTATGCGGAGGATATGATTACACGTAATTAAAGAAAAACAAACTTGAAAAGTTTGTCGTTGATAAATCGTATGACCCGCACGATAACACTGCTTTTGACTGTAGCTTGCGTTGTCCATAATAATTATTGATTTGGGCGGCAAATTAGGATCAATTTGATATTTAAACAATTTTTCGAAACTTTGACCGGTTCATACTATCGTGGTAGTCCCCCCTTTTTGTCCCGCTTTTAAAAACTAAACTAGCTCCCTTGATAAACCCTCAAAATCATATCATTGCCAGTTAATCTTGTGGTTTAACGTGTCTCTGTTTACGGTGTTCCGACATAATCTGGGCAACACATTACTACTAGGCTTAATTCAACTCTTTTGTAAAGACACACCCTGTACACGACAAACACTTGAACAAAACCGGTCGATCGAAAAACGGATTTCGCCTAAGGTGGTTACAACAAAAGAGTCAGTTATGTAATGTAAAATTATATGTACTGAGGCCTTTTAAGATCTGGGGTCAAACAGGTCGAAGTCCGTAGTGTAAAGCGGTAAAAAATGTGCGAGGAAACTAGACAAAATGTACCATTTTAATCATTGATTTCAACACTGGGGGAAGACATTTTGCGTTGTGATAGGCTGTAGCCAGTTCTTTATTTAACATAATAGGCATTTGACGTAAAAAATAAATACTAATGTGGAGAAGTTGCTCAATAATAAATAATTTGAGTAAAATGACAAAGTCAAGAGCAGTAGTTGGCAAAGCCACAAAACACTGATTTCGTTATATTTCTCAATTTATCATCAGTAGCAAAATTGAAAGTATAAAATTTGCTACCTAATATGGTGAGTTCTAATGACTTAAAGTTTTTTTTTGGTTTAGTCATAAGTTGAATTGGTTTTGCAGTCACCAAGCTTTCGACATACCCCTGCTTTTAATAGTCTTTTTTTTATTTATTCACAAATATTATATTCTTACGGAAAATACAAAATCTATAAAATATAATTATTTTTATCTACGATGTGCAGAATAAGACTTTATTTTCTGATTATTTGTTTCGATTTATAATATAAAGAATATTATTAAAGCAAAAATAATGAATTGTGTCAATCATCCCAAGTTTTTATAGACACATAGCAGTTGTACAAGTACTTTCATCTAGTGGGGGCTCGTCACTGCGCCAACCGTAAGAGAAAAGGGTAATTTTTTACTACAGCTTTGATGTGAAAATATAAGTAAATTATTTTGCTGGCCATGTTTATTTTTTGAAAATGAAAAAGGTCTCTGGAATAAAACTGCTTTTTCCGGTTTAAACAATTTCCATAAAGCTGTAAAAAGACACATTATGTCCAAAGCGCATTTGCAGGCCGTCATAAAGGAAAAAGTCTTCGGCAAAACCAGAATTGAACACGCCCTTAATAAACAGTCGGAAATTAGTCACCGAAATTAATTTTAGTTTTATCCCAGTTCATCAATCACGTTAAAGAGTGTAAAGTATTTTTCGTTAAGCATGGCTGCTTTTTTTTCGAAGTCAACAAAACGTACACAGGCTTTGGACTCCATTGTCCACAAACGATTGTCCACTAGGTGGAACTATAATGGAAGACTTGTGTTAACAGTATCAGAAAATCGTGAATCAGTAATTGAACTATTTGAGAATATAATAGAAAATAATGAAACGTGGGACTCAGAAACAATAAATATTTCGAGGTTATTTTTGGACTGTTTGAAACGAGATTTTAATTTTAATTATTTGTTGAACATATTTTCAAAAATATTTCCATTCTCGGACAATGTTTTTAATATATTACAAACTAAAACAAATGATATTGCTTTTTGACTAAAAAAAGTGGATGATTTTAAGTCCATGTTAAGCTAAAAAAGAGATGACTTTGACCTATTTTGGGAGAAAACGATGACGTTAAATGTAGAACCACAAGCCAAGCGTCTTCGAACAGACAAGGTGGGAGATGTTCAAACACCATACAGACGCCTCTTTTATGAAATAATCGATCAAATTCAGCAACAAATAAACTATGTATTTAACTCTTTAAATGATTTTAAATTCCTCGAGCTCTGCAATTTTGATGCACTTAAAGGAAAAACTTTTCCAGAAGATGCGTTTAAATCTCTTCTTCTTCATTATGGCCAATTCTTCGACCGAGTGTTACTGCGATCTGAACTAAAAGTGATTTACGAAACTGTTGACATTAGCGCAAAAAATAACGCTAAGGAACTAATGCAATTTTTAAAAGACAAGGAGCTGGAAGATGCCTACACCGAAGTGTCGAAATTGTGTGAATTAGTATTGACAATACCTACCACAAGTTCATCAGTAGAACGCAATTTTTTAGCACTTAAACGCATAAAAAATTTCGTAAGAAATTCAACGGGACAGGAGAGACTTTCGCATACATCGCTGTTGTCTATTGAAAATAAACTTCTCCAAAATGTGTCGGAGCATCGACGTTTTTATGATGACGTCATTGACGAATTTGCAAAAAATAATCGAAAAATCGAATTACCTTACAAATAGGTAAGTTTCTAAAAATTAAGTACATACCTGTGTATAGGTTAGTCCTATTTGACTTCAAGAGAACAAAATTGCAGATTCCCCTGTGTAGAATATTTTAAACAAAATCGCAACACTACTCCTCAAGAAAGTATTTTTTTTGATAAACCTGCAGTCTATAAACCAAACAACCTTGTATGTATGTTGCCCGTATGATAATCTGTCGTTTCTGTTGAATTATATTTCCGAATGTCTCCACTATAGTGCCACAATTGAAAACATCCGATGTCTGCGGTACAATCAGGGCCTGGATGCGTAAAGGTTATATATAAACATATTTGTTCAGAAAAAATAAATAATTTTGTTCTGAACATTTTAACACGTGACGCTATTGGTATTTTTACACAAGTTTTATTCTTAAAATTTCAACAATGTTGTAGTTTAGTAATACACAGCGAATATTAGCCTTTTTAGCATTGCTTTGTGGATAAAATATGTACAAATTTGGTTAAAAAACGCTACACAAATGAAGGCATCTATTTTGAATACTCCTGTATGTATTTTCTGCGCAATTGTATAACATTAATGCACAATTTTTTCTGAATACATTATTGAGAATCAACCGTGTAGCACTAAAAAACTTCAACAGTTAGAAAACGAAGACTCTAATAACAACAAAAAACAGATCGAAGTAAATGATGAGACAGAAGAAGCAATGGAGGATAAGTAGATTCAATTATTTTAAAAGATGAACAGAAATTTAATTCTATTTTTTTTTAAGTTCCAAAAGGATACACTAAAAAGGGGAAACGTAAGAAAAAGAAGAGTCATTAAAGGGATCCTGCAGTCTAGAATAGAGAAAAAGAAAAAAGAAACTAGGAACAGACATATGCTATACCCGCCATGCAAGAAGGAGAAATGTAGTAATAAGTGGCAGTTAAATTAGTTAGAACGAAAATCATTTGTCCTATACTTCGTATTCAGAAGTACTATAAAGAGAAGGACCTCAAAACCGAATGGGAATGACGAATATCAAAGAAAAAACACATTCCATTACTCCACCAGGTGGAATTAGCTCTTAAGCAAATTCGGAAAAAAACTACTGTAAAGGAAATGAAATATTCTGATTTTTATAAATGGGAAGATTTATCATCAAAAATTAAAATTAAACGTATGGAAAATCGCCTTTATTTATCCAACATAACGGCTGAACGAGGTAATAACTAAGTAAGTAATAATAAAGTATAAAACAGCAGATGACGAACAAGTTTATGAAATGGACTTCCTGGAAAACAGAATTTTAAAAAACGAGCTTAAAATGCCAAAACAAAATGAATCATCTTGTGGAATATCAAAAGAAAAAAAAGACAATATTATAAAGAACCTCCAGGCCGTAATGCCGGCAAATCGAATGCATTTTTGGAATAATCTAAATGTTAAGAAATAATTTATATTTAAAGTAAAATTTTTATAATTAATAATGATTAAAATTTTTAATATTTTTAATAGTAAAAAATATTTTTTTATGTTTTTGTTCTTAAATTATATTTTAGATTTTAATGTTACATGTTTACAAGTTTTGTTAGCTACGTTCGTAATAAATTACTTAATCAACCATGTACCTTTTTCTCACTTCTTCCAAGTAAAAACCCAGTATTTGCAATTCCTAAACAAAAACACAGTATCTGCTAGGTTTTCATTATTTACTGTAATTTTTCTTAGTATTTACCTGTTCAAAAACTACTATAAAATCCAGTATCTGCCACTACTAAATAGTATATATAAAAAATATTTCCATTCCAACCTTAAAGCATCAAATTTTTTGTGCTTTATTTGTTACAAAAAGATATTTGTACATAGACCTAGCAACAAAGTTTTTGGAGAGGTTTAAACATTCTAAGCCAATTTCCTCAGAATCACATTGGCGGCATATGCTGTGATCAGGGCCGGCCTTAAGGGGTCCAGCGCCTGCGTGCACGATATTTTTTCTGGCCCTTAGGTAATTTTAAGATGTAAAAAATATACAGTATGTACTCAACACAATACGAATTTTATTCGTATAGAATAAAAAGGGTTTGTGCGAGTGACAAAAACTCCTATTAAAAAAATATAATATGTACATACATATACATATCAAATGTTACATGTATAAAAATTAAAAGCAACATTACGAAAAAACAACAGAAAAATTAAAAAAACTGGCTTTTAGACAAGCAAACTCGTTTATCATTTCGTTGTGATCGGTGGCTTCACAAATTTGATTTTTAATCGATATTATGGCTAAATCTGACAACCATTCTTGGCTCATGGATGTTCTTAGATAATTTTTAGCATCGGAAAACTTCTTTTCCCTGAAGCTACTGATATAAGTAAGGTTAGAAATATTCTAAGGCCAATAAGTAGGTTTGGAAAGAAAGCACTTTGGTTATTCTTTGTAATGATATTCAAAATGTATAGAGGCGAGTCAACAGCTGTATTAGAATTGGGATTTAAAATTTTGTAAGACATAATTTTGTTATATAAATCAATTTCCTCAATATCTTTGCATGTATTATCATCATTTCGCAAAGCTATATTTAAATCCATGCATGATTGCCTTATTGCTTCTGAGTCTAAGTTATGAAAGTTGCATAAAAATCCAAATAAATCAAAAATAGAAATTTATTTTAAATTGTTGCTTAAGACTCAAAACAGTTTCATCTGTGCTTTCATAGGAAAATTGACGCTTGGTTTTTTTTGACGCGTTAAGGGAAATGTTTTCTCTACTTCGTTCTTTTCGGCTTCTGACGTAGCTTCATCGATGAATGATTCAAATTCTTCATCGGATCGCTTTTGAGTAAAATAGTTAATAAGGTTTTTATTACAAATTACGTACAAGTACAATTACACGCCTAGATGTACGAATTTAAATTACAGGTACATTTAGAACTTAAAATAATGGGAAAATAGATCCTCTAAAGAAATATTTTTATAACATTGGTTATTCAAAACATAAATTTCACAAATTATCCTATGAATTGCACTGACAGCAGATATAAAATCTGCCTGCTGAGTGTTTTTTGTATGAAAGTTCTAGTTTCATTACTGTAAAGCAGCCATGTCAAACATGCGGCCTAGTGAGCATTTTTCTGCGGCCCAAATCAGTTTTGAAAACAACCAGATAATGCGGCCCGCGAACAAGTTGAAAACCGTTTTTGAAAGCGCGCGCCGCTGCAACAATGATTGGTATAATAAAATGTACAATTGTACATAGTGCCATCTATGTTTAGGAGGATGAACTGCACATATTCAACCTAAAACCTAAAGCCAAACGTTATCTGGCTTGTTCCACCAAATTCCATCGCGCAAAAACACAGCTATTTGAACATTCTGGAAAGAACTCGAGAAATCACAATCCGAATATAAGCCGTGTTTGATTGAGTTCAGTCGTTCAGTTTTTAGTCAGTTGTTATAGAGTTTCGAGTTAAGTTGCGCACTTATTGTTACAACACTTAACAGTACTTATTATAATTTATTTCTGATACAGTTTTTAACATGTCTCTTTCAAAACAAAGTGGAAGTAATAGGAAACTTGTAGATGAGCATCGTATCTTTCAAGAAAAGTGGGAATTAGAGTTTTTTTGCTGTGAAGTGAAAGAAAAAATTATTTGTTTGATTTGTAATAGTACAGTCGGTGTCCCAAAATTATATAATATAAAACGTATACAGGCATGGTCAGAAACGAAAAGTTAAATAAGTTAAAATCACGGTTGAAAGATCAGCAGCTTATGTTTACACGTCCAAAGCAAGAAAATGAATCTGTCCTTCAAGCGAGCTACGTACTGTCGGAGTTGACCGCGAAACACTCAAAACCATTAGTTGAAGGTGAATTTATAAAAGAGTGACTTGCAAAGGTTTCGGAAATTGTAAGTTCCGGGAGCGTGAAGGCATTTCAAAAGATATCCTTGTCCCAGAATACTGTCGCTGAAAAAGTTACTGAGTTGGCTGCCAATATAAGTGATCAGATAAAAATAAAATCAGACTCTTTCATTGCATTTTCTATTGCCTGTGACGAAAGTAACGATGTGTGTGATGTGACGCAACTTGCTGTTTTTCTTCGTGCGGTTGATTCAGATATCAGTGTGTATGAAGAATTACTGGAATTAGTACCATTGCATAATACAACAACTGGGAAGGATATTTTCAATGCTGTTTATGGACTTCTGCAAAAGAACAATTTAGATTTATCAAAACTGTGTTCCGTTGCAACAGACAGAGCTCCTACAATGACTGGAATAAAAAATGGCTTCGTTAAAATATTACAGACAAAGATCAGACAAACGGGCAGTGACAAACCAGATTTTCTTCATATTCATTGTATAATCCACCAAGAAGTTTTATGCTCAAAAGTGATCAAGTTGGAAAGTGTTTTAAAGTCAGTGAAAAAAATTATAAACTTCATAAGGTCACGAGGCCTTAATCAGCGACAGTTTTCTGCATTTTTACGTGATTTAGAAAGTGAGTACACTGGTTTACCATATTATGCAGAGGTGCGATGGCTTTCGTGTTCTATAGTACTCGACCGGTTTTGGAAACTCAAAGAAGAAATACGCGTTTTCATGGAAACAAAAGGAAAAGTTGTCAGCTTATTATGCTATGTA
The DNA here is from genome assembly GCA_030620095.1 of Kuschelorhynchus macadamiae. Lineage (NCBI taxonomy): Eukaryota > Metazoa > Arthropoda > Insecta > Coleoptera > Curculionidae > Kuschelorhynchus > Kuschelorhynchus macadamiae. The sequence goes on from JAUTXW010003004.1 coordinate 148,018, forward strand.
CCTTTTTTACAACATCTTTCATTTATGGTAGATATCACCAAAACACTTGTCGGACTTAAATACGAAATTGCAAGGACTACGTCAAGTTATTACAGATATGCATGATCATGTGAAAGCTTTCAAGGGTAAGATGTTGTGGTAAAAACAGTTAGCAGAGGATAATCTGTCACATTTTCTGACTTGTAAGGCATATCTCAGGAAAGTGTCCCAAAATCATACAAAACGCTAACTAAAAAAAAAAAAAAAAAAAAAAAAAGGACAAAGTAAAGACAAAAGATGTCAAATATCTGGCAAAAGAATTTATTGTTTGTAGTTTTTTGTAATGTACTTTTTATTGGAAATTTAATAAACAGACTTGTCCTATAATAGTACTTTTTCTCAAGATTTTCAGTAGTTTGTCTTCTTTAAGATAAGGTTTTGCGGCCCACCTAGTCGATGGTGCTTTTGGCCCACCAGTGACTTTGAGTTTGACATGGCTGTTGTAAAGTCCAACTTGTGGATTGCTATTTGACAGTTAAAACATGCACGATGGAGGTGAAGTAATAAAATCTCCGAGCAAAAAATTGCAAAATAAAAATGCATTAAAATTTAAAAAAAAATTTAAAACTAAAAAAAGGGTTCTCGGGTTTAGACCCTGTCAACACTGATCTTTGATCTCCTGCAGTTAAGATCCACTAAGATGCCTTGCGCATTTGCAGGCCAAACGTTGAGAAGTCCAGTTTGACATTGCCTAAAGCCAAGAACTATGATTTCTTAACTGACCCCACAGGTAACCATACCGTATATTATAAATGTATTAAAAAGTCTGTGGTGATAATGAAGTGAAAAACAGAAGGGGCTTTTTTTATTGTAGTAAATTTATATAGATTTTTTACTTTTTAATTCATTTTTAGGAATTCGTTTAATTAATAAAATTATTTTTGTATAACATTTCATTTCTCCCTAGTTGTAGGCCATGAGCAATACTCAATCGTTTTCATTTACGTCTCGCTTCACGTGAAGGCTTTTGATTGGTCAACTAGATTTTAACTGAGTGAACTTTAGGCTAAATGGCGCTATCTCTTAATAACCACCTGATTTTTGCTCCCTAATATTTATTATGGATAATATTATTCATATTGTGGTCGACATGGATATTAATCAGCTGTCTTTAGGAAACCCAGAGACGGTATTTGCTGTTTGTTATGTTCTTGCTTTCAGAAACAAACACTCTACCAACTGCATTGCTCGAAAGCCCAGTTGCTAGTCAAAAGAAACCGACACAACGATTGCGTTTGGTCAAACCCAGCGTGAGTCATGTAAAGTAATTGGTTATAATTGTAGCCCGTGAGTTATAAGCCATTACTCACAAGTAGGGATAATAGCATCTTTTACTTGACCAAAAACATATTGATAATGTAATCATTATTTTCAGCGGTAAAAAAGTATTATTGTAGTTGTTTAAAAGGTGTGGTTTATTGTAGAATATAAAATACATTTCGAGGTTTGGTCGAGTGGGGAATATTTATATTTAGAAGACTGTATAGAAGAAGGAGAAAAAACAAAGTCAAGGTACAGTCTTACATTACTATAGCCTTGTAAGTATCTACAGATATTATATAAAAAACTTTTTTTTAATACCAATTTAATATACATTTTACATTTATATATTTTTGTTATTTAATAAATATATGACTACGGCTCGAGAATGTGTTCGCTCTGTAATATTCTGGACAAAACGGCGATTGTAGTATTCTGGACGAAATGGCGATTGAACAAATTTTATAGTAAGTTACTTGAAACCTTAGTAGACCAATAAAACAAGCTTTAATCTAATAGTAGTGTCGTATTCAGGGTCAGGCAAGTTTAGGATTTAGGGTTAGCTATATTTCTTAAAATGTATTTTATTTCTAATACTACTTAACTTCAGCAACATTGCACACTGAAGTGATCTAAACTGTTGAACAAACGAACTTATACATGCGAATTTTTGGACTAAATTCAAGCTTCAATATTTTATATAAGAATTGAGTTGAGTTTCCATGTTAAGCTAAAAAAGAGATGACTTTGCCAAGCGTCTTCGAACAGACAAGGTCGAAGATGTTCAAACATCATACAGACGCCTCTTTTATGAAATAATCGATCAAATTCAGCAACAAATAAACTATAGATTTAACGGTTTAAATAATTTTAAATTCCTCGAGCTTTGCAATTTTGATGCATTTTAAGAAAAAACTTTTCCAGAAGATGCGTTTAAATCTCTTCTTCTTCATTATGGCCAGTTCTTCAACCGCGTGTTACTGCGATCTGAACTAAAAGTGATTTACGAAACTGAGACATTAGCGCAAATAATAACGCTAAGGAACTAATGCAATTTTTAAAAGACAAGGAGCTGGAAGATGCCTACACCGGAGTGTCGAAATTGTGTGAATTAGTATTGACAATACCTGCCACAAGTTCATCAGTAGAACGCAATTTTTCAACACAAACGTATAAAAAATTTCGTGAGAAATTCAACGGAGCAGGAGAGACTTTCGCATACATCGCTCTTGTCCATTGAAAATCCACTTCTCCAAAATATGTCGGAGCATCGACGTTTTTATGATGACGTCATTGACGAATTTGCAAAAAATGATCGAAGAATCGAATTACATTGCAAATAGGTAAGTTTCTAAAAATTGCTTCCCTTTCTTAAAATTTCGCCGCACGCCCCTGGTCTCTGTAGCATCATTAATTTTTCTTTATATTTTCAAAATGCTTAGCTTAGCATATAACCGCTAAAAATCATTTGATTTAGAAATGTTTAACCAAATATTTACCGTTATTTAAATTAATTTTGTCATATTTGTTGTAAGCATGAAACCTCTGTATTGTACAAATCAGGGTTTTTAGGAAATCTATGAGACCTTATATTACATTTGTCCTTCGTTTTATTGTGGCTGAAGCAACCAGTAACCTCACAAGACATATTGTTCTTGGTTCTTAATACCCAAATGAATCTAACAATAAAATTCTTTTCTCTAAAAGGTAAAATTTATTTTGCACAAAAAAAAATTGTTACTTGTTGTTAAACTAGTAACCTAACCTACAATTTTTATTGACGTTTATTTCCAGGGGACACAGTGATGCCACAGTTACCGAAATTTCGGTAGATCTACCGAATTTGGACGCCATCTACCGAAATACCGAATTTAAATACAAATCTACCGAAAATTTGGCAAAGCAATATTTTGTGGTTTTATACCGAAATGATCGAAGTATAAAATTACAAACCACTTAGACTGTATACATAAATATTTAAAATAATTACTAAATACCGTATTTGTTAATATGTAATTATATTATAAATATTTTCTACGCCGCGTCAATATTATACCTATCATACGCGTTCTCTCTCGCTCTTTAAAGATGCGATAAATAAAGAAAGCATATCTGCGTCTTGGTGTGGCGATGGCAACATGCGACGTCGGATTGGAACCGTGCACCAACTCCGCGGTAATTCCCCGACGAGCGTTTTTAATTTCGGTGATTTACAGCGACAAATATTTGGCTATAGATTTATGTATTTCGTTTTTTTATAAGATAAATTAGATAAGTATTAGAGATAGAGATTAGAGTTTTTTTATAAATAATAATGAGTGATTCAGATAGTGACAGTGACAGTGGAGGCGAAGGAATAAGCAGAAATATTAGAAAAAAAAGGAAATATGAACAACATTTTAAAGAAGAATGGCAGAATATTGCAGAGTTTAAAGGGTGGTTGACAAAAAGTTCCAAAGGCAAAAGTTTCGCTAAATGTATCGCATGCAATAAAGATATTAATATAGGAAGCGGTAAAGATGCCCTAATGAAGCACAGAAATGGAAAAGCGCATTTAAAAAAATGCGTTTCTATTCAGCCAAATATACAACCAAAGATAACATCTTCTACAGGCGTAAAACATAAATTGGAAAATCGAGTCAAAGAAGGTATATAGTAACTGTTTTTTTTTACAAAGTTTTTGCTTTTTGCTGAAAATTTATATTTTTTTAGGAGAAATACGACTAAGTGCATTCATTGCTGAACATCATTTGCCATTCGCAGTAATGGACCACTTAGTAAAAGTAGTAGCCAAAGTCTGTGATGACTCAGAAATTGCAAAAGGGTTGGCTTGTGGAAGAACAAAGTCGACAGCAATCGTCAAGAATGTTCTGGGGTACAACAGTTTCCAGGAACTTCGCGTCCATCTCAAGGAAAATAAGTTCTCCTTAATTGCTGACGAATCTACCGATATAAGCAATAAGAAGCATCTATGTTTAGTGGTAAGGCGTGTGGTAGATTTTAATATAAGAGACGATTTTCTTGCACTGATTGAACTTTCAGCAGCTGACGCTAATACCATTTATACCCGTATTGTTAATTTTTTTAATGAGCACAATATACAATATAAAACTAATTTGATTGGGTTTGCATCTGACGGCGCAAATGTAATGATGGGCGAACATAATTCATTAAAATCTATGTTAAAAAAAGATATCCCTAATTTATATACAATTAAATATATATGTCATTCATTCCATTTGTGCGCGGCATATGCCTGCCAGAAACTTCCGAGGTTTGTTGAGGACTTGACCCGAGATATTTACAATTATTTTGGGTCAAGTCCAAAACGAACATCTGAACTTTCACAATTTCAGATTTTCTGTGACGTCAAAATCCATAAAATATTACATCCAGCACAAACACGCTGGTTATCGGTACATTCTGTTGTTGTTAGGATTTTAGAACAGTATGGCGCCTTACAATTATATTTCACTGATGCTGTATCTAATAATGATCTACTTGCAGCTGAAAACATTTTAGTTAAACTGAACGATCCCACTACCAAATTATTTTTGCAGTTTTTGGAATTCGTTTTGCCATTTTTCACGAACTTAAACAAAGAAATGCAATCGGAGTCTCCAAAAATTCATATAGTTTATAAAAACATAACAACTATTTTAAGAACAATTTTTGATTGTTTTATAAAACGAAATATATTAACCAGCACTCCTCTCGAAAACGATGACTTTAAAAATCCATCAAATTTTATTCCACTTGAAGACATGTATTGTGGTGCAAATGTATTCAAAACTATATCTGAAAATAAAATTCCCGCAGACCAGTTAAATTTATTTCGAGTTCGATGTTTACATTTTTATGTAGAATCTTGTACCCAAATAAATAAGAGATTTCCTTTAAAGAACAATCCTCTGTCTAAATTTAATTTTTTGGACCCAACAGTCGTCAAATCTGGTGCAATCCAGTCTATTACTGATGTAGCAGTCATGACGAAAATGTTTCAGGAACAAAATTTACAATTATTGGATACAGAATGGCGATTGTTGCGCAACACTCCAATCCAATCACTTTCAAACGAACTTCTGCCTTTCTGGCAAGAAGTTAAAGATATGAAATCGGGTGATGGCACACCAATGTTTAAAGTTTTGACAGATTATGTGTTTACTTTATTGTGTCTCCCCCACTCATCGGCCAATGTTGAAAGAATTTTTTCTGATATAACGTTAACGAAAACAAAGCAGCGAAATAAATTGGGGACAGACACTATCTCCGGACTTCTCCACACGAGAAGATATTTTCGAAAGTATAACTGTCATAATTTTGAAATTAATAAAAAACACTAAATGACGATGGATGACAGAGCCGCCCTTTATAAAGGTGAATTTAATAATGATTCTGGATCAGAATCTGATGACTAAGTATAGGGATACGTTTGTAATCACTATTTTTTTTGTTTTTATGTTGTTATACCTATATAAGTGTTTCTGGATCATACTCTTATTGACTGATATATTATATAGTTTGTTTTAACTTTATTTTTTCTATTGTTTTTTTAATGTAATAAAAATCTTTAAAATGTGTGCGTGTTTTTTTTTAATATGACCTTATAATTTCAATAATAGGAATCTACCGAAAATTTTACGAAATCTACCGAAATTCTTAAATTTCCTGTGGCAACACTCAGGGGACATTTTTTTCGAAAGCTACCTCGCATTTGACGTAGATGCGCTGGCTGGCGAGCACACCTTGTCTTCTTCCCACCATGGTCTTGGCCAAGCTCCATCAAAATTGTGTCTAGAATGTGTTTTTATTTTTAAAATAAAAACAGTGAACTTTTCTGCACATTTGATGTCGTCACCAAGGACTTTTGCTGGTCTTCCTGATATTTTCTTGGGAGGTTCCACTTGACCTGCTTCCTTTCTCTCCCGCAATAATTTGAAAACGGTGGACTTTCCAATTCCAGTGATTCCAGAGCATCTTTCAACAATTTCTTGTACAGTAAAACTAGGGTAATCGTGTACATTTAAAATAATAACTTTTTCACTCACTGATAGCGGAGAATTATTACCACATCATTCCGTTTTCGCCATTTTATTAATATACTTATAATACTGTTAACAGTATCGCGTAACAGCAAATACTAATTTGTTTAAAATAGAAGAAGTATTTATAGTCTGTATTCTATTACATGCCTCCATTAAGTACTAGGCTATGATGTATGCATTGGGTAATAAATTTAATTTATAGAGTAAGAAAACCTCATTAGGTATGCAAAACGACAGGGATTTAAAAGGATCTTTATTATTATTTCTATAAACAAAGTATACCTACGCCTATGGACGACCCCGAAATTCAGCCAAACTGGACGGAATTCCCCATTTCATTATTCTATACATTTTTGAAACAGACTATAGATTATAATAAAATATAAAAATAATTCTATTTAAGGTGATTGTACCAAAATCAGACATCGGCCATAATTTCGACACTTTATGAAAAAGCTAATAAAAATAAGACCAAATATTATAAAACCCCCATGTACGTTAATGGATCGTCAACAGAAAACTGTTGCCAATAAAACGTAAAAAGTTCCCTGTTTTATCGACATCAGTGACAGTTATTCATAACCTTAAATACGCGGGTGTCAGCCGGTATGCAGTCGTGCAGCAGAGAAGGCAATTTTCTACTAAGGTAAGTCGATTTCCTTGTGTTTTATTTTTAATGTTTTTTGTATTATTTTTAAACAAAAGCTTTTGGATTTAAGTTTATGGCTTCTATTGTTATGAAATCGCATATATTTAGCAGAAATTGTTGATATTTTTAATAAATTCTTATAAATTCCTAGGTGTCGAAATTATGTACACCATAAATATACACCGACCTAAATCAGACATGTACTGTCGAATTTATGTACCTATTCATAGGTACAAAAAATGGTTCTTTCTCGCTTTTTTTTGTAATAAATTATATGTTCTATCTCTTACTACACTTTAATATACATTTTCAAGCTTTGGTCGTTAATCCGACAGAGACGTCGAATTCAGGATCGAATATGTCTGAATTAGGTTAACCGGCCTCCAATGAAATTATCATATACTTTTAACTTAAGATCTCATTCATCTTTTCCAAATTATTTATTTAATTTATTGATATTTTAAATGCTCCCACAGTGTCAATGTTAATTCTAAAGACTCTCTTAAATATATTATAGGGAGATTTATATCAAAAACCAAATAAAAGTTTATTTTACATAAAATATTACATAAAAATGGGAATTATGATCCAATAATTCACGTTTAATATATGCCCAACTTTTATGTTGCTCCATCTACAAGAAGGGCCTTTTTTCTTTCCAGTATGTCCACAAAGAAATATTATAAGTATACCAAAGAAGATCTCAGACTTGCATTAGATGCGGTAAAAAGAGGAACTCCTTTTGCAGCTGCAGCTAGGCAATACCATGTTCCCCGAACAACGCTCATTGGTAAAATTAAAGGAACTTATCCTGAAGAATGTCGGAGTGGGGTATCAAGAGTTTTAACATCGGACAAAGAATATCTACTAGAACAGTGGTTAATCAGTATGGGCCGTGCGGGATTTCCAGTAACAAAAGAACAGTTACTGGATAGCGTCACAATGCTGGTGAAGCAACGCCCAAACAAATTTGCGGACGGAAGACCCGGGCGACATTGGTTTGAGGGATTTCTTCAAAGGCACCCACTAATTAGTCAACGTTTGACACAAAACTTATCAGCTTCGCGAACATCAATTACACAAGATAAAATAACGAACTGGTTCCGAGAAATTCAAGATTACTTTATTGCAGCAAATGTTAACATTCAGGATCCAGCACGAATATTTAATACAGATGAATCGGCGTTTTTTTTATCCCCAAAAGGCTCTAAAGTGTTAGTTAAGAAAGGAAGTAAAGTAGTACATGATAGATCTGGGGATGACAAGAAGTGCCTGACTATGATTATGTACCCATACGAAAGAATTCCTAAACACATAATTTTAAAAGTTCCAAGTGGTTGGGGAGTAGGGAAATCTTCTAGTGGATGGATGACGTCAGAGTCATTTTATGAATATATAACAAACCTTTTTTACCCCTGGCTTTTATCTCAAAATATTGAATTTCCCGTAATTTTATACCTTGATGGTCATAAGTCCCATGTGACCAAACCGCTTACTGACTTTTGTCGAGAAAAACAAATTGTTTTAATAAGTTTACTTCCCAACTCTACTCACTTATTGCAGCCATTAGACGTGGGGCTCTTCAGAACTTTAAAACTGAGCTGGAAAAAAGCAGTACAAAAGTACAAAGTTGAAAATGGATACAAAGTTCTAAATAGAGAAAATTTTGCCACTGTTTTAAATCAAGCTTTAAGTGCCATCACCAATATTGAAATATTATTCATGAATGCATTTAAAACATGTGGTCTCTTTCCTTTCGACGCTAAAAATATTGATTTTAATAAATTTTAAAAGAAACCAATAAAGTTAAAACAATAGAAACACCTGCGACTGAGAATCCTGAAATAAAAAAACATCTCAAAGTTTTAGAATTTTATATCGAACCACAAACTCTTCAGCGTTTTAAAGAACTCGAGGGATCTGAGTGGACAGGAGCCAGCGAAGATAAAAATTTATATCACACGTGGTACAAAATATTTAAGGACTCGGGAATAAATTTTACAAACCAGGAAGCACCTAACCAAAATATTATAATTGAGTTTCAAGATGGAGTAGTATTAGAGGACGTATGGGAAGAGACGATTGTTCCTGAAAATGGTAATGCACCAGTGAACAATATGGAAGTGTTACAAGACGAGGATTTAAATATAAACTATGAAATAGCTGACCAAGCGATTGGCATCAACACCACGGACCAAGAATCAACCCTCGAGGCTGTAGTTGTAGAAACCCTAGTTAACACCATGGACGACACAGACTTGGCAAATAAAGCAGAGACATACACTTCAGAAAATACTACTATTACACATACCACAAAAGAATATGATGAGGCTGAAATTTATAACATCACAAACCAAGAATCAACCCTAGAGGCTGCAGTTGTAGAAACTTTAGTTGACACCATGGAGAACACATTAAGAGCAGCAGCTTACCCTTTAAAAAATATCAACACACGTAGCACAGAAAAATATGATGGTGCTGGAATCAATACCCCAGACCATGGATCAACTTTAGAGGCCGAACTTGTAGAAACCATATCTAACACCATGGAGGAAACTAACAATTTGGTAAATGGAGCAGGACCTTACACCTCAGAAAATACTATTGCCCATACCGTAGAAAAATATGACGAGAAATTTAAAGCGAAATCTGCTGAGGCAAATGAGACATCGCAGACGCCACTAACTTTAAAAGAGAAGGACAACCTTAATACTGGTCAAAAAGAATCAATTTGTGCAAATAGTCCAGAATTTTCCAAAGAAGATACTACTGAAAACAACATCAACTTACTAAATACGCCAGTGAAAGAATATGATAACAAGGTTGAAAAATATCAAGTCGGTAATGTTTTAACCCCGGAAAAGGCGACAGGTGTTGAAGATAAGCCTACCTCCACAACAAAGACCAAAACAAAAGAAGATAAATATGCCAATATCATTCCAGGAATATCCATACCAACCCCCTTTAAGAAATCGTTATTTTGGCCGGAACCTTCAACTAGCCAAAAGAAAACAGTTAAAAGAAAAGTTAAGATTCCATCTGTCGGAACATCAGATGCTTGGAGGGAGTATTTTTTAAAAAAAGAGGAACGCGAAAAGAAAATGACAGAAGAAAAAGAAAATCGTAAACGCAAAAGGAAAGAAAATAAGAGAGTACGAGAACAAGAATCGAAAAACAAAAGGATTTCCAGGACATTAAAAAAGGAAGATCAAAAAGATGTTGAGACGAAAGGTGAAAAGAACTTGAATGCTACCGTTACAAATAATATTCCCATTTACAATGTTGGTGATTATGTGATTATTAATTACGAAAATCAGTGTTATCCAGGAAATGTCACTAAAAAACTGAACAGAAAAATTATTGTTAACGCTATGACTAAAGCGGGAGTAGGAGCCGATAAATGGAAATGGCCTAAAACAAAGGATGAAATCGAATACGATTACGATGAAGTAATAGAGAAGATCAATCCCCCACAAGAAATTAATAAAAGAGGTTTCTTTTTAGTAAAGGAAATGCAAAAGTACAGCGATAAAATCCTAGAAGATGTTCACGTTTAAAGAAAGTTATCTTGGCATAACCATAATAATTTTTTTTTAATTTTAAAATTTGTATTTGGATTTTGCGTTTTGTGGACTAAATATTTTAAACAGTATTTAATTGTTTATTTATTACATTATTATTTATACTTTTTTCAATTTGTTTGCAGTTCTTCTATCTGACGGACTTAAGTTCATAAAATGACGAATTTAAAGCCAACGTCTGATTTATGGTCATGACTATGTCAGACTAGTGGACAAGTTCTAGTTTTCCGTGTCGAATTAATGTTCATTTGCAAGCCAATCAAAATAATGTAAATTTTTCGTTTTTTTTCATATTTTCGACTATTCTTTGGTAAAACTAGCTTCCAAAACTATTGAACAGAACCAGAAACAAAAATTGTTTATTGCTAATGATAAATATGACTTTGGCGCAAAAAAAGGTAAAGAAACCTTGTTAAACTGTCGAATTTTGGGACAATTACCTTAATTTTAGAAACTTTTCTCTGGGAACGCCACTAAACATACATAAGCACTTCATAATTATTGGTATCCTATCTTCTTTGAATTCTCTAGCAGAAATCTTAGGTTCCCAACTATAAGAAAAATAATAATAATATTAATTAATATCTTTAATGTCATAAGAGAATTCAGCAAGTAGTATTTTCTTTTTCGACTCACCATCTTTTAATTACTGTCGTGATATAGGTACAGTGACTATATGTACATATTTTAGCAGGACAGTACTTACTGAGCCCAGAAAGTTTATGAAGTATAGCTAAATATACTTCTTTTTCACATAAAGAAATATACATTGACGAAATCTGAGGGAAACACAAAACAACCAAAATGATCCTCCATTAAAATCAAAAAATTACTTGTGTCCCAATATGCAAATAATTTGCATTATTTTTCCTAAAAAAAATTGTGATCACCGTAAATTTTCTCGCCAAGTTTCATAAGTCGTTGAAAATAGTAATATTTAATATAAAGTGATTAATATAAGAATTGTACGGAGGTAATGTTTGTATTCTTGAACCATATGAACGTGTTTCCATAGCGACCAGCTGTTTACTATTAAAATTTCCCCTATATTATATAGCCTCTTGTTTATTTCAACAAAAGTGCCTTTGATACCTACCTCTATATGCATACAATTTAAAAAACAAACTGAAGTAAAACATTTTTAATAATCCAGCTAGAATAAATATTGTCAACAAGAAGCAGCCGCTTAGTGTAAAAGAAATAATATGGATTTTGGTTTAGATAATGAATTTGAATCCGATGACAGTTTTTTTGACGATCCCAAAGTACCGAAAAAAACCCTGCAGACGAAAAATCCCGAAAAGAAATCCTTGGAAGATATTTTCGGTTTTCAAGATGACAAAAAGTTGGAGAAAAGTGGTCAAAGTTCACTGGAGAATATTCAGGGTAGCCCAGGAGTAAAACCCAAGGTAAGAGAGAAATTTTGATTTTATTAAAATAATTGGCAATATAAAAATAATACAGTTATAACGAATCTAAAGTAAAATGAACCCTCATTTAAAAAATAATCTTATTATTAATTAAAATATTGGAAGTTAAAATGACTGAAGGTTTGTACGATTTCAAAATTTTTACCTGTTTTATTACTTCCCTTGTAAGCGGGTCGCAGTTAATCGTAAAAATCGCCCACCGACTGCCACCGAGATTTTTGCAGATATTTGTGTTTTACATTGGTACCTATTCTCCAACGCCTGGTAAATTTTTCAGTCTATCAACCAATTTAAGAGACCCGCTATCAACCAATTTAAAAGACCCCGCACCCAAACCCATATAAAATGGTTTTCGTTGGAATTTCTTCATTATTTTATATGTTTTAGTATCCTTTATAAACAACAAAATGTGCAAATTTTAAGCAATTTCTATGTCTAGTTTAGATTTTATAAATTTTTGAAATATTGACGTTAAACCAACCGAATAAGTTTTTTCGAATTTCGTTATAATTATGTAAATAATGGTTCTATTCAGCAAAGAATCTTTAATTAATTATCTTTAAAATGATTTTTGACAATTAATACCTACAGGGTGTCCCAAATATAGTCTAAAACTTAATTACGTCTGTTTTATTCTTGCGCGTAAAATTCTATCTTCTCGATTAATTTTCATATTAAAAATCTGAGTTGGCTTTGTATTTCCATGATAATATTAAATGGGGCTATTGTTTATGAAATGTTGACAGCTTGGAGGCAAAAGCATATTATAACTTACGAGAATTTTATGATGATTGTTTGTGAGCATACCATATATTTTGTTTTTTTTTATTACTTATATATTTTGTTTTTTTTTATTACTTATGTATTTTAGGTCCTGTGGCTCAAATCTGAGATTAAAAGCTTTATGTCACTTTTAATACATTATACAGGGTTTCCCAAAAGAACCGGAACGGCCAAATATCTCGGTAACAGATTCATGTAACGTTATGAAATTTGGAATTGGGAGGTTATCAATGGTGCCGGACTTAAAAATAATATTTACAGCTTTGCCGGTTTTATAGTTTTTCCGATAGAGCTCTTATTTTTATTTTTTTTAAATGCAATACTTTTTTTAAAGTGTTTTCAATCCTAGAATATCAAATTTTTCGTCTGGAAATTTTAAAAAATATGGCAAGTCTGGATTTTCATTCAAAAGAACCGGAACGGTCAAAAATCTCGATAACGGATTAACATATCGTTATAAAATTCGCCTTAGGGAGGTTATCAATAGTACCGGATCTAAAAATAATATTTACAGCATTGCCGGTTTTATAGTTTCTCCGATAGAGCTCTTAACTTTATTTTTTTAAATGCAATATTATGATGGTTTTTCGCTTATAATGTTGACCCAATCAAAGTGTTTTTAATCCTAGAAAAACAATTTTTTTTTCTGGAAATTTTAAAAGATATGTTAAGTCCGCATTTTCATTCAAAAAAACGGCCAAATATTTTGATAACGGATTAACATATCGTTATAAAATTTGCCATACGGAGGTTACCAACAGTGCCGGATCTAAAAATAATATTTAAAACGTCGCCACTTTTATAGTTGTTATGATAGACCTCTCAACTTTATTTTTTTAAATGCGTAGTATTGATTGTTTTTCGCCTATAACGTTAACCAAAACAAAGTGTTTTCAATTCTAGAACACCTAATTTTTCTTCTGGCAAATTTGAAAAATAATATCGTATTATGGAAGACCGCACTTTCATTCAAAAGAACCGGAATGGTGAAATATCTCGGTAACGGATTGACATATCGTTATGAAATTTGGTATCGTGGTATTATCAATAGTGCAGGATCTAAAAATATTATTCGCAACGTAGGCAGTTTCATAGTTTTTCGATAGAGCTGTAAACTTTATTTTTTTAATGAAATACCATAATGGTTTTTTGCTTGTGATGTTGACTAAAGCAAAGCGTTTTCAATCCTAGAACATCATTTTTTTTCGGGAAATTTTAGAAGATATGGCAAAACCGCAATCCCAATATTTCAGTAACGGATTAACATAGTTATGAAATTTGCTATCGGGGAATTAACAATAGTGCCGGATCTAAAAATAATATTTACTGCCTTGCCAGTTTTGTCGTAGATAGAACTCTTAACATTTTTTGAAGCAATGCTATGATAGTTTTTTGCTTATAATGTTGACCAAACCCAACAGCTTTCAAGTCTAGAAAATCAAATTTTTCCTCTAATTTTTTTAAAAGAAATGCAAGACCGCATTTTGATTCACAAGAACCGGAAGGGTAAATTACTTTGAACATCTAAAATATTTCGGCGTCGGATTAACATATCGTTATGAAATTTGCTATAGGACAGTTATCGATAGTGACTGATGGAAAAAATAACATTTGCGACATTGTCAGTTTTATAGTTTTTCCGATAGAACTCTCAACTTTGTTAGAACCATGAAGTCTAAAATATCAAGTGGCTTTTTGGAAATAGCTAATCAACAATTATTATGGTTGTCAACCATCTGTCACAACATTTGAAAGTTACTTAAATCGTTATTAAGATAAAATGGTTTTTGGTTAAGTAAAGCTGAACGGATTTAAAGATAAATCTATTTTAGTTACGATGCTAAAGTAAAAAGCTTTCAAGAAGTTTGTGAATTATTTAATGCTTGACATCCAGAGAAACAAATTCAAAAATCTACAGTTTTTTTAACAATAAAAAGATATCGTCAGCCATGAAATATAAAGACTACCCAAAAAATGGCCGACTTAAAACAGCCACTACAGATGACGATAACTTAAATATCTGATTATGATATCTTAACTAGATGTTAAGCGTCTAAAAAAAATTTTATATTTTATTTTTTTTTTATTATTGTTCCACAATATCAAGGTACTTAGATAAACAATTAAAAACAAAAGAATTTATTTAATATACCCTAATAAAAATACACTAGCAAAAAGAAAATACTCGTAATAGAAAACTTCGTAGTTCAAAACTACTGTAATAATAAAATTAATAAACCAAATGTGAAAAAATAATCTAAAAACAAACAAAGCACTTAAAAGTTGGGAAACTAAGGGATAAAAAAAGCCTTAACGTATCAGGTGTTGAAAATGTTGTCCATTAGTAGCCAAACAATACTCAAGCCTGTCATAAAACTCACTTGTAGCATTGCTGAACATTTCTGGAGTAATAAGACTCGACTCGTATAGCATTTTTTTCCCTCAGCTGATTCAAATTTAGTGGTCGGTCTTTGTACACTCTATCTTTAAGATGTCCGCAATAAAAAAAGTCCAATGGAGTCATATCCGGGGAACGTGCTGGCCATTCTATCGAACCTTTTCGTCCAATCCACTTTTCTGCGAATACCTCGTCCAAAACTTGTCGATTACTGGAACCATATTTGATGGATATCAATGTTCAACGCTTGCAATTCGGGAATTGTATTTCTTCACAGAAGTTGTAAGTATTTTCCACTCGTTACCATCGATAAAAAAAGGTCCAATAATTTTATTGTGAAGAATCCCTGCCCAAACGTTAATCTTTTACGGATACTGCTTGTGTAATTCTTCCGTCCAGTGAGTTATACTTCTACTCCAAAACCTACAATTAAGTCTATTCACCTGCCCGTTTAAACAAAAAGTCGATTCATCACTAAAGAGAATTTGGTTTTTAAAATCGGGATAATTATTAATTTTGTTCATCATGATTACAGAAAACTTGATACGGCGGTCAGGATCAGCTTCGAAAAGTCCTTGAAAATACATTATTTTATAAGGTTTAATTTTCTTTTATTTTAGAATCCTGTGCATTGAAGATTTACTCATACCTTCCGGTAAATTTTGTTGCCGTTCTGCGATAGACAGTTTGGTATTCTCTTCTATAGATAATAAAATATTCAACTTATTGTCATCTGTAGCGGTTTTTTAGGTGATCCAGTTTTTGGCATATTCTTTACATTTTCTGTTTGTTGGTATCTTTTTATTGTTCGAAAAACTTTAGATTTTTTAATTTGTTTCTCTGGATGTAGGGCATTAAATAATTCGCAAACTTCTTGATAGCTTCTCAGTTTATCTCCATAACCAGGATAAATTAATATTTTAATCCGTTCTGCTTCACTTAACCAAAAAAACCATTTTACCTTAATAACGCTTTAAGTAACTTTCGGAGGATGACAACAATTAATAACTGTTGAATTGTTAATCAGCTGTTTCCATGGTTTTAAAGTCTTCTTGATATGTTATACTTCAAAGTTCTGACACAATTTTATTAAAGTTCTGGTAATATCGGTAAGGGTACTTATTTTCGGAATTAAAATTCAATTTAAAAAATGTATCTTTATTGAATCAAATAAAATACGATAAAAATGGCAAGCAGTTTAAAAAAATAATTTGACAGCTTTAGTGGAACCTTCTGATATTTTTTGAATTAAATGCTTATTTAATATTATTTACAAAATAACAAACAGCATTGCATTTAAAAAAGCACTGTTGATAAACCCCTTATAGCAAATTTCATAACGATATATTAATCCGTTAGCGAGATTTCTGACCGTTCCGATTCTTTTTAATGAAAATATGGTCTTATCATATCTTTTAAAAATTTCAGAAGAAAAATTTGTTTTTCAAGGATTGAAAGCAATTAGGTTTGGTCAACATGAGCAAAAAACTATCACAACATTTTATTTAAAAAAATTAGTTGAGAAGTTTATCAAGAAAACTATAAAACTGGCAACATCGTGAAAGTTATTTTTAGATCTGGCACTATTGATAATCCCCCTATACCAACTTTCATAACGATATCCTAATCCGTTACCGAAATATTTGACCGTGCCGATTCTTTTGAATGATAATTCAGACTTGTCATATCTTTTAATATTTCCAAAAGAAAAATTTAATATTCTAGGATTGAAAACACTTTGATTTGGTCAACATTATAAGCGAAAAAAAATCATTGTATTGTATTTAAAAAAATAAAGGTGAGAGTTCTATCGGAAAAACTATAAAACTGGCAACGTTGTAAATACTATTTTTAGATCCGGCAGTATTGATAATCTGCCTATGGCAAATTTCACAACGATACGTTAATCCGTTATCGAGATATTTGACCGTTCCGGTTCTTTTGATTGAAAATGCGGACTGTCTTAAAATTAGCAGACGAAAAATGTAGTACTTTAGGACTGAAAACACTTTCGCTTGGTCAACATTATAAGTGAAAAACAATCATAGTATTGTATTTAAAAAATAAAGTTAAGAGTTAAGAAAAACTATAAAACCGACAACGCTGTAAATATTATTTTTAGGTCCGGCACCATTGATAAAGTGCGGGACACGAAAGAAAACCGGGCGGAGTCAATCGGTTTAGGAAGGTCGGCCAAGAAATCTCTTCAAACCAGTGGTGTCCCGTCGTTCTTTAGATAATATGGCACTCCTTTTTGACTATACGCACTTCAGATAATTAAAAAATGTAACCATGCTTAATGAACCTTTGTCTATATTTGTCTGCTTTCTTTCGTGTACCGCACTTCTATATCTGTTTGGTGTTGCAAAAACGGCGAACTTTCGAATTTTAAAATCATTTAATTTTGATTTTTCTTGATCAATTTACCTATAAATATATTTTTTTTGAGTTCTTTCATTAACGGTTCCCAGGCTACTGCCTACGTCCACTATTATTGGACCACCCAGTATAGTGATACACGATTTACAAATTACAAGGACAGCCAGCATCAGATCCAGTGAACGAGATTTATCTAAGTTTTAATTTATGCAGTTCGACTTTGGGCTACTCGGGTATGCCAAAAGTGGTCGTCTGTCTCCGTTTATCATATTACTTTATACAGGAGCCGTCATTGTGAATACAGGGCGTTTCCTAATTGCGTACTGATGTTAAACGGGGTGTTTTTATGTCCTAAAACTCTTAACTCTTAAAATACAGGATGGTAAAGTTTAAAAGGAAAAAATGTGTCTCATCCCAATTCTGATGCTATTGTAGATAACTGCATGAAATTTGATACACGTCTTCTATACATGAAGGAACATACGGATTTACCCAGGTTAATTACATATGCACGCTACTGGTAAAAAATTCAAAAATAGATTGTTATTAAGAAATGCACTTTTATACATAAAAGACGTGTATCAAATTTCACACAGTTATTTATCTATAATAGCATCAGAATTAGGATTTTAAAAAAAATGTTTTTTTAAAACCCTGTATCTCCAAAGTTAAGACTTTTAGGTTCATATTAAACTTTTTTCTTAAAAAGGTCCAAAAATCACCCCTCTTTAACATTAGCACGCAATTAGGAAACGCCCAGTATAGTACTTCACTATGACGCCCCCTATACAAAGTAATATGACAGACGGAGAAAAACGGTCACTTTTGCTATAACCGCATTGATGTGTTAATTTTGGAAAAATATGAGTTCTGTAGTTTTTCAAATATTAATTGCAATATTAGATTTTTTTTGACATCCGGTATTGAACAGAAAATTAATTATTTTGAAGCAGTTTATTGACAGCTACTTTATGAACAATTTTACAAAATATGTGAAAAAAACTAAGCCATTTTTGAAGTTGACGGCTGTGATTCTTATGTTTCGATTCCTTCTAAATCGTTGCCTTCCTCTGAACATGATGACGTTTCGTCGTCACTACTTGAAGATCCCAGTGTGATAACTAAATCATCAATAACCGTTTCGATTTTGTCATCTACTTCCCAGTATTTATCTTCAATAGAACGAACATGTTTAACATACGATTTACAATTTTCAGCCGATATTGAGTCAATCGCTTCTAATGTTATTTTATTTAAATCTTTAATTGAAAGTTCACCGTTGTTGCGCTCTCGAATATATTTTTTTACTCCTGCCCATGCAAGTTCAATAGGGTTGAGGTCGCACATGTGTGGAGGGAGCCTTAAAGGTGTATGACCGATATGAGCTTTTGTAGAGTATTTAGTTGGCACTTTATCTTCTACGTGAGAATGATAAGACGCATTATCCATTACCACGACTGATTTGGGACGAATGTTAGGTAGAAGCTTCTCGAGCAACTACTTTTCAAAATTATCTCTATTCATCTGTCCATGATAGTCTCCAGTTGTTAGTCCCGAGAGAAAAACTAAAGCAGCATCTGGAACAAATCGGGCTTCTGAACCAGCATGAACTATAATAAAGCGACTACTAGAGCGGATTCCCTGAACAACACCTATAACACTTTTACTTTGCCAGCGTTTGTTCCCTGTCATATCATTATCTACCCAGGTTTCGTCTAGATACACAATATTGCGTCCTTCTTGCCTATATTGCCTTACAGTTGATAGATATTTCACCCGCCAGTGAAAAATATTTGGTCTCTCAATGAGCAATTTTGGTTTATTTTGGCACTTGCGCCAAACAAAACCATTTGATCGTGAAAGCCGATTTAAGGTTTTATACCCATACGGAAAATATATTTTGTTCTTTACAGCGCGAAGTAGGGGTTTACAGGTCGGAACCTTCTTCAAGTTTATATAAAAATCGTCTATTGTTCGTCGAATTACTTGAAAATCACCATCGTCAATTTTATCTTTGTATGATAATCGGGGTCTTTTTTTACCAGGAGATTTTAAAAGTGAAGTAGAACATGAGCGATCATTATGTTCTCTTTCAATTTTTCTTACACTACTTTCCGAAACACCAGTATAAAATGCAGTGCGTTCTGTTCGATTTTGAATTGGAATAGTCAAACTATTATTTTCAGCTTCTCTAATACAGGCCTCTATAACGCTCGTAATAACTTCACGTACACAGCTTCGAATTGTTTTTCCTCTTTTGCTCGCCATCGTTACTTCGCAATAATAATTCAAATTCAATGCAACGCATTTATATAAAAATGAAAACAAATGCTCGAAATGTATAGGCCCCACTGGAAATAGTTAGAACCTTCTAGCGACAAGTGAATGGAGACTCTAGGCACATCCCAATTACAAAGGGACCAGTGTGAAATTTACTAAATCCTCGATTAATTTTCCGTACCACTTAGCTGGCGCACTTTATAGGTGAAGCGGCAAAGTATTACAACAAATAAAATAACATAAAATTTATTTGCGTACATAAATTTTACTTTTCCGCTTGCTTAAGACTATGAACCTTTATTTTAAGGACTGCCCGGTTTTCTTTCGTGTCCTGCACTTTAACCCCCCAATTCCAAATTTCATAACGTTACGTTAATCTGTTACCGAGATATTTGACCGTTCTGGTTCTTTTGGGAAACCCTGTATATTAAATGGTGGATTTTAATATAGTTATATCTGTGCCTTTTTGTATAACATGTAGTTATTTGGTTTATAGTGTATTTTTATTTATTTTATTTTTCCACTGACTAGACTCCAAAATTTGATTTTTATAGAGCTTACTTTGTTGACAGGGACTATATGTCCTTTTAACAATAATACAACTTAAAAAATATACTTTATATTTGAGTTTCTGTAATATATAGTCATTAATTATTTCATTCTTAGTTTTTGGAAATTCTGTTAGAAAAATGCCTTTTAATAATAATAACCGTATCAATTATTATATTTGTAATGTTTTTTTGCGAAGTAAGATTTACGATAAGATTAATAAATATGGCAAATAGCAATTCAAGAAACTAGAACTTAAACCAGCATGCTTTATAGTACGCCGCACGAATCTGAAGCCTCGACGAAAGGGGGGGGGGGGGTTGTGAAAAGCAGGCTGTTTCTATGGATATATAGGGTTTTAGCCAATCATCAATGAATAATGCACCGTTTCCAAAGATTACTGACATTCTTTTTATAGCCTCAGATTCCCGCGCCAAACTATAGGAGAGTTTACCAACAATTCTCGAGTTTGCTTGAATTGTTCAAGATCTCTAAATGAAGAAATTGAAATGGTACTACAGGATCCAGAATGTTTAAAACTAAATATTTTAAAGCAATCGACGAATGCGTCTTGTGCAATTTGCAATGGACACACTCATTTAGGACGTGTTTCAATAGTGCGTGTTTGTGCTCGACATTTAGATGAAAACGGCCTTTTACTGTCAGAACTGTTACCAGGTTTGCGATATGTATATCGAGCCCAAAGATGTGCACTTACAACTATTATTGGAGAATTTGCGGTAGAAAATTAATAATCAAAACCATGGATTTGAAAGTAAAAATGATTTTTCTGATGAAGATTTTTTCTGTTTCTTCTATTACTAAAGTTCAATTTGAAGAAATAGTCGAAGAGAATAATGGCTATGTAAGACCAGTTTCAAAAAAAAATCTATTAACTTTTTTCTGTGAAATCCGTCAAGTCATTTCAGATGAATTTCTGAAAGTTATACTTAATTATTCAAGTAGACAAGCTGTAAGTATTGCAGTTGCTATGACAAAAAAATCAATTTGGTCTGGCTTTGTTAATTGATGGTACTTACAGCCATATACAAAGAAATAAGAACTTCAGAAGCTTAAGGAATCATATTCAACCTATAAACACTCTCATCTGGTGAAGCCGGTTCTGGTTACAGCGCCAGACACTTATATCCTAGACATTCACGGGCTATATTTTGCAGATGGCAGAAACAATGATGCGTTGCTATTACGAGCAGAATTTGAAAGAGATGCCAATGGGCTGCAACAATGGCTTCAGGAAGGTGATATATATTGACATTTGTGATAGAGGGTACCGAGATTCAGGACCACTGCTAGGAGACGTGGCTGTGTCATGTCTACCAGCTTTTTGTAACCCGGGCAAAACCAAATGATAACTTAAAATGCAAATCAATCCCGTCTTATTACAAAACAAGATGAGTAATTGAAAGTCGAAATGGGCTTATTAAATCCATTTTTAAGTTTCTTGGAGGAGCCCAATGTCCCAAGCAGCGCATTTAGGGGAATTTTACCCGATAACTGCAGCCTTAATCAATAAATTCAAGATATCTATAAATATTTGAAATGTAGATGTTGCTTTGGCAAGAAGAATGCGAGAGAAATCTAATACAGCGCCTCCAAATACGAATTTTGAAAAATAACTTGGCCCAGTTTCGTACAAATTGGATACTCTCATACTCATTTCCCGGATTTTCCATAATTGGATTTGGAATAATTGAAGAAACTTACTTTGGTGTGTACCAAATCGGGATGACTCAATTATATATTCAGAACAGTTTTGAGGAAGAAGTAGCAAATGTCAAAGAATAGTAGAATCAGGGCTACTGAGATCTCGTTTATTCTCTAGGTTCAGGAATGCTGTGAAATACCAATTATGGATTAAATATAACAGCATTAACTTAGAGATTACACAGGCCAACACACATTTTGGTGCCTGCGATTTTTAAACTATTCCTGGGTAATTTTTGGATGCAGAATGTAAAAAAGTTCTCAAATTTTGTCTAGCAGATCTAGTTTTTTTTTTTAAATTGTGTATATATTTTACGTTATAACTGTTACAATATATAATATTACTATTGCCAGTTAAAAAAAACAAAGACAAATGGATTTAAGTAATTATTGCAAAAACTTAATTTACATAATTAGATTAGTCACTAATCACATAATCTCGCTGAAGGCTCCAGCAGTAGTCCGCCATCATGTGGCTATCCCATCGTCCTTGATAACGATCTTCCATAGTTTTAATATACTGACGGAATCTTTCCCCCTGTTCTTCACTACCATCACCTGGAAAACGATCTAGGTGGCTGTGGAGGTAGTGAACTTTTATACTCATGTTACAGCCGAGAATATTAAAATTTGAAAGCATAGTTTCCACCAATTCTACGTAATTCTCTGCTTTATGATTGCCAAGAAAATTTTGTACTATTTGAACAAATGAACACCAAGCGTTAACAAGTTGCCTTATTTGAGGACCATCAAATATACCAGCTTTTAGTTTTTCCGTGCTAATGCCAGGAAATGTACGTGACAAATACCCAAAACAATTTCCATCTCGATTTAAAGCCTTCACAAATTGCTTCATTAGGCCTAGCTTGATATGCAAGGGCGGAAGTAAGATTTTTTCTCTTGAAACCAAAGGTTCGTTGATCACATTTTGTTTTCCTTGAATCATGACATGTCTTGAAGGCCAATTTTTGTTAACCCAGTGCTCATTTTTAGCTCTGCTGTCCCAAAGGCACAAAAAACAAGGATATTTTGTATAACCACTCTGCTATCCAAGGAGGAAGTTAACCATTTTTAAATCAACACAAATTGGCCACAGATATTCTTCGTATTTAATTTTTCTCAAAACTAATGCAATTGTTTCATATTCTTCCTTCATGGTAGTAGAACGACCAATAGGAATTGAGCCATATTTGTAACCGTTATGTAAAACAACACATTTTAAACGACGTTTTGAACTGTCAATAAAAAGGTGCCAATCATCTGGAGTGTATTCAAGGAAACCCATTTTTTCTAAGAGCCCTTTTATATTGTTACAGAATACCAAGTCTTTTTGACTGAAACACTGCAGAGTTGCTAAATCTGCTTCAAATTCGCTGTCGTTTTCTGAATTTTTTGAACTACGTCAGACGTTGATGTTTCTGTATCATCTTCTGTCAGTTCGGGTAGACTGCTGAATGATGGAACGGGTATTTCTTCCGAATGCGCTACAGGCCTTCTTGCAAAACCTAGATCAGGATATGTCCATTTGTATCTATTGTTTCTATTTATGCCTTTAATATTAACGAGACAAAAATAGCAGTCGTCATGATGGTTTCGCGGTTCTCTCGAAACCATTGGTACACCAAACTTTAGGCACTCCCTCTTTCCAGTTGTCCACTGTCGCAAATGTTCAACACATGTTTTACGTATGAAATGTGGGGCCCAAGATTTATCTTGATCTCCTAAATGAACGCCAAAATAGGCAAGATAAGCTCTTTTCACAAAGTCAGAAATCGTTTTTCTTCTTTCTTTCAAAGTGTGTTCACCACACACATGAGAAAAAACATCGGGATGATTTACACAGGTACGTCTGCTTGTGGATGTCATTGTTTCAGTTTAGTGTCTTGATACTACAAAACGATCAAAATTTACACAAAATGATAGCACAACTTTACTTGGGAAAACTCAGTAATATACTAAATCGAGAACAGCCAAGCAGGTATAGAAGCAGCACATTAAAAACATCTAAAATCATATGTTAGATTTCCGGCACCAAATTTTTGTTTTCATTTTGTTACCCTGTGTTATAGATGAAGAAAGAGACATTGACAATGTTATTTTAGGCCACTATTGCACTTGTAAAAGTGGCTTGAAAACGATAGGATGCTGTTCGCATATTTGTAGTGTTTTGTGGTATTTGAGTTATACACGCCACCAAAATAGTATTAATTATCCCAGTCGCATTCTTTTAGAAAATATCTTAGATGCCGGAAATAGACCAGTATAGTTAATAAATTGTTTTCCAACATTTTGTTTTGATGTACCATTTTACATTTTTACTTATTGTCTGTTTTTCGCAATTTCATATTCAATTGCAACGTGCAGGTATATTTGTAGTTATCCTATATATGTGTAATTCTGTCCAGACTTATAATTAACTTTATGGACTAGTTATGTAATAACTATTTACTTTTTAAAAGTTGTCTTTGCCATCTTAATATTTATCCAACATTTAAGTACTTATAGTTTAAAATATAGAATTGTTTTCTAATTGTCTATTATTGTCAACATTTGAAATTTGCAATTTCAATATTTGTTTACACCAACGATGGTTCAAATATGAAAATTAATCGAAAACAGTTTAGGCGTAAAAATAAAATACATTTAATTAAGTTTGAGACTATTTTGGGGCCACCCTATAGGTATTAATGGTCAAAATTCATTTTAAATATAATTAATTAAGGATTCTTTGCTGAATGTAACCATTATTTACATAATTATAACACATTTAAAAATTCGTAAAAACATTTTATTTATATTCGGTTGGTTTAACATCAGTATTTCAAACATTTATAAAATCAAAAATAGACATAGAAATTGTTTAAAAATTTCACAGAGTCCGAAAAACATTTCCTTATATCTGTCGGTCTGGTTGTTCGAAGTATAGCTCCAAAACTACTAATTTTACTTCAAAAATAAAATGGTTTATAAAATCAGTACTAGAAAACTACTTAATCAATTGCTTTCAGATTTTGCACAGAAACTAAATAATATAAGGATGAACAAAAACAAGTTTAAATAGCTACTTAGTTGTAAACAAGGTGCTATATCAGTTTTAATATATTGCGGTAGTATGTTTGGTAAAAACAGGTAATGGCATATTTTTTACCTGTATTACTAATTGCAAAAACTACATAAAACAAAAAAGTATTAAAGTAAATGGCTGTTAATTACTTATTGTAATTATGAAATAAAATTAAATGAGAAGGGGCATGTCAATGCCAAAATTAAACACGCTCAAATTTTAAAACATCTTAACTATATTCATCTTCTCAACTAACTTACTACATACAAAAGGCAAACGTTTTTACAGTAAAAATACACACAGCACTTGACGCGACGATGCACAAAAATGGTTATTTAAATGCGCTGTTATCATGCTTAACACAATTTAAGTAATATATTTTTACATAGATTGGTGCTATTGGAAATAAAAATATTATTAAAACAAAAGGAAAAGAAACAAATTTCAACATGCCGCCCGCCTTGAAACCTCTGGCTTTCAACCAAAATGATAATAACACAGTAGGTACGTATCATGATACAAAGAAAAAGAAGATATGACATTGCGCAGGTTCAAGGCCAATGAAGTCGAATCGTATACGTCATGTGGTTCGTAAATAGAATCTAACCGCCATTTGATTTGCATTGTGTCGTGTGTTCGTGGTCGGGTTTTTATTTTATTTTGGACGAATATTTGTTTAAAATGCGTTGTTCGGTGGCTAATTGCCATACAGACTATGAGTCTAAAGACTTTAATAGAGAGATAATGTTTTTTCGGTTTCCCAACGATGAAAATCTTTGCCGGGAATGGGTAAATGCCTGCAAACGGGAGGACAAGGTGAATACGAAAAACGCGCGAATTTGCTCAAGACATTTTCACTCTGATTCTTATGAAAAAAACTTAAGATTCGAGCTTTTGGGATATTCAGCGAGAAATCGTCGCCTTCTGAAACCGGACGCAATACCCACATTGAATTTACCAAAGAAACCTATGAAGACCTCAACTAAAAAAAATAGAGAGGATCGTGCGAATAAAAGAAACCGTACCAAATTAGTGAATAGTATTCTGGAAGCTAGGTGAGTGAAATACCAAAATGTATGAATACCAAATGTATGATATGTATGTAGATTAGTCAGGGCTAAACTAACTTAAACCTATTATTGGTGTTTTGTGGTTTGGGATACTTTTTAGTAGTTATTTTATTTTATTATTTTATATTAATAGGTGAAGGTGTTAATACATAGAGAATGTTTTGTTGTAGTGAATGTAGTAATCAAGAAGATAGTTTTGCGGGTAGCACGACTAACAATAACAGTAACGATGGTGTTGGAAACATAGTTATTGTCGATGAAACCGATATCCAGCCCAAAAAAGATATTGGGTATGTGTTTATTTTTGCAATAGTTAGACTGTATTACACATTATAATATGATGTTTTGTTTTGCCTCGTGTTTGCTATTTAAGATGTTATTTTATGTATACTATTGACTCTTATCTGCCTGTGCTATATACTCATAATTTATAATTATTTTAGTACTAACACTGACATTGATGAAAGGGATGACATCATTAGAAAATTAAGAAAAGAAAATTCAGAACTAAAAAATGAAAATGGTATATTTAAAAACTTTTTCTCACACTCCCAAGTAAATAAACTAAAATATCCCAAAAAACGAGTAACCTGGACTGTAGAGGATATTTCTAAGGTCAGTATAAAAATAAATTATGAATAATTTATTAATACCAAAGAAGAGGTTTGCGGTATCCACACAAAAAAGAAAGATAATGTATTTTGTGCTGAATTTTTATGTATTTTTTTTATTTCAAAGGTGAACATGTTGACAAATAATTTCAAGAAATAATTATTTTACACAAACTATACTGTCTTCTTTCCATTTTTTTTTTCATTATTACAATAACTTTTATTTTTATTTATAGGCTATTGTTATTCACTCTGCAGGTGCCCGAGCCTATAGGCTTTTATTAAAAAAAGGCTATCCATTACCCTGTGTTTCAACACTTAGAGGATGGGCCAAAAAAATAAAGGTGGAACCTGGCATTTTAAAACAGGTAAGATAATGAAATCAGGGTGTACTAGGGGTTTTAATATACTTTGTTATAAAGTTGTTTTTTTTTACAAAATCAATTTAATTTTAAAAAAATGTGTCTGATCACAGCTTTATGGACTCTAAAAAACTTGTGTAAATTAAAATGACTTTAAAGGGCTAGTTTTTGATATCCATAAAGCTACAACATATAAAAAAACTAGAAAATTGACGGAGATATATTTTACCATTGTCCAGTGCGTTGGTCCAAATGGTATTGATTAGTTTGTCATTAATTAGCTTTTAAAAAGGTAAGATAGAAAAGTTAAATGTATTTTCCCCAAACTTATCGTCTTGCCACCAGTAAATTCTTGTTATTTTTTTCTCTAAGGTTTATTAAGGACATTGAGATGAATTTCTTTGCAGGTTTTCATGATTGTCAAACAGACCGATTTAACTGACCTACAAAGAGTGTGTGTTTTATCCTTTGATGAAATTAAAACTAGAAGTGCTTACTTATATGACAAGGTAAACGACCAGACATTGAAGCCCTATAATTATATTCAAGTAGCTACTATAAGAGGTTTATTTGGTAATTGGAAGCAACCCATTTTCTACGATTATGACTGCCAAATGACGAAAGACAAACTTTTTGAAATCCTTAAGTTCATAGAAAAGGCAGGATTCCCTGTCGTTGCAGTAGTAAGTGACTTAGGTGGAGGTAATCGTGGTTTGCACAAAGAATTGGGAATTACTACAACACAAACTTGGTTTATAAATCCACTATCCAACCAAAAGGTGTTTGTATTTGCAGACGTTCCACATTTGATCAAATTATTAAGGAATCACTTTGTTGATCAGGGTTTTATTTTAAATGGCAAAGAAATCAATAAAACCATTATAGAGAAACTAATAGGCATCACTAATTCCAGTGACCTAAATATAGCTCACAAAATTTCGATGGATTCTATAAATGTTAAAGGCGCCCAAAGGCAAAAAGTGAAACTGGCAACAAAACTATTTTCCCATACCGTTTCAAGAGCTCTTACAAGATGTGGAATGCTTGGAGAATTTGGGGATGAAAATTGGATGGAGTGTGCAGAATTTTTTAAGGATGTAAGTTGGATGCTAGTTTTTGTATAATACTGGTATGATCTAACGTCAACTTTGTGATTAATGGTATTTTGTTTTTAGGTAAATGACTGGTTTGACGTTCTCAATGTAAAAGTGCCTGAAGAAGATAGCAGAGAAAGAAAAAAAGCTTACGGCCTATGACTTGAACTTCAAACCAACATTTTAGATAAAATGAGCAATATCATTTCTTCTATCAGGGTTAAAGGTAAAAATACATTATTACCTTTTCAAAAGGGAATTCTGATTACCAATTCATCCTTAAAAATGTTGTATGAAGATCTTAAAGAAAGAAACGGTATTAAGTACCTCCTCACCTACCGTTTGAATCAGGATGTGCTGGAAAATTTTTTTGGTGTCATAAGATCAAAGGGAGGTTTACATGACCATCCAAACCCCCTTGAATTTAAATATCGCCTTAGAGCGTATATTTTAGGAAGAAATGAAGGAGCCTTATTCAGTGAAGGTAATACTCAAAAATTAAAATAAGTAAAACTCAAAGTCTCAAACACATTAAAGATTAATACATTAAAATAAAACAAGAATATAAGACAAATTAAAATTTAAAGATTAAAAAAATGTGAAACATGTTAAAATGACATAAACAACCTATTTCTATACGTAACAATAATAAATAAATATAATAATAAGCATACCGGAGTAACGTTTTATTGTTTAACACATCACTGACTTAGGTCTAAACTTTCAGTTTTATTTATTTTAATTTATATTAAAATCTGTTTCTTTGCGAAAATTCACAAATTCTTTGATTTAAGGTAATACTCAGACAGACGACACCCCCGATTTGGAAACAGAAAATGTTTTAAGTAAAGATCATTTTCGACATCTAGTTACAGAAGACCCTCCAATTTCTGATGCTTTAAACCAAGAACTGGACTCCATACCTTATGATGGTTTACAAAATTTAGCGGGGTTTATCTGCCACAAGCTAAAGAAGTCAGAACCAACAGCGTCTACCTCCACAAATACTCTAGACAATTCTTTAACATGGGTTGATCATTTGTCTGAAGGTGGTTTGGACAAACCATCTGAGGAAATGATGCAGCACATAGAAAAATTGGAGACAATTTTTAACAATGTTAATGCTGATAACCTGCATATTTGTAAGGGATATATCAGTTATTTAATTGACCGCAGTTCTAATGTGGATTGTAGCCTAAATGTAAAAAAAATATTTTTTAGATCTCGAATGTTTTTCCGCATGAGGAATTTAAATAAAGAATTGTTAGACAGAGATTTTTCAAAAAAAAGAAAAATGTTAAAAACTGTTAAATAATGTTTTTTTTATTATTGTATTATTTATTATTTTGTTAGTATTGTTAGCTAGTTAGTATGCAGACTCAGACTAAGAGCCCTGAACTAAGGCTTATTTTAATATTCCATGTATTTTTGTAAAAAATCAAAATAGCCCCTTTTGTTTGCATAATTAAACTTGTAATTATTTTAGTGATCCTTATATTTTCATTACATTAGGTTTTTGGAAAACTATTTTTTGTAAAAACCCAGTTTTTACAAATGGATATCAAAATATATTTTTAAAAAGTTTTTTTTCTATTTGCATCGCATTTAATACAATAGAGTCATCAATAATCATCATTATTAATAAAATAAAACAAAACATCATATTATATTTTGTTTATCGTTTTATCTATTTTTTTCAGTATCCATAAATAAATATTTTTATACCTGTGTTTTTTTTATCCCAATCAAAATAGTTATTTTATGCGATAAGTGTGTGAAGTTATGATTTTTTGACGAATGTGAAAATCACATGAGTCAAAAAAGGTAGTATTTTACACACTAGTAGCATACAAATTTTTTTCTAAAACCAAAAAAATCGTAGCAAAATTTCCAAATTTTTCAATTCCTTTACACACTAGTGTAAAGTAAATTTGACATATTTTTAAAACTGACATTTGTCAAAATATTAAAATTTTTCAATTACTTTACGCACTGTTTTAAAATGTTACACGTCTTGAACAGTGCGTAAGGTGAGTACTTTACGCACCGTTGTAGAAAAAATAATTTATGTAAAAGCAATACCTAAAAATAATAATATTATTATTATCTTTGGTAAAAGTAATTAGTGATTCTGATTCCATTCTAAAAGAAGGGTATGTTTATCTATTAATGTTCTTGAGAAATAAAAAAACACCCTTTTCAATCACATAAGGACTTAATTTGTATTTTTTTTCTATACATTTTATTTTTGAATTCATCATAAATACTTACCTACCCGGTTGTGAAGAACGGTATTTTAGCCTATTACCGTTCACGAGATACAAAAAACCACCCCAATTAACCCCCTAGGGGTTAAATTTGTAGTTTTTTTCTATAGTCTTTTTTATCTTATCATAACTACCCGATTCTAAATGAATGGTCTCTTTACCTATCACCTTCTCCAAATTCAAAAACTGCCCCTTTCAACCCCTTATGGGGTGAAATTATCATAATGTATTGATTATGTATTGTCACAAAAGCTTAATGTGTGTACAAAATTTAAAAATCATGGAAATAATAAAAATGGTTGAAAAAGCTGTTACAAGATTGAAACAAACAAACAAATATACTGGTCAAGTTAAATAAAACCCTTTTAAAAGCGAAAAATAGTACCCTCTTTTTCTTAAAACCTACTGTATTTAACTATTTTTATTTATTTCTACTCATATGTTTAAATGTAACTGTTTATTTTGATATAATCATGTTATTTAATATTTAATCCGCAAATCTAGTTCACTATAGCTACTTTTTGATTACCTCAGGAAGCTGTAAAATATTCTCTCGTATAAAATTATTGTATAAAACGTACCAGTATAGATAAATCGTCAACATTTGTTCATGTTTAAAGTTCATATCTAACTTAATATGCAGAAAACCACGAAAAATCCCATATCCCAATATGTTAAATTTAAATTTTACGAACCGCGTGACGTCATGCGCGAACTGGACAAATTTGTGACCGCGATTTAGCATATCTTGTTTTCTTTGTATCATGGGTACGTATCACTTTATTCTATCGGCAACGGACATATTTTTGAAAAAGAACGCTTTATCAGCCCACATTGAGTTTTTATAAGAGCCACTCGCGCTACATTGTCTTTCCCGTAAAACACTTCAACCACCTTTCCCATTTTCCACTTCATGGGAGGGGCATTGTCATCTTTCACTAACACTAATGCACCAACACTCAAACCATCATAGTTGTGTTTCCATTTGGTTCTCTGCTGGAGTTCGGC
This sequence comes from Kuschelorhynchus macadamiae, assembly GCA_030620095.1. NCBI lineage: Eukaryota > Metazoa > Arthropoda > Insecta > Coleoptera > Curculionidae > Kuschelorhynchus > Kuschelorhynchus macadamiae. The sequence continues at coordinate 179,612 of JAUTXW010003004.1, forward strand.
AACATACTCCTTGCTCCATCTGGTCCACAGATACTGCTTGAACTGCTGTAAGTGTTGATACAATGACAATCGATTAGTGGGCAAACTCTTTAAGTCTTCATTCATCCAGGAACTTAACTGACGCCCGATGATTAAATGTCCAGGCGTTAGTGGAGTAAGATCATCAGGATGAGAGGATAGAGGTGACAGAGGACGTGAATTCATTATTGCCTATACCTCTGACAAAAGAGTATAAAAATGTTCAAATGTTAATGGCGTATTGCTAACTACTCGCTTTAAATGGGCTTTCATACTTTTAATACCTGCCTCCCAGAGGCCACCAAAATGAGGTGATTGAGGTGATATAAAATGCCACTCTATTTCTTCCTTACATATGCTTGAGGTTAGTTCATCTTTATTTTTTTTGATGAACTGACCTAAATCTTTTAAGTCTGAATATGCTGATACGAAATTGCTGCCATTATCTGAAAAAATTACGGAGGGTTTACCCCGACGTGCAGAAAATCTACTTAACGACAATATAAAGGCTTCTTTACTGAGATCGGTTACTAGCTCTAAATGTACCGCTTTTGTTAGGAAACAGATAAAAAGGCAAATATATGATTTTGAAATTTTGGTACCACGACCAGCGTAACTCTTCAGCAAAAAAGGACCTGCATAATCAACGCCAACAATATCAAACGGGTGATTAGGACTTAAGCGTTGTTCAGGTAAATTGCCCATAATAGGCTTCAGCATCTTGGGATTATACCTGAAATATTTCAATTATGTACAATTTGTTTGGATAAGGACCGACCTGCTAATGGCCAATATAACTCTCGTATTGAAGCCAATAAATGTTGTGGTCCACAATGATATAATTTCAAGTGCTCATGTAGAAAAATTAATTTTGTGGGATGGTGACGTGCTGACAAAATTATAGGGTGTTTTTTTTCGAAATTGAATTTTGCATTTGTCAATCTTCCACCAACCCTCAAGAAACCAAAGTCATCAATAAATGGTTTTAAACTAAGAAGTTTTGAAGAACCTTTTACCCTATTAGCCCTTATTTCTTCAAATTCTTTTGAAAAACAATTATTTTGTACATGCTTGAGCAATATTTTAAATGATTGATCAATTTCGCTTTTCATTAAAGGACCATACTTATGCTCTTTTGGAATTTTAGTACAATTATGTGCAAACCTGCGCATTAGAGTGGTTACTCTTTTTAGTTTCACCAAATCAGAAAATCTTTCTACAACATAATTACTATTTTCCATTGTAACTGAACTATTTGTACAATAAGTTTTAACTTTACGCAAATCAGGTAAATCATCTTTTTGGCCAGGAAATTTTGGCCATTCGTTTTCGGGCAAAAATAAAAACTGTGACCCATGCCACCACATGTCTACATTTTTTATTTCAGAACATTTTACACCACGAGATAAATAGTCAGCTGGGTTAAATTGACTTGGAACATGTCTCCATATGTCACGCTCAGTAGCCTCCTGAATTTCGGAAACTCTGTTACTAACAAATGTTTTTAATTTGTTTGGAGCAGTTTTTACCCAGCCTAAAACAATTGTTGAATCTGTCCAAAAACAATTTTTCTATATTCAACCTCAGCGCACAAGAAATCTTTTTTGCAAGTCTTGAAGCTACTACAGCTCCACAAAGTTCTAATCGCCGCAAAGTCACCGTTTGTAGAGGCGCAACCTTTGCCTTGGATGCTAAAAGACATATGTTTATTTCACCATTCTCGCTTATAGATCTGAGATAAACACATACGCCATATGCCTTTTCAGAACTATCAGAAAAACAATGCATTTCAACAGACTTTGCATTTTCACAAACAACACGACGTTCTATCCTCAGATCATTTAAAAAATTCAACTCCGATGTAAAAGCGCTCCAAACCACAGAAATATTGTGAGGAACTGGATCATCCCATGAGAGTTTTTCTAACCAGAGACTTTGGAGAAGAATTTTGACAACGATTACACATGGACTAATAAGTCCTAAGGGATCAAAAATTTTAGAACTTTCGGATAATATTGAACGCTTTGTAATTATCTTAGAATGAATTATGTCATTCACCTTAAACATTAATTTATCATTAGTAGGGCTCCAGATTAAACCAAGTGTTTTTTGCATCATTCTCTCCGAATTCAACAATTTTTGATAAAGGATCATTATTAGGAATGCCGTCAAAAATCGTAGGATCATTAGAATAAAATTTGCGCAAAACAAAACAACCTTTTTTGAGGGTCTCATAAACTAGCTCACTAATGCGTTTCGCATTTTCAAAATTATCGGTTCCCGTCAACAAGTCATCCACATAAAAATCCATTTTAATAATCTCGGCAATATCTGGATTAATAGTTTCAATATCAATAGCCAGCTGAAATAAACAGCGAATCGCGAGAAAAGATGCCTATGTAGTGCCATACGTCACTGTATTTAATTCATAACAATCTAAAGGGTCTTCGGGATTAAAACGCCATAAAATTCGTTGTAGCGGCCTATCATCTAAGGAAACCCACACGGACCTATACATTTTTGTACAATCGGCAGAAATGACAATTTTATGCTGTCTAAATCGAACTAAAATTGAAAATAAATCTTGCTGTATTGTAGGTCCAGCCATTTGAATATTATTTAAGGAAAAACCTGTGCTACTTGGCAATGACGCGTCAAAGACCACACGAAGATTAGTAGTGATAGCATATTCTCGGTACACACCATGATGACACATGAAATAATCGCCTGAAGAGGTGGCATTGAAATCTGAAACCTTTGTCATATGTCCTAAATCAATATATTCCTTTATAAAGTCATGGTATAATTTTTTATAATTATTATTAGAACAAAATTTACGTTCAAGGTTCAAAAATCGTTTTTTCGCTTGTTCAAAAGAACTACCTAACTTTGAAATTTCCATTTTTAAAGGTAATTTAACCATAAATGAACCATCCTTATTTCGTTTCATGTTTTCTATAAAATGTTTTTCACAAGCAAGTTCTTCGTCCGATAATTGTTTATCAGTAAAACTAACATTCTCTAATTCCCAAAATAATTTTAGGTTATAGTGAATTTGCTGATCAATGGTTTTAACAAAACAACAATTTAAAACCGCTTGTGCGTTGTTTAACTTACTAACAATCCATCCAAGTCTTGTGTTTTGTAAAATCGGCAGTTTGGAACCTAAACATATTTTCTCCTCGCATAATAAATCCCATAATAAATCCGAGCCGATTAACATATCGACTTCCTGAGGTTGAAAAAATGTAGGATCAGCTAACTTGCAGTTACTGGGAATTTTTAAATGACTTATTTTTATCGGCGATGCCGGCAAAGGACTCGTTATGTTTGGGATAATAAAACAAGAAACGTTTAGTGAGAAATTATTTAACTTTGAAAATATTTGCGTATTACATTTATAATTTATCATTGAAATAGAATTGTTTATTCCATTCAGAGAAACATTTATTTTTTCTTTAAATAATTGAAGTTTGTCGCAGGCACTTTCAGCAATAAAACTCGACTGAGAGCCACTGTCTAGGATTACACGAATGGTGTGTTTATTATTGAAACGGTCCAAAATATAAACATGAGCTGTCGATAACAAAACATCAGTTATTTCACAGTTGGCAGAATTATTAATTACTTTGTTTGCATTGACCAATGAAGAAGACGAACTTCCGATATCAATATTAGATTGTTGATTTTTATCGCAAAATTCTTGTGAATTGACATTGTCAGAATGTAATAAAATATTATGCTTCTTGTGACATTTTCTACAGGGTGGTTTTCGACAACTTCTATTAAAATGGCCTGGTTTCAAACAGTTCAAACACATTTTTAAAGCAATAATCTCCTGACCTCGTTTTTCCACAGGAATTTTCAAAAAGGAAGGACATGACTGAATATAATGCTCACTTTTACAAAATACACACTTTGGCAATTTAACATCAGTTAAGGTTAAACTTCCCAAATTTTCATCCACAACAACCAAACCTCTAAAATTACTACCATGTTGTTTTTCGGTACGACTTTGCTCCAAATTTTCTAAAAGCTCCGCCTTAGAACTCAGGAATAATTTAAATTTTTCTAAAGAAAGATTTTTTTTTTGCTTTCGATTTATATGATTCCCATTCCCTAGCAGTGGCCCTATCCAATTTTGTGCTTAATAGATAGACAATGGGTACATCCCAGGATGTTGTGGGCAAACCTACTTGACTTAACGCACGCATATTTTTTGTTAAAATATTCATAATTGCGCGTATTCCTTTAGCGGACTCTTTGCTTAAGGCTTCTATATTATAAATATTTTTAATATGATTATGGATTAGCATTTTATCATTATTATAGCGTTTTCCCAACAACTCCCAAGCAATATTATAGTTGATAGCGGAAAACTCTATACTTGACAATAACTGAACAGGTTCATTACGTATAGAAGCTCTTAAATAATGAAAGCGTTGAATATCTGATAATGATTCATTTTTATGAATTAGAAATTCAAAAATGTCGCTAAATTCAAGCCAATTTTGCACAGATCCGTCAAATATAGTCAAATTTATATCAAGAAGCTTTACCGATTGTATCGGGTTAATAACGGATTTTTGAGTGCCTTTACTACTATTACTACTTGAATCATCATCATTTTTGTTATCATACAAATACTTTTTTGCCAAAGAAATTACTGAATAATATCTATTTTCAAATTCACCTCTATCTGAATATTCCTTGTCTAACTCGGTTAAATCGCATAATGAATCAATTTTATCTTGAATTTCGACAAATTTTTGCAACAAATTAACCTCAATATTATTGAGACGAGTTTCTAATTCTAAAATTAATCGATGAGATATATTTGTGCTATCTTGAAAATTATCGCCAATATATTTTGAAAAATTAGTTAAAGTGGCTTTTACAGCACCTCTTTGCCTTTTAAGTATGTCCATTTTTTTTTAATTAATTAGCAATTCGCCTCAAATTAAACAAATATTTAAACTATTCAATGGCAATAATGAAATTCACAAATTACTCACTTATCCTCAAAAACTTGTCCTCTTCGTACAAACTTGACCTTGCAAAGCCGTTGCTGACCAAACAAAACTGGAACTTTGGGCACTTGTATTTTCAAACACCCACAACTTAATACTTTCGGCCGCCTTGGCTACTACAGGTAAAATTATGACTTTTTAAAAAAAAATCCGGGACAGCCGGTTCGAAGGACCATGTTAATTACTTATTGTAATTATGAAATAAAATTAAATGAGAAGGGGCATGTCAATGCCAAAATTAAACACGCTCAAATTTTAAAACATCTTAACTATATTCATCTTCTCAACTAATTTACTACATACAAAAGGCAAACGTTTTTACAGTAAAAATACACAATCAGCAAAATGTTATCGCCTTGACGCGACGATGCACAAAAATGGTTATTTAAATGCGCTGTTGTCATGCTTAACACAATTTAAGTAATATATTTTTACATAGATTGGTGCTATTGGAAATAAAAATATTATTAAAACAAAAGGAAAAGAAACAAATTTCAACGTTATTATTAAAATAATAAACAATGTCAGTCATATCAGAAACAAGACTAGTACCAATCCATTGAAAAGTTAACGCTTGAATATTCAGTCACATAAATTGGCTAAAATAATTTATAAAAACTCTATGGTATCGCAGGCCTCTTACACTATGTTTATAAAAAAATGTGAAACAATTAAGTCCATATATAGGTTACCCTCTGTTACTTGCGATTGATATTCAAAATTGGCCACTTTTTTTTGGTGATATTTCAATTTCAATAATAACTTTTAACCATTGCCACTGACGTCCTCATGGTAAAATGTAGAAAACCACTCTACATAGTACTTTAAAAGAAAAATCTTGTTCCATTTTAGGTTCGATTCAATATAGAAGAAACACCTAACGATGAAAAATCGGCCAAGACAATTAGTTCTACAAAAAATAAATCATTGGATTGGCTAGGAGGTTCAGAAGATGATCTCCTAAAGAAAGATCACACAACATCCAAATCTACACCAAATACTGATATTTTAGGGGACGTACTATCCACCGCTACTTCAAAACCAGACAGCAAAAAATCATTTGACCTATTGGATGATTTACTACCTCAAAGAGGAAGAAAAGCAGATCAAGCCAAAACCGCTTCTTTTGAGGACATATTAAGAGACAGTAAAGTCCAAAAATCAGGGCCTGGAAGTCTCGAAAAGGGCAGTGTGGATAGAATCGAGCCAAAAACTGGACCAGGATCTTTGGAAAACACCTTGGGTACCCAACGAAATACTGCTGAAGGATTGAGTATGATATTAGAACCCCCCAAGGGACCTAGAAGAGCAAGAAGAGGATCTAGTACAGGAGTTAGTGATGTTCTGGGGCTCTTTGGGTCAGGACCATCTTCTAGCGAATTTCTAGTATCGTCGAAACCAAGTAGTACAGAAGAATCAAAGATTACAACGAAAACTTTAGGAAAAGGTAGGTAGTAAATACATACAGCCAAATTGTTCTTGGGCTATATGGTTTTAAATTAAACTGCAGATTGGTTGGTCAGTCACATATTTAATTGAACGTATATAGTTTTAACAGGACGTTTCGGTCACTTACGTGGCCCTTTTCAACTGTAGGGTGCTAAAATTATTGACATTGCTGAAATAAATAGGACAAATACAAATACATACAAATATTTTAGAAAATAAATAACACATAGAGGCATTGCAAGTGGACATATTTACGCCAACATATACAAACGTACACTGGGAAGTGAGAAATTTGAATGGTTATATCGAAGCAGTACCGATTGATGAACCTGTACGATTATAATATTAGTAGAACTTTTTTATATTATTAATATTTATATCTATATTTCTGTATATATGGATTAAAAAAATCCTGAATCAATCAACGACAAATTCGATAACAAACCTAAGTAAGATTTATTACAACTTAATCGGGTTTTTTCTCTTTATCTACACTAGATATCAAAAAAATTTACTTTTTTTTAATTTTTAAAGTTTTACGAGTCTAATTAAGTCTTATTTTTAAATTTTTTGAACACCCTGTACATCCGACCTGAGATTTGACGCAGTTAAAATTAGTTTTTCTTTAAACACCAACTTTTATCAAGAACAAAATTTTCTGAAAAATCAATAATAAAAAGTTTCTCATTTGTTGCAAACTCTTATATCTATATAGTGAGGATACTTTGCACCACTTCTGTGATATATTTTACTTATACTTTTAATTACGTCTCATTGAAGTACTTTAAGAAAGCGATTGTATGTTGAAGGTAAACTTATCGGTTTATTACAAGCTTATATTTAACAATATTATATTTTCTTATCATAAAACTATTCTTTTATATTTCAAAAATCGAAGGCTTTTGACAAGTCTAATTTAATCAAATCAAGGGACTTTAAAACCTTGTTCGGAATATCCAACAAAACCTAAACCGAGAATATGAAATATGGGATAATATTAGGTAATATAGCGTATACAAAATATAAAAAATCAAAGGCTGCCTGGAATGAGTAGAAACAATTAAGAAATCTAATCAATCAAAAATTCTGTTGAAAGGAGAGGTTATTTGGAACTTCAATTTGGGATAAAGGACTTTACCAGAGGTTATTGGCTCGACTAAACAGTTCAGTATTTCTTTTCTAAATAGTGTTCCTCTCGTTGATAGTGATCTCTAGGATATTTTTACATAAATATAATACTTTCATGTTCAATAATGATCCCTTTTCTTTCATTTTGCTACAGCTGATGATCATGATGGCACTTGACACTCAATGTTGAATGATTCTGCATTACTATTTTTATTACCGTCAATTGGGGTAGAATTGATCAAAATTAAAATAAATTTGCCCATATTTCTCAAAAAATACTCAACAATTAGGCAAAATGAGGTTAAGTATATATAATATGATTATATGAATGATTACGCTTATAAAATGTTAAATATAGACTGCAAAAAACAAAAAAGCCCTGAACAATATCATACTAGATTTGGGGCGAGATTGTTCACACAAATTTTTTTGGATAAACTACAACGGGATAAAGCTATAAATGATCAATCTCAACCTCACTGCTTAAAGACAACTGGTTCAGAAATTATGGCATTTTGTGTATTTTGGGGTGAGATTGTTTAGTAGGGTTTAGATTGATCAATAGTCATACGTAATATATTTTAGGACTTAATATATTTTAGTATAAAAAAACAAATATGTAATTTCAAACTCTTTAAAGAAAAGAAACAAAGTCTAATTAAGGCTATAAACAAAAAAAAAGCGAATTCTGACAAAAAACAAAACTTTTTGAACAAACAATATCGAAAATGTTTATTATATTTCAAAGACATCGATAATCATATCGAATGAATATGTAACTGTACCATCAGTTACTTCACTTACTGGATTTTGTAAAATGTCAATTACGTCAGACATATCTGCTACAAATTCGTCACCCTCTTGAATTTCGAACATTTTTCCCGCCCTGTCCAAAGTTTTCAGTCCCTGTAACTCCAATTATTTTTTACCTTCTGCATCTTCTGTTATCTTTTGGACAGTGACCGCATAACCATATACAGTTTTTTGGACTTGAATTTCCTTCTCTTCTAGTTTGAAATACTCTGTTTCTGCTTGCACATCATCATTTATATCTTCTAGAGGATCTTCATCGGAATTATCATTGCCCATTGGTCCACTTATATCTGACTCACTGGAATCTTCTCCGTTATTTGCTACCATACTCCTACCACGTTCCACAGATTATTTTTGGCGTTTAATATATTTTCTTGATGGTGCGGCTGTAAATCTTTGTTGTTGCAAATAGTTCACAAGAATATTATTTGCAGAGCCATCAGTATCAGTTCCAATTTCTTCCGGAATCTAGTGCAGGACACTTTGGATTATAACGAGCCCCACAACTACAGCACCTTTCTTTGCAACACGGCTCATCTTCGGACCCATTTCTATCCACTGCTGCCACATTTTCTCAGCCTTATAAATAACGTAAGGAGGCAGCAGTACACCCGAAGCAGTTCCACATATCATTATTGAAATAGCGGTTTTAGCAAAATTGCATATGCGCGCCGTATACTTAGTTCCACGGCGAAACAACATCTTTTGCTTACTCGGGTCGTCTTGCAGATTTGTCTCGTCGTAATTGAATATGTTGCATGCTGGGACATGTCGGGGCGTTTCTCTTAAGTTATGGAAATAAACTGAAATTTGTTAGTTTTAAACTAAAATGTGAGAATGGTGCAAGTATACAACCTTTCAAGTAAAAGATTGCAACAAAATGTAATACAGCAAAATGCTGCTAAATTTTTAAATCAAAATTTAAGGTTGGTTAGATCTAGTAACAAGCAGACATCTGCAAAAGGGTATTTATTAAGTACAAATAAAATACAAATTAAAGTAATTAATAAAACATTTTAACAGCTATTGAAACCAAAATCGGCTCAGTTGAGGCACTGTTTAAAATCCAAATGTGGAAATTTGTTTTGGTTGTTCAATCGAACCAATGTCGTCCTTCCATTCATAAAATAGCTCATCTTTGCGGGCAGGCCATTTCCAAGACTTAAGATTTCTTTTTCATTGGGTTTATGGTTACTCTTATATCATTTAGGAGTGTGTTCCAGGATATAGTTTCCCTTCATAAGAAAATATCACGAATTCCCCTACACTCCAGCGAATCCGGGTCATGGGCGTTATTTATAAAAAACGACCTGTGATTATATTTTTTATGAGTATCAGGTCTTCCTCCATCTCCGCAACTTCATCAATATCATTCTCAGACTCTTACAGTGTAAGTGATTCATTCTATGAATCCGAAATGATGTTCTCATTTTTCTCTGGCCCATGTGCAAATTCCACACTTTTCAAATCTCGATATTCACTTGTCCTTAGCCTTGTCTTGAAGTTTGTTCATATGTAAAATATTCTTTCTTTAATACACTGCCTTTAGTAGCAACGTTGCTTTCTTTCCAGTTGTACAAATAAAATACAAATTAAAGTAATTAATAAAACATTTTAACAGCTATTGAAACCAAAATCGGCCCAGTTGAGGCACTGTTTAAAATCCAAATGTGGAAATTTGTTTTGGTTGTTCAATCGAACCAATGCCGTCCTTCGATTCATAAAATAGCTCATCTTTGCGTGCAGGCCATTTCCAAGACTTAAGATTTCTTTTTCATTGGGTTTATGGTTACTCTTATATCATTTAGGAGTGTGTTCCAGGATATAGTTTCCCTTCATAAGAAAATATCAGGAATTCCCCTACACTTCAGCGAATCCGGGTCATGGGCGTTATTTATAAAAAACGACCTGTGATTATATTTTTTATGAGTATCAGGTCTTCCTCCATCTCCGCAACTTCATCAATATCATTCTCAGACTCTTACAGTGTAAGCGATTCATTCTATGAATCTGAAATGATGTTCTCATTTTTCTCTGGCACATGGGCAAATTCCACACTTTTCAAATCTCGATATTCAGTTGTCCTTAGCCTTGTCTTGAAGTTTGTTCATATGTAAAATATTGTTTCTTTAATACACTGCCTTTAGTAGCAACGTTGCTTTCTTTCCAGTTGGACAAAATTTCACGCCAAGCTTTCTTCATGAGGGTAAATAAAAAAAAGGTTATATTCAATGATACCTACCTACCGTCAATAAAGAAACTGACCTTTTAAATGAGTTACAGATCCTTTCAGGGTATTTTATGCCTCTTTTGGTTATAACTCGTTTCGTTCCAGGATTACCAGTGAGGTTTCTTTCATCATAATTCCAAATCTGTTCTTGACACTTGCTTCATCTAAGGCAGCCCTATTTCATTTGATGTTATTAGCAAATCGAACGGTTAAATCGTTATGACGTTTCACAAATGATTCATTCCTTTCCAGATATATTATTATCCAATTTTAGTATTTTTCTTCCCTGTCGAATTAGATAGGTTCGAATTATACATCTCAAATCAAATTGATTTATTGGAAAATGAAAGTCGCTAATGTTGTGAATACATGATACAAATTTCCTTTCCTCCTCCATATAAATGTAGGACATCCATACTTTCTATTGTGTAAGTTCATTAACTTGTAGTTTATGGTTCTCCTTAGAATCTTATAAGTTTCTTCGGCAAGTCTCTGCCTCATTCCGTTTTTGATGGCATCTGTTCGGGGGTATAATCAACATATTTACAACTTTGTGGTTGCCTTTTATGAGTTCTTCCCATTCTGTGAAAATCGTGAACAACGGAATATTTCACCTAGAATTGTTAACAACAGCACATTTTATTAGTATGCCAAATTATTTCACACTAACCTGTTTCATAGGGAAAGAATCAATCATTTAAATCATACAAGCTCCCTCTATTGATCATAGCATGAATAATTTCAAAATTTTTACTTTAAAAGTACCTGTAACGACCGGAAAATACTGATTTGGTGCAATGTTAACTACCTTACATGGTGCGAAAGGTACTCATTTTATATATATATATATATATATATATATATATATATATATATATATATATATATATATAGTTATTTATATACGAGTTCAGAATCATATCATTTAGCCCAGTCATTATTTTATTTGAGAAGTCATTAGTAAACACAAAAGAAAAATCTATTGAATGCAACTTTTGTTATAATAATTTGAAACATAAATATACACATAATTAAATAATATAAAAATCAATAATTTTGATTGACCCAATATGCATATTATGGTCGGTGATTTTGCCACTGGGTAACATCTCCCTTTTGCTTCAGAAATGCTTGAATTCGCTTTGGCATGGTATCTACTAACTTTTTACAGTCTTTAGCAGTAAACGAATTCCAAATTTGAGTTAGTTTCTCTTTTAATTCAGGAACAGATCTAGCAGGTATAACATGTAAGTTTTTTTTCATTTTATACCATAGTGTTTCAATAGGTGACAGATCGGAGCTACTGGATGCCCAATCTAACATTGGAATATTATTTTGCAACATCCATTCTTTTACTATTTTGGCAATATGGCAAGCAGCACCATCTGGTTGGAATATATACTTATTTTCTTTAGTTTGTAATGTTTCAATGGATGGCATCAAGCAGTCTCTAAGGATGTTAATGTACCTTGCAGCATTAACAGTCCCTTCTATCAGCTGTAACTTTCCAACCCCTTGACATGCAGCCCCAAACCAATACAAAGCCGGAAATTTTACTTTTCGGCGCAAACACTCCGAATGATATGGTTTTGTTTGATCCGTAATACCCTACTCCGATAATCTCCAACACAAACCTCAAACCTTGACTCGCCACTCCAAATAACACTATCCCATTGTATCTGTGACCAGTTCTGATGATTTTTTGACCATATGTTCGCCTATTCTTTTTCTGTCTTAGATTAAACAAAAGTTTTTCTTTAGCCTACGAGTTAAAAATGTTGTATTGAGTTTGTACAAAAAAAAGTTCTAGAAAATGACTTACCTTATAAAAGGTATAGAAATGTTCACCAGTTGCTCTGTTCCACGCTAAGCTTAGTTCACCACAATTGGTTTTGCGTCACAATACGCCGTAAGACTCTAATATTGATCGGACTTATTTTTGAAGTTCTTCACAAATTAGGCTTTTCTTCAACTGCTCCTGTCGTTTTATATAATTAACGATATTTCGTACAGTGTAGCTTGATAACTGCAGTTGCTTAGCGATTTTACCACAAGAATTAGCGCATTTGAATAAATTAACAATAACTTTACGCAAATCGTTAGACAACGGTTTTCCCCGTACCATTTTGTAAATCATATACTCACAACTACTCGCTGATCTGTCGAACATCAACAAATAGCAAATGTTTTGTTTTATCTCAAGGCTAATTTGATAAACCAATGGACATGTTTTCTGCATGGGCCAAACGAAATGAATAATTTTTATATTATTTAATTTAGTGTTCTGCGCATATTTCAAGTGTTCTAATATTTATTTTAGTGAAAAATGTTTACTTGTTTTATAATAATGTTGTTCTTATAACAAAAGTTGTGTTCAATAGATCTTTCTTTTGTGTTTACTACAGTGGCGGCTCGCGGATAAAAAAGTAAGTGAAGTGCAAATGAAGCAAGAAAACATCGCAATAATTTTTTCCAGAATTTTTTTTTATATGTGGAAGGACTAGAATATTTTTTACGACTTACCTAAATTTTGTATACTAAATCAATTCTCCTATCCTTCATACCAGCAAATTTATTTATAACATCCTCAAAAAATGGGTGAGTTGCTCTAATCTCCTCCACACATTCCTTTTGAATTGAAATATTGCCTAGAGAAGTAAATCTTTTTTGAGATGTTGTATTTCTTAAATAAGTTTTTACACGTTTGAGACAAGAAAAACTTCTTTCCACTGAAGCACTTGTCGACGGTATTGTTAAAATAAGGGAAAACACTATATGCTTTGGTTAAAATATCTTTTTATTTTTATTAATATTTTTCACTTGCTCTTGCAGCGATATATTCCAATTACTCTCATTGGCAAAAATAAAACCAAGTTCATTTTTAAGTCGTTGACTTTTTGAAAATATTTCCCCATATAACTGTAACAAATTTTCAAAAGGGCTAGTCGGAAAATTTAAACTATATTCGGAAAATTTAGCAGAATCTGCCAAACATAAAAATGTAAGATTTTCAGAGTCTTGAAAGCTTTAAAGTATGTCCCAATATTTCATAAAAAGGGTTCTATACTTAGCCCTAATTTTTTCAGGTGAAAGCTTAGCAAGCTCCCGTTTGTAATGATTTATTTCTGTAATAGAATTTGCTTTATCAAACATGGTATTTAAAAAAATGTTCATTTTTTTTACTGGATATGCAATTTTTTGAAGAACACAACTTGAACAATCACATTTACTTCGATTGCACAGAAAAAAAATGTGTGTGTATTATTTCATTTTTTACATGATCATTTAAATAATCAGAAATCCATTCAATTAAATTCAATTAATAATTAATTATTTCGTTTTGAATAGTTTTCGAGTCACCAGTAAAACATTTCTAATTTTTTTGTAATGCTCTTTTAGTTCTTGGGAACTTCGTGATATTAATAAACCTAAAAACTTTTTAAAATTCCCCCTATTTATTGACTGGCTGCTCTCATCATGGCCGCGAAAGACTAACTCTTGTTTTGCAAGGTACAAAACTGCGTCAATTACCAAGCACATAAATAGTCTATTTAATCGAACGTTTTTGTTAAAATATATTTTATATAGGTTAGCATTTTCTTTTAAAGTGTCAGCTATAGGGCTTTGATTTTAATGTATTTAACATACCTGTAAATCCTTCCTTATTCCACACTGAATATTTATTGGAAACTAATAGACAAGTCCAGCAAAACAATTTTTGCAATATTTGACTACTACATAACCATTTGTACGCCGAAAACCAGGATGATGATTAAAATTCTGATCTTGTTCCTTCCATCGATTAAATTGAGTTTCCAACAAAATGCAAACCACATTCCTGATCGGATTCATCAATAATATAAATTAATAAACCCGACACCAAATAAAGTTGTAACACCATGAATAAATATAACACAAAACACTCAAATAAACTGCAAAGGAACTTACCCATTGGAACGAAATCCGCGAAAATAAAAGTAAACAACCACCCCAAACTGAACGACACGTGGGTGTAGCGAAGCGGTTTGCGCCACTGTTGTAGTTGTTATAACAATGTTCGATTGAAAGCTTTAAAAAGACATGCCGCCAACGGTTAAGTAAAATATTTATTCGAGATGTATAGTTTATTTTTTGCAAATTAGGTGAATAAATGAATGTAAAAACTTAAATTTTAAGAGATATATAATAAATATAGTTAGATGTTTGCTTGTTTATTTTTCCTGGTGAAGTAGCACTAAATAACGACTGAACCAAATGATATGATTCTGGGCTCGTATATATATAATAAATTTATTATTCAGCTCGTAATGAATTAACCCTATTCTTGTCAGATGTACCTGATTGGCTTGGTGGAAGCTCTACTTCAATAAATAAATCAGACACCACATTATATCTACCGACAACAGCACCTAAAGACTATGATACGGAACAAGTACAAAAACTTACAGAATCGGAAATAAAAAATGAAGTTCCGGGAACAAACAAAGAAGTATCAAAAAGCCAAAACATTCCTGATAATATTAGAGAAAGTGTCCAGGTTTCTACACAAGGTAACGTAGGTAGGTATTATTGTAAAAAAGACTAGTTACCACAGTGTATTTTACATTACAGACACGATACGATTTGTTTTGCTTTTTAGGTTCCATGTGATTTCTAACGTAAATACACTGCCCCACATAATTATAGCACATATTAAATTTAAACACTAAAAAAATTAACAATGTTTACTCGATCTGCAAAATTTTTTTTTAGTATAAAGGTGAGGTCTTATATTTTATTTTTTTTTTTGAAAACATAAGGATTTAAAGTAGTGTAAGATATATACAGGGTGAAATAAAAACCCATGTTTTTTATGTTTTTTTAAACATTGGTATAGAAAGTACACTCAATATATAAGTGCGGTCGAAACGTTATCTGACTACATCATGTTTATGGGCAAATATATGATTTACAGTATATGTGTAAAGTTTTTAAATTGACCTTAAATCAAGAAAATTGAAATAAATATATATATATATATATATATATATATATATATATATATATATATATATATATATATACATATATATATATATATATATATATATATATATATATATATATATATATATATATATATATAGGTCAAACATTTAGAGTTTTAAAAGACAGATAAACAATACGTAAAAGAAGTGACTGTATACTAAATAAGAATATGTGTGCCCTCACAGAGCACACTAAGAGACTAGGACATATTTTTGAGCATAATGAAACAAACATTTTATGCAATGAAATGAACTACAAAAAAAGATTTTGGAGATGGTTGAAATAATCTATTAATAAAAAAACAGACATTGATGACGTTAGTGTTATTTACTCACATTTTTTAACCTTAGATACTAAAAATAATAATAATACCCACCATCACACTAATGTTTCAGTTTCAATTGAATGAGTTTCAACCATCTAAATATAATTTAAATTCAAATTACTTATTTTAATTTTATGTTATTTACTTATATGTAAAATGTAGAGTTATATATATTTATTTGTTTTGTGTGAAGAACATAAAAACAATTGCACTGACAATGATGTATTTCTAAAAGACTATGTAACTTAAATCCTAAACAAAGAATATAAAAAATGTTCATTAGACATATTCCCCAGTTATCAAAGGATAAAAATGTGCATTAGGCAGTAGTTTTTTAGTACTGAATTTTTAAACATTTCATTAGGACGCCATTATGAGTTTATACAAAAATTGTACCAGTTTATCCATCCCTATATCACATTTTATTTTTACGCAAATTAATAACGTTTATCGGCACGATACTGGTGGTATAAATCAGTCGTTTTTTAAGACACTTTAGTGCATTTGTCCATTGAAAAATTCGCCCCTGCGGCGCTTGTGCGCATAGGCTAAAATAGCATTTTATAAAATTAGCACGTTAATATGTTAAATTACTATTTTCGAACGAATTGTTCTTTTAGTTATTATTCTATTTTATGTGAAAATTACAGTTTTTTAAAGAAGATTCACTTTTTTTCTTAGGGACGCAACCAGCGGAATCTAGTTTTCAAACAAACATGTCTAACCTTCAAACACAAGAGTCTTTTTTATTAGTATCCCTTCAGCTAAAAAAATATGAAGAAAATCTGTCTGAGATACAATTTCAACAGCGAGAAATATTAAAAAAACAAGAGGATCAGTTCGACTTGTTTTTGAACAAGTATATCGAAAAACAGAAGGGTATTGAACAAGAAATGCTGATACAACAAGAAAGAATCAACGAAAATATAAGAATAATGGCACTGAGTGGATTTAGAGGTTTGCAATATCTATAGTAAATTTAATAACACAGAAATTTTTTTTGAGGATCTTTATAGATTTGTGATATTGATTAGGATGGTTTAAAGCAGGGGTGCTCAAACTTGAACTGCTGGCGATCTACCTCAATATTTTTAGACTACTTACGATCGACTCTGAGAGGCTGCAAGTATGTGTGATGCAGGGTTGTCGTACATACACAATACATATACCCTACCTACCTACCTACCTACCTAGGTAGGGTGTACCGTAGCATATATAGATATTAGCTTTCCGCACAATATACATTATTTTAGTCAAGGTTTGGGTTAGGTTTAGTTAGGTTCTTCTCTACAATATCAATGAAAAAACTCATAGTTATTCAAAATTGCCAGTTTATTGGCTTTTACAAAACAAAAGAGTTACATATGGTGTTAAACTTAACTAAGGAGTGACTTTGGATGTTGAAGCGTGGCACTGCATGTCCTCAGCATACTTTTCATAAGATGGTACGTAACCACTGAGTGCTAATCGCAAGCATGATGCTTGACTTAATTATCTTCATTTCAGAAAATGCAGACTCGCACAAGTAAGTTGACCCACACATTGCTGTCAGTTGAAGGGCGATTTGCCTTAGATTTGGATATTTATCTTCAGATATAAAACACCAGAAATTTGTATCAGATGCTGTAGCTTTGAGATGTATATCTGATATAATCTTCACCAACTCATTTTCAACAGAACATGAGTTCATATTAAACTGACTTGCTATTTCAGTAGCTAATTCCTCAATGTTTTTACATGAAAAAAGATAACTCATAAATGATGCTACATTTACTACAATCATAAAAAAGCATTTCGAATTGTCAAAATATTTGATAATTCAGCCTCATACGTATCATAATTCAACTGAGGAATCCTTGCTTTCAAAGACGGAAAATGTTTCAGATCCTTTCATTTCAGTTGATCTATCATAAGTTGCAATTTACTTTTGAATGCGTTTACTGCGCTAATCATCTCAATAACTGGTTTTCCTTTACCTTGAAGCTCCAAGTTAATGGTGTTTATGTGCATTGTGATGTCAGTCAAAAATGCCAAATCAGTCAGCCATTTTTCGTTTTTCAACATCTGAGTGTCATCACCTCTTTCGTCTAGAAAAGCTGCTATTTCGGGCAATAATTCTTGAAACCTTTATAAGAATTTTCCGCGACTCAGCCACCTGACGTCCGTGTGAAGAACTAAATCAGTGTGTTCAGCTGACTCCCTATCTTCCAACTGCAACTTAAAGAGCCGCCGTTTCAAGCTACGTGCACGGATGGAATTCACAAGTTTTGTTGCAATGCCCATAATTTCCTCCGTGTTTAAAACTTTTGAACCCAAAACGGGTCTTCCCCTTCAGAGGAATGATTGTCAAAAATTCTTCCTTAGCCAACATGTCATTGAATACCATCCGAATAAAAATACACAGCTGGGCAGTGTCTGTCATATCGGTGGATTCGTCGAACTGTAAAGAAAAGTAAAGTAAAGAGTAGTATGTATTCCATGATACCATTTTTTAGTTTATCTGCCATGTCCTGACTCATAACTTCAATACGCCTTGTGACAGTCGGACGAGATAACTGAAGTTCTCTAATAGCAGACAGGATTTCTGTTTTATTTTTAAAATCTCCAAATAAAGTCTCACCCGCTTCAATAAATGCTTCCTTCACAACCAATCTATCTTCGAATAGTTTCTTGTGTTTCGCCAATATATGAGATATTTTAAATGACTCGATCTTAGCAGCTTTTGATTGTTTGGCTGGTCTTGTGAGCAAGGTTTGTTCTTTTTTCAAACAAGATATCAAATCACGTACTTTTCGTTTTCTTAATTCACTCTGTGGCGGAAAATCTTTTTCTTAGTTTTTATGAACCGTTTTAGGATGCCTCTCTAAGTTACCACGCTTAGGTATTGCAACTGACGCACGACAAATAAGACAAATGCACTTATCCTTCACCATACAAAACAAAAATTCTTCCTCCCAATCGTTATTAAAATGATACGTTTTAGATTTCTTCGCTGCACTCATTTTGTACTATTTAATAATAAACTTTGTATCGACGTAGTATTGCCTTCAAGTTGCAATTCAGAATGACCCCAATTCCTGCAGGCGCAACATTTATATCGGCGCGAACGAAAGTCTCGAATGTTCCCATCAAACGCGCCACCCGAAATTTCTAGAAAAGCGGCAAAAATAAAAAACGCGGCTTTTCTTTGACAAGTACTGCGCGTTCCTTTGATAAAGCCGCCTTTTGCCGCTAGTAGAGTGTTATTTTATTACGTAATAAATTTTTGTAGTTTAGTTAAGTACCTACTTATTAAGAAAAATTTTCTTCTCGAGATCTACTCAAAAAGCACTCGCGATCGACCGTTTGAACACCCCTGGTTTAAAGCATCAAGCATTTACACTAATTTTGAACTTGCCGTTTTAGGTGAAAAGAAGTCTTCAAAAGAAGAATACAAACAGTTTGATGATCACAGTTCTGACGGAGGAGAAAATAATGAAAATGTGGTTTTAGAGAAAATTGTACAGAGTTTGAAGCAGCGACATGATGAAGAATTATTTCTAATGGAAGAGTCATACAAGTATGTTGTATGACAGTATATTAAGACAGGAAAAGGAATCACAAAATATACTAAAATAAGCCACACTACTTTATATAGGTACCCGGTATCCCGTATAAGCAAAAAATATAACTAAAGCTACTTCTGTACTCCGTATAACGAAAAAAGCTGTACTCCGATGTTATGTTAGACATCACTAACATTTTTATCATAATTACTGAATAAAAAAATTCTTAGTAATGTTTCTTAACATTTGACTAAACCGCCATTTTGTTTCTCCAAGTTGGATTTTTATCAAAATTTGACCAAGTCACTCCTATATGGCTTTTAATTTTTGACCAAAATTTGAAGTCAATCGGGTAAGTTGTATTTTAGTAATAAATTCAATAAGTAGTTTTTACATTGACGCATACCACCTTTTTGTTACGTCATTTAAAAGCAAATGAATGAGATTTAAAAAAATTTGGCGGCCATTTTCTTTCGCCATCTTGAATGGGTACTACTACTTTACCAGTTTATCACTATATCACACAAAATTTTAAATTAATGCAATAAGTAATTTTTTCAGGCTTCATTTTTAAATATTTTATTAGGGCGCCATTTTGTTTGGCTATCTCATATTGGAACTAAAATGTTACCGGTGGATTCCTATGTAACATTTGTTTTTGTACAAAATTTGAGGCAAAATTGATTGATTTCTTTAGTAACGTTATTTTTTCATTTCAGTAGGCCGCCATCTTGCTTCGGCATATTGGACTTTTACCAACATATTACCAAGTCATTCCCATACGACCCTTAATTTTTTAGTAAAATTTGAAGTCAATATATATCAGTATATAAGTGGTTTTTAAGCTATGCCGCTAAATGACACACAGACAGACAAACCGACAGACGGAATTGATAAAATAAGTTTTATCAACGGCACCTAGAGACGCTAAAACGTAAGATTTTCTTTTGAATTTTGTTTAAAATGATCGCATAATTGCATGTAGTATTTTGGTATTACATTTAATTTAACACAATCTCTGGACAAATAAATTCTTGATTTGACTGAACGGTAAAGGTTTGACGTTAATACATATATATTTCTTCAGTGCTTCAGAATATATAAGAAAAAATTTATTAATATTAAGTAGTAGTGGTAGTAGTAGAAGTTAAGGGGAGGTTGTAGTCATTCCCGTAGGCCAAATCTGGCCCTTGCGTTTTACCCCAAGATCTGACCCTTATTAATATTTTAATTAACCACACTACACCACAACTTGTTACGTTCTGGACGCGCGTTTCGCTAACCAAGTTAGCATCATCAGCAGATGATATATACTAAAGTAACTTATCCTAACTGAGACTATTTATAGGTAAATGTGGTCACACTTGGTTTCACCCGACTGCACCGTTGTCAAGTAAACAATAGAGGGGACTATAAGGAATAGGCCCTCTGTCTTTATTTAGTGCTTTCTTACCACATTTAACTATTTCTATACTCTCAAATGCGTCCAATAATCTTATTTTTAATCAACTTAAGATTATTTATTCATATTTGGTGATTGTTTTCTAAAGCATGTTGGGCAACGCTTGACTTTTCTGTTCTTCTGTATCTTAAATGTGCCATGTGGTGTTTAAAACCAATGTTTATGGAGCGTTTAGTTTGCCCAACATATTTTAGATCCCAGTCATTACAGCTAATTTCAAAGATGCCACTCCTCTCCTTCAAGTTGACTTTGTCTTTAGGGTCTCCAAGGAGATTTTTCAAACTGCTCTTCGTTTTGTAGGCTACTTTAAAACCTACGTTTTCAAATACTTTTTCTAGACCTCTCGTTATCTGGGATCATATGAAATTACTATGAACTTATTGGGAGCCTCAGGTGCTTGAAGAGTACTGGCATCGTTTAACATTTTCTTTTGCTTATGTCTGTTTACTAATTTATGTACAAAATTATCATTATATCCATTACTTTTAGCTATATTTTTAATCCGATTCATTTTATTGTTAAAACGTTCTTTACTTAATGGAAAATTGACTAACCTGTGAGTTAAGAAATGAAATGCTGCCATTTTGTGTTGACGGCAATGAAATGGGTCAGATGTTATACTACTAATACCTAGCAGTATTAGTAAATTTCCTATAAATATCAAATTTTATATTATCGTTATTTCTAAGAACTAACGTGTCGAAAAAAGGTAATTGCCTATTGTTCTCCTTTTCGTACGTAAAATTAATGGAAGGATATTTATTGCTTAATGTTTTTAAGAAAGTGTCCAAATTTTCTCTTTTGGTATCAAAAATAGCAAATATATCTTCTACGTATCTATACCACACCCTCGGGAAATACTTGAGTTCTTTTTTGAATTGGGTTTCTAATCTACCCATAAACAAATTTGCAAGGAACGGAGATAAGCAATTGTTCATCGCAGTTCCCTCAAGTTGTTTATAATATTTATTGTTGAACTGAAAAAAATTTTGATTCATACATAATTTTGTGTGAAGCAAATATTCATCAATAATTTCTTTCTTCAAATTATTAATTTAAAGTAGTTCCTTTAGGCACTCAAAAGCTTGTGGTATGGGTACACTAGGAAAAAATGAGCTTACATCAAAAGGTATTAAAATTTTATATTCTTTTAAGTGAACATTCTTTATTTTATCTAAGAATTCTAGCGAGTTAGTAACCTCAAAGTTATCCTACGAGATATTTAATTTGCTGAATTCTTTTACTAACCATTTTGAAATATTGTACGTTGGTGATCCAACAGGTGAAACAATAGGTCTCATGGACTTCTCAGGTTTATGGATTTTGGAAAGGCTATACAGTTTAGATAACTGTGGGTTACTATGTGTTAGTTTGAATTTTAGTTTATCGGACACAAGGTTTTTACACCGTTTTAAGGTACTTTTTACTTCGGTTATTATTTTTGATAACGGGTTTTTCTCAGTTAAATCGTAAGGACCAGTTTGAATCAAATTGTCTACTCTTTCAAAATAATCTGTTTTGTCTAGTATAATAACCTTATTTCCTTTGTCAGCCTTTAAATAACAACATTCTTTTTTCTTCAATCTCTGGATAACTTCAGTATTTTTACGAGAAACATATTTTGACTTGTTGTTAACAACGTTTTTTGAGATTTGATTCCTGCAAGCCTCTCTAATGAATCCATTAGTTGACTCTGGCACGTACTGAGCTCTCGATGTTCGCTATAATAGATGATAAACTATTTTTTGCTGGAGGCTCTGAAAAATTCAAACCTTTATTTAAAAGGGCGATTACCCTATTATCAAAGGACTTAAAAACAACTTCTCAGTTTGTTTTTAAATGAACACATTTTCTTCAAAAGTTTGGCATCGATAACTACGAACATTTTTTTTTTGGAAATCTAACCATTGTTCAAACTCTGAAATACTAAGCTTATAAGTGAATTTTTTAAATAATCCGTATGCTTCAATTTCAAGCATACTTTGTTTGCTATACAGATTTTTAATTTCTAAATCTAGCCACTTTTTTTTGGCAAAAGATTCAACCTTACCAGTAACGGGTGTTATTGTATTTCTTAAATAAGTTTTTACACATTTGAAGCAAGAAAAACTTCTTTCCACTGAAGCACTTGTCGACGGTATTGTCAAAATAAGGGAAAACAATTTATATGCTTCGGTAAAAATATAATTATTTTTAATAATTTTTTTCACTTGCTCTTGTAGCGATATTTTCCAAGTACTCTCATTGGCAAAAATAAGACCAAGCTCATTTTTAAGTCGTTGACTTTTTGAAAATATTTCCCCATATAACTGTAACAAATTTTCAAAACAGGTCAGTCGGAAAATTTAAACTATATTCGGAAAATTTAGCAGAACCTGCCAAACATGAAAATGTAAGTTTTTCACAGTCTTGAAATCTTAGTGTCATTTCCATTAAAATATGGTCCAATATTTCATAAAAAAGGGTTCTATACTTAACTTAGCAAGCTCACGTTTGTAATGATTAATTTCTGTAATAGAATTTGCTTTATCAAACATGGTATTAAAAAAATGTTCATTTCTTTTTTTACAGAGCGCCTCACGACAACGTTTTATATTAGATATGCAAAAATGAATGTCAAGCGATTTTTTTAGAAAACGTCATTAAACACTAATGCGAGAAACGTGAATTCAAAATCGTTCATCTCACCTAAAAATCCTTTCGCAAGGCGGATTGATTTTTCATCACATTTGTCACAGTTTGTAATAAATTCAAAGACGTCTTTTAATTTATTCCAGTCTTGAACAGTCACATTTACTAACTTCGAATTTGAAGTTGTAGCAACACCATAAATAAATATAACACAAAACAGTCAAGTTAACTGCAAAGGAACTAACCGTTTGCAGCGAAATCCGCGAAAATAAAAGTAAACAACCACCGCAAACTGAACGACACATGGGTGTAGTGTACTGCGCCTGCAATTCACTGAGAGCCTTGTATGGCGCTGGGCTCGACGTCACCGCGCACGCGTTATCATGGCAATATAGTAGGAAAATCGTAAACTAAACATAGCACCTCCAGCAAAGTCAAAACGGTTTGCGCCACTGTTGTAGTTGTTATAATAAAGTTCGATTGAAAGTTTTAAAAAGACATGACGCCAACGGTAAAGTAAAATATTTATTCGAGAGATACAATTTATTTTTTACCAATTAGGTGAATAAATGAATGTAAAAACTAAAATTTTAAGAGATATATAATAAATATAGTTAGAGGTTTGCTTGTTTATTTTTCCTGGTGAAGTAGCACTTCACCTACTTCACCTGAATATCCGCCACTGGTAACAAGTGGTGGTGTAGTATGGTTAGAACTCTTGTATTTAGATCTATCTTCCACCACAGGTTCCAGTGTTAGGACTGAAATATATATATATATATTTGTAAATATATAAATTAAGAAAAAAAAATATTTACGCAATTTGGATGCTTCTCATAGCAAACACAAAACTGGGAGGGTGATTTTTTCACGATTACTACTATTGGCTGCCATTTTGTTCCTCCATCTTGAGTTAGTACCACAATTTTACTAGTTCATCTCTATACCACAGTTAGTTATAGCATACAACTTGAAATCAATCCATCAAGTAGTTTTTTCAATTTGAATTTTTAAATATTTTATTAAACCGCCATTTTGTACCACCATCTTCGATTCTTACCAAAATTTTACCACTTGATTCCTACACAATACTTGATTTGTATGTAAAATTTGAGATAAATTAAGTAAGTAGTTTTTTAGTGATAATTTTTTTAACATTTCACTGTGCCATCATTTTGTTTTGCCGTATTGGATTTTTACAAAAATGTTACCAGGTCATCCCCATATTACTCTTAATTTCTGACTAAAATTTGAAGTCAATCCGATAAGTAGTTTCTAAACTATGCCGCGAACTGAAAGACAGACTGACAGACAAACCGACAGACGGACCGAGAATTGATAAAACATATTTTTTGGCAGCTAGGGATGGTAAAACGCGAAGATATGTAAAACCTGAGAGGGTGATTTTTCACGACTACAAACATTCTATTTGGCCGCCATTTTGTTTCACCATCTTGAATTAGTACCACAATTTTACAAGTTCATGTCTATACCACAGTTAGCTATAGCATACAATTTAAAATCAATACATTAAGTATTTTATTCAGACTGAGTTTTAAAATATTTTATTGAGACGCCATTTTGGATTCGTACCAAAATTTTACCAGTTGATTCCTACATAACACTTGATTTTTATGCAAAATTTGAGATAAATTAGATGAGTAGTTTTTCGATAATAATTTTTTTAACATTTCACTAGGCCGCCATTTTGTTTTGCCTTATTGGATTTTTATCAAAATATTACCAGTTTGTCCCCATATAACCTTTAATTTTTGACCAAACTTTGAAATAAATCGGGTAAGTAGTTTTTTAGTTATGACGAGAACAGACAAACCGATAAATCGACAGACAGACAGCCGGACGGAATTGAGAAAACATGTTTTTCGGCATCTAGGGACCCTGAAGCGTAAGGATCTGAGAAAATCTCGGAGGGTGATTTTTTCACGATTACAATACTTCCCTTTTAGGAGGAAAGTAAATATTGAATAAGCAGTTTTTAAATTGACACATACTGTCATTTCGTTCAGTCATGTTCAATTCGTACCAGTTTATCCCTATATCACATTTAATTTCTTTCCAAAATTTAAAATCAATTGAGTAAGAAGATTTTTTTAGGTTGATTTTTTTAAACATTTTATTTGGCCACCGTTTTGTTTCGCCATCTTGAACTAGTACCACAACTTTACGAGTTTATCTCTGTATGACACTTATTGCTTGCACAAAATTTGAAATTAATTTAATAAATAGTTTTTTGGGGCTGATTTTTTAAATAACTTATTAGGCCGTCATTTTGTTTTACTGTCTTGGATTTATATCAAAATGTTACCAGTATTTTCTTATATAGTACTTAATTTTTCTTCAAAATTTGTGCTAAATTGGATAATAAGTTTTTAGTAATATTTTTTTAACATTTCACTAGATCGCCATCTTGTTCCATCATACTAGAATTTTACCAAAATATTACCAGGTCTTCCCCATATAACCTAATGTTTTACCAAAAAAACCAAAAAGTTAATCGGGTAAGTAGTTTTTAAACTACGCCGTGAACTGACAGACCGACAAACAAACAGACTGATGGAATTGATAAACGATGCAATTTTTGGCTATTAAGGACGCTAAATGTACAGATATGCAACACCCGGTGATGTTTTCACGAACAAAAAAACAATTTATTTGGCCGCCATTTTGAATTCGAACCAAAATTTTATTAGTTGAATTTCTAATAATGCTCAATTTTTGAGCCAAATTTGAGGTTAATTGGATAATTGGTTTTTCAGTAATAATGTTTTTAACATTTCAATAGACCGCCATTTTAGATTTGAACCAAAGTTGATTTTCGCATAATGCTCGATTTTGGTGCAACATTTGAAGTTGATTGGAAACGTAGAATTTTAGTAATAATTTTAACATTTCACTAGGCCGTCATTTTGTTTAGCCGTATTTGATTTTTACCAAAATGTTACCAGGTCATCCCCATATGACCATTAATTTTTGACCATCATTTGAAGTCAATAGGATTAACAGTGTTAGCTATACCCCGAACAAACAGAGTGAAACGTAAAGATTTGAAAAAATCTAGGAGGGTGATTTTATTCACGATTACAATACTTCCCCTTTACAAGAGAAGTAAAAATCAAGAAAAAAACTTATACTTTATTAAGTCAAATGACAAAGTATCAGACAGTAATTAAACTGAGAAGCAGTCAAACTCCTGTTTTAGTGGTGATCGACTATGGACCCATAACATATTTTTGCAAAAAATCGTGGGGTCGATCGATTAGTTTTTGAGCTTTAAGGGAACAAAAGGCAATTTTCAAGTACTGAGTGTGTGTCGGTAAAATTATTGTGCGTATTTTAAGATATACAGAGTGTTGTTTTCTTGCAGGTTGACATAATTTCATAAAATATTATGTGTTTTATTAAGTGAACTAAAATAGTGATCGTAAATGCACACAATATGTTATATGTTAAGTACACGGTAATATGCTAAATCCTAAAGAGTATTTTGTCCTTACACTGAATTTAAAATACTCGTATTTAATTGCCCATAACAAGAAATAGTTTAATACGAGGTGTCATTCAATATATCATCAACTATTGGAAAGATTCTTTTTATGAAAATAATGGAAAAAACCGCAAATTATTAGTCTTGAAGAATATTTTTTGGCTGTTATACAGAAAACACTCTTCACAAGATAATATGGACTTCTACAAGTACTATTTTGATTTAGTATTGAATGAGAAAAAAACTA
The DNA here is from genome assembly GCA_030620095.1 of Kuschelorhynchus macadamiae. Taxonomy (NCBI): domain Eukaryota; kingdom Metazoa; phylum Arthropoda; class Insecta; order Coleoptera; family Curculionidae; genus Kuschelorhynchus; species Kuschelorhynchus macadamiae. The sequence goes on from JAUTXW010003004.1 coordinate 207,023, forward strand.
ATCAATAAATATAAATATTTTGTGATGAAAGGCCCAAAATAACACTCTGAATGTGAACTTAAAATATGTATAATAATTTTACATAAATACTCCGCAGATAGAACGAACTTCATTTGTTAGAAATTAATACAGATTTTGTAGTATCGATACCTCAAAATTACCTTTTTGTTACACCATAGCACAAAAATTTCCCAAACCAACCCCCCCCACGTTTTTTTTTTTTTTTTTTTTTGAAAAAATGAGTTAAGTTTCGTAGATGTTTCACAATTATTGTCGAAAAATAATGACGTTCTTAATGGTTTTCTATGATTAGTTTATGAAAGTAGGTATAGTGTATCTAAAGTCAATTGAGACAGCAAAAAATTTGGGGTACGCTCAATTTTTTACACCACTTATATCAAATAAATATATTTTTATTCAGTTGACAGGTCCCCGTACAAACAGCAGACCTTCGCGACACAGTCAACGTGGACTCATTATAAAATTTGTGGGCGGAGTATTAGAGTTAAGCACTTTGATTGGTTATATCCGTAATTCAATTGGTTAGATTTTTGTAGACGTTGATTTAACAAAAAATGCACAAAAAAGATATATGTTAAAATATTTGCGTCGCCTACACTCATTCAGAGATCTCGGGTCAGTGTCAATGCCGTAGAATAAAAATTTCTTTTTATTCTATTGAATGTTTTTACTTACCTTGTAAAAGGGAAGTATTGTAATCGTGAAAAAAATACCCTTCGAGATTTTTTCTGATCTCTAAGTTTCAGGGTCCCTACATAAACATTTTTTCTCGATTGCGTCGGTCTGTCTGTTCGCGGCATAGTTAAAAAACTACTTAACCGATCAAATTTTAGAAAAAAATTAAGAATCATAACGGGATGACCTGGTAACATATTGGTAAAAATCGAATATGGCAAAATAAAATGGCTGCGTAGTGAAATGCTAAAAAAAATTGATACTAAAAAACTACTTACCCAATTTGCCTAAAATTTTGCACAAAAACCAAGTATTATATAGAAAACAACTGATAAAATTTTGGTATGAATCCTAGATGGCGGAACAAAATGGCGGTTTAATAAAATATTTAAAAATTCAGCATGAAAAAATACCTAATTTCATTTTCATTGTGTGCCATAACTAATTGTGGAATAGAGAAGAACTACTAAAATTGTAATACTAATTCAAAATGGCGGAACAAAATGGTAGCCAAATAAAATATTTGTAATCGTGAAAAAAATCAATTTCTCAGGTTTCAGATATTTTCAGGTTTTAACGGCTCTAGATGCCCAAAAATATGTTTTATCAATTTCGTCAGTCCATCTGTCAGTTTGTCTGTCTGTCTGACAGTTCGCGACATTGCTTAGAAAGTACTTATCAGATTAACTTGAGATGTTAGTCAAAAATTAAGGGTCATATGGGGATGACCTGGTAATATATTGGTAAAAATCCAATATGTCAAAACTAAATAATTCACTATTACTAAAAAACCACTTATCCGGCTTATCTCAAATTTTGTACAAAAATCAAGTAGTATTATATAGAAATCAACTGGTAAAGTTTTGGTACGAATCCAAGATTTCGGAACGATTTAGCGGCTTAATAAAATATTTAAAAATTCAGCCTGAAAAACAACTTAACGGACTGATTTCAAATTGTGTGCCATAACTAATTGTGGTATAAAGATGAACTAGTGAAACTGTGGTTCGAATTCGAGATGACGGAACAAAATGACAGCCAAATAAAATATTTTTAATCGTAAAAAAACCAATCTCTCAAGTTTTACCTATTTTTAGGTTTTAACGCTCAAAAAATACGTTTTATCAATTCCGTCGGTTTGTCTGTCTGTATGTCAGTTCGCGGCATAGCTTAAAAACTACTATCAGATCAACGTCAAATTTTAGTCAAAAAAAAGTCATATGGGGATGACCTGATAATATTTTGGTAAAAATCCAATATGGCAAATCAAAATGGCGTCCTAGTAAAATGTTAAAAAAACTATTAAAAAACCAGTGATCCAACTTACCTCAAATTTTGTACAAAAATCAAGTATTATGATAGAAATCAAATTTCTTGTACGACTACAAGATGCCGGAACAAAATGGCGTCTTAATAAAATATTTAAAAATCCAGCCTGAAAAAACTACTTAATGGACTGATTTCAAATTGTGTGCCATAATCAATTGTGGTATAAAAATAAGCTACTAAAACTGTGGTTCTAATTCCAAATGGTGGAACAAAATAGCGGTCAAATAAAATGTTTGTAACCGGGAAAAAACGGTCTCTCAGGTTTTACATATTTTAAGGTGTTAGCTTCCTTTAGAATACTTTTTGGCTTAGCCAAAAAGTATATTTTTATCAATATGCAGATTTAAAAACCTCTCTGAACAATTCATTTTTTTACGAAGTATTTGACTTTAAGCCACTATTTACCTCAACCCCTCAAAATCAAATAAGTTTTAAAATTGAAATATATATACCCGATACCCTCCAAAAAGACATGTTACCTGCTCGATATTTAACGAAACTTTCAATTTTTATTCCCTTCCCTTTCTTCTCTGTGTAATTGCAAAGTAAATATATTATCAAGTAGGTGAAATAATCTCTATACCCATAAACCCATAAAAGTACGTTTTATGCGATTTATTTACGGAGAATACGTTTTTTTCCATTTAGCCCAGCTATTTCGCCCTATCCCTTGATCAGATCAAATAACAAAACTAATTGAAAAAAATTGTTAAATGCGAATAAATAATAAAAAGAAAGTACTAGTAATTAATCTGTTTTACAAAAATAAGTTTAAAATTCTATCACGCCGCCCATGCTTCACAATGAAATCGCCGACTATTGACGAATATTTAGTTTTTAGGTTGTCTCTATTGACTTTTAGATACACTTTACTTACTTTACCCATCAAAATGAATTCGCAAGTTGTTATTTGTGGGGAGAAACATTAAAGTACACATCAAACTAAATTTTGAATGAACCGTTCATAATAAAGAAAATTCTATTAAAAGAAAAACTTTCGTTTTTTCGTTATGACTGTCGCTTCTATGAAAATTATAACTTTCTTGTTTCAAATTGTTTTTTTTTATAGAAGTAATATATTAAAATTTAACTTTTTCACTTTTCACATTATCACATTATTTTAAATTCATTAAACCCAAAAACGAAAATTTCTTGGCTTAGAACTGAACTATTCACCATTGAAGCGACGAGTATTAGATATAAAACATGATAATTTACCAACTAAAAGTGTTTTGTACTTAAATTAGAATTTTTGTAGAAAGCAAATTGCACTTTTGGAAAAATCGTCAGAGCAAATAGAACAACGTTTACATCAAGAGACTGAAAATGCTTCCAAATCCTTTGAGGAAAAAATGGAAACAATAAAAGCACAGCATAACACTGAAATACATTATTGGACAGAAAAATTAAAAGTTTTGGATAAACAACATAGAGAAGAAATAGAAAATATGAAAGAAAACCATAATCGTATATTAAGAGAAATTAAAGATGAATTTTTAGATCAAATAGAGCGTTTTAAGGAGCAAAAAAGCAGAGAAAATGAAATGTTCGCTAGCAGTACTGATTTATCTAAGAAAATCAACATTAGCTTGGAAAAGCTCAACAAAAACGAGGAAATACTGGAGCATATTCAAGAAAAAGTTGTGAGTGACTATAATGTGTTGAGCATTGCTAGGGAAAGGTCAATTGAAAATAAAGAAAAGGAAATTACAGGTAAGTGTAGTCTGATTTCAAAATGACGTTTATATCCATAATAGTTACTGTTACATGGCACATAATCAACAGATTTTGTGTTCCGTGAAAATTCCTAAAATATTTAAGTACGTTGTTGGCGATTTTCTAAACAAATTTTGCACCGTACCTCGTAAACTACAGAGCGAGTAAGTTCTAAATTAATATCCTAAATTAAGAGATCTCACTTTTATACAGGGTCGCACATAAAATTAGTGCATACTACTTTTTAATTTAATCAAAGTAATATGCCCAAGATTAATTTGCTGTTACGCTAATTAGAAAATAGAAAACAAACATCCTATTAAAATTAAAATAAGCTACTAGTTGCACTATTTTATACAGGGAAATCAAAAAATTAACAAAGATATTTATAAGCATAGATTGAGGACATAAAGTCCGTCGCCCTCGTCTAACTTTTGAACCACTCGGTATATTGCAACGAAATTTGGAGCTATAATATATAAACAAATTCACCAATTTTTGAAAAATTAGTGACAGCTTTAGATATCAAGAGGACAGCTGGGCGTAGTTTCGAAATTTTTTTTTATCGAAGGGTAGAGTGATACATCGTTTTGAAGCTCTTTTTATTCAAAATACAAGAGTTCTAACCACACTGCACCACATCTTGTTACGTTCTGGACGCGCGTTTTGCTAACCATTTGTTTGACCACAAATATTTTAACACGTGCTAGTATGGACCATTTTGATTAAAAAATGTTTAAATAACATAGGGTCAATTCCTTACCATTTTTGAGAAAAAGGGCCTTAAAATTGTATTTTGTTTTATTAATTTTTAAGCGCATTGTAAACACATTTATTAATTTTATTATGTAAAACAATTAATTATATGATTTTCTACAAAATGCCTACAATTTTTTTCTCAGCAAAATATCTGATCGACATAAATTTAAAAATAAAAAACGAATAAATTGTTTTATTTTACCATAGAATGCTTATTTGAAAACGGCAAGACTGCCCACCGTAGAAAAACGAGCAGGCTTCAACGAACATAATCGCAAGCATATCAGTTGCAGTTGTCTTGTTTTTTTAGCTCTTTCACCTTATTTTTTTGCCGTATGAGGCAATGCAATGCCGTTTTAATACGTAGTCAGGATTTAAAAATGTATATGAATATTGAATATGCAGAAATGTTATTTATTTATGGAGAGAGTAGCCAGAATGCTCATTTGGCATCTCAAACATACCGGGAAAGATATGCTAATAGGAGGTGTCCCAATGACAGAACATTTGTGGCGGTTTTACGAAGAGTTCGCGATACGGAAAGTGTTAACGTCCGTCAAATAGGGCTGGGCGATTCTCAGAATATATAATCGATTATCTAAAATAATCGACTATTTTTGAAAATGAATTGAAAAATACTCGATTAATCAAAAAATAATCGATTAATCAAAAATAATCGAATAATTGAATAATCGAAAAATAATCGATTAAACGAAAATGATCGGTTAAACGAAAATAATCGGGTAATCGATTAACCAAAAATAATCGATTATCGATTTTTCTAAAAAAAAAATCAAGTAATCGATTATTTTCCCACCCCTACCGTCAAACTAATCGGCCTGAAAGGCAAATAACACCAAAAAGAACATATTTTAGCCCTAGTGGAGGCAAACCCTGGTTTGAGCACTCGGAAAATCTCGCGACAAGTTGGATTTTCTAACCAGACCATTCATAGTACCCTACGTGAAAATCTTCTATACCCTTATCAATAAGCGGCCAGTACAGCCTTTGACTTTACAGGACTTACCCTGAAGAAGAGAATTTTGCTGGTGGTTTCTCCGAGAAAAACCAAGAACACGAAAATTTTACTTTAAACATACTGGCAACCGATGAATGTTGTTTTACGAGAGGTGGAGTTTTAAATTATCATAACACTCATACCTGAGCTCGAAAAAATCCACACACAATTCAACAAGGCCGATTTCAATCAATATTTTCAATAAATATTTGGGCTGGAATAATCTACAGTTGATTAATTGCACCTTTTAAGCTACCAAGGCGTTTAATAGGAGAGGCATACCTCCAGTTTTTAACTAATGACTTGCCCTCTCTTTTAGAAGATATTTTTCTTTCTTCATGATGGAGCTCCTGCCCACATTCGTAGGAATGTGTTACAACATCTGGATAATCCGTTTGACGTAATAGGCGGATAAGTCGAAATGCCGCAGAATCTAGAAAATAGCCTCCGAGGTCACCAGACCTAAACCCCTTTGTTTTCTGTTTTGGGGCCACATGAAGACATTAGTGTATAATAGGGTTGAAATTGAAAATGAAGATGACCTTTAAAACCGTATTTTTGCTGCAGCGGAACAAATTAGACAAAGACCTAACGTTCTTAATTATGTTCAAGAAAGTTGGCTTCGCCGTATTCGTGCGTGCTTAAATGGTGGCGATAGTTATTTTCAGCATTTACTTTAAGTTTTCAAAATACTTTTTTTAGTGTGTGAATTACCTACCTAGTGCTATAAATTAATATGCTTGGTAAGTCCATATTCTTTATTAATTTTAGGAAACTAATTAATTAGGGTTGCGCAGTTAAAAATTATACAAATAAATAATCTAAAAAGTTTTAATAACAGGTTTTTACTATTTTTATATACACATCGATAGTATGCTCACAAACCACAATTTATTAAAAAATTGGTTCATACATTCCAAAAAAATAATGAAAATAAAATAATTGTATCGATACAGATTTTTTTATACTTCTTTGATGAGATGTCATCACACTGATGTCCAATCAAATAGCATGTTATATTGGACTTAGTTGAAACCTTCTCCAAAATGAAACACTTTAAAATCAAATATCTAGAAAACCCTTTCGAATGTACCCATGGTTTATAAGAATATTTTGTTTAAAATGGTTCATACTATCCTAAGTAAATATTTGTAATCAAACGCCTAACACCTTGTATTATAGTTTCACATTTCGTTGCCATATACCGAGAGGTTCAAAAGTTAGATGGGGGCGACGGACTTCATGTCCTCACTGTATGAAGCTGTTGATATACTACTAATACTCGTTTTAACAATGCAGATAAAAGATATTAGAACTTCCCTGTCAATCAAATATCACGCTATATAATATTATATAGTCATCATATCTAAAGGCATGACCAAACATTGTTTTTATTTACTAATCAAAACTAATATTTTTAGTATCCTATGCAATTCGAGTATTCCTATTTTGGTTTTTATACCACTGTGAAGTTTATTATAAAAAACAAGGCAAGCGCTCACTAGACGAAGCCGTACGCGCCGCACCCACCGAAAATTTTAATATTTACATTATCATACATAAAAACGAACATACTATCCAAAACACAGTGCTAAAACCTATAAATGTCACTGCAATACCCGAAATAAGGAAAATCCTAGGATAGCCGCGCTAAACCTAAGATTTACCAAAATAATGTGGTAAAACTCCCAAATATCATTTATTTATTCTCATTTCGGCGTTTTACCAGAACAAAGCGGTAAAACTTGAGAGTAGTCAATTCGGATCGGTAAAAGTTAGATTTATTTATTTATTTAATTGATGTAATACAGACAATTCAGCCTAAATTTACAATCACATCAATATACATATTCTATACCCTTTTATATTCTCTATGTACACCTATGTTACAGTGTAATTAAAAAAACACAGAAAAAATGAATACTCACAAATACTTATTATTTATATCATACTTATTATATTTATAGTTACCTAGTAATTACTAATAATAGCGAATAGGATACACTCTCTAGCTAAAGGACAAAAAGTTAGTTACTAGATATTTAACATCCGAGACAGTTCCTTTTTAAATTGTTGTGGGTTTGTAATATTAAATATATTAACAGATGCTTAAAAACAAAATATTGTGAGCTTTTCTGCATTCAGAAAGTTTGGGCATTTCAAACTCCTTGCGGCCATTTTCATATTAATGGTAGTTAGTTATGTCCGTATTTTTTACGAAATAAATAGTTTTTACATTTATTTTGAACCGTTTCAATTGCAATTTCATATACCTCTGTTCCAGGGTCCCATATGAGGCAAATTCCAATCTGCTACGGACGTACATAAAGTACAGCAGTCTTACTGTAGTATAAGTAAGTTCAGAGGAGTTGCGGATAACAAAACACAATGCTCTATATGCAGAATTTATTGTATTCTGTATGTGATCCTTTAAGTTAAGGGAAGATACAAAGGTTAAACCTAAGTCTGTGTGTTTGTAGACTTTGTTAAGACTAGTATTACCTATTTTGTAGTCATATCTAATAAATTCTTTTTTATTTGTAAACGTCATGATCAACCACTTTAATATATTCAGGTCAACTTTGTTTTCCTCACTCCATCTCTTCACAGTTTCAATATCTATTTGTAACATACGACAATCATCCATAGAATCAATATTTACAACAAACTTAAGGTCATCCGCATAGAACAAACGTTTAGAGACTCTGAGAAGTCCAGACGAGTCGTTGACAAATAGCACAAAAATAGGGGTCCCAAATTACTACCCTGTAGAATACCAGACACTGCGATGAACTCTCATGACATATTTCCGGCAAACCTGAAACTCTGATTGCGGTTTCTTAGCTAAGATGAAATAAAAACAATGCAATCATTGGAAAAACCAAACTCTAGAAATTTATTCAGTAACCGATCGTGGGGTACCCTATCGAATGCTCTTTAAAAATCTGTATATACGACTTCTATTTGTTTACCATCGTCTAACGATCTACTTGTAAAATCTGTAAAAACAAATGTGCAAATCTTGTGTATATGATATGCTCAAAAACTTTGGCGAACGAGTTTAGAATTGAGATAGGTCTAAAGTTCTCTATATTGTAAGATTTACCTGACTTATGAATTGGAACAATGATACTGTTTTTCCATTGGTCTGGAAATGTATTGGACCTAACTGATAAGTTAATTAGAAGAAAGTGTTTATTTTAGTTCGTCGACATGATTATAGTGCATAATATTGACTTTATTCTGGATTAATTTGTACTTATATTTTAATTAAGGTTAATTTATCTTGTTGTGGTTGCCCAGGTATAGAGACATATTTAAATAATTCTTATATATTTTTTAGATTACTTTTGTTACTTTGTCAGTAGGATTTTTTGTATCTTTGGACGTTAAAGCTTTTTATGACTTTGAGAGTGAATAATGGATATTGCAAAAACTCACCACATCCTCTAATAATATAAGGGGGTATTTGATCTGGACCAGAGGATTTTTTTTGGCTTTAATTTTTTTATAGATTGCTATATATCCTTCATCGTTATGTTACCTATTTCGTAATTGTCCTGGGGAAAGTTGTCATATTGCTGCTTAACGTCTATATCATATGTAGAGGACTGACCATATAACTTGTTAAAAACAGAAACGAAGGACACCACAATGTCTATACCCTTGCGAAGCTCCATTCCATCCTTGAATATTTTGGCAACCTGTCGAACTGCACGCTGATTTTTAATGTAATTCCAGAATATATTTTTTTTCAAAGTTATCTCTGATTCAATCATTTTTTTATATTCTTTTTTTGCATTCCTAATTAAAGGATTTAGTTGTTTCCTACATTCCTTATATTCACTTGATTCTAATTCAGATCTGTTCCTTATCCTATGTAGTCTATTTTTATATTTTATTTTTTCTCTTATTTCGATAGTAAGCCAAATTGGATTCTCTTGGCTTTTCATTCGTATTCTTGTATTTAGGGACGTGTAGGTCAAAGATTTCAAAAATTTGTGCATAAAAACTGCTCAACCGCTTAATTTAAAGTACGCCAGCAAAGCTGTCATATAGAACCCTAAAATATGCCCGTTTGAAGTTATAAAGCCCCTCTAAATTGATATTAAGGGATATTAAAAAATGTCAACGACAGTCGAATTTTTATTAAAAAAATATAAAAACATTCTAGAAACATAATATTTTACTAAACTTTTATAAACTAAATTAATAATGGCATTTTGTATAGATTTATATGTATTAACTGAAAATAAAATTTGTAATTTATTTATTAAGCCCGTTTTACATGCTGCAATTCTTTCTTGCAAGTTGCAATAGTCTTGAACAAAAGCATGCGCAGTGGCAACACATTTGTACCTTTTGTCAAACTGCGCATGCCTTTGTTCAAGACTATTGCATAATGCAAGCGGTCTTTAGAATACAAAGAACTTTTAAAGTTACAAAGCTGGCTACTTGATCGACATAAACATCTTTCGGTGGCACATTTCCTGACACAATTACATCTTTGGAATTCTTGACCACTAGATAAAGATAACTGTCGTATTGCTCCTCTCGTGCTTATTTAATGGGGCGAAATATCTTCGAAAGTCAGAAAGTTTTATTTGCAGATGGGGAATTGGTTTCTAGTGAACAACGGGGCGAGAATTCCAACGCTAGTTCCAAGACGATAAACCTCCTCATTTAGATTATCCATTACATAGTCCTTGGATCGGTTTTTGATCGATCGTATTTTGGCTTTAACTGTTTGTCCACGTGCTGCTGGATGATACTTTTGCTTGTTTCTCCAAAGATTTGTAAGCTTCGGTGTTGCTTAATATATATTGTTTTAAATTAATTTTCTTCCAATTTGGGCTGAGCATCTATTTCATGAGAAATGTTTGCGGAGTCGATTTCCATGTTATCAAAACTAAGAAGACCTTCTTCATCATTTTGCAGTTCGGAATATTCAACAGTATTTTTAACATTGGATGTAATATTCGCGATAGAAAGACCCATCCTTATCGGACCACCACACAGAGGAGCGCTTAATGCCTTCATTATATGCATTATTATTCATGGCCTGAGCAAATCTTAAAGATTCGGACCATTTTTTTGCTGTTGCAATCATATTTTAAATATCTTGGTTAGCACGTTCCACTCCACCTTGCGACTGACTGTGTTTTGGTTTGCCGTGTACAATTTCGCCATCTTAGCACATTTGACATAGTTCAAATATTATTGCATTTGGAAATTCACCGGCCATTATCTGAATGCATTATATTTATTTATTTATTTATTGCCAAATATATCAATAACAATTGAAAAAAGCAACGTAACAATGCATATTATAGCGACTAAACTAAAATTATTTAAAAAAAAAAACATACAGTAAACATTCAGAAAGTGCATAGAGATTAAACAACTGCACATATAGATAAAAAATAAGGATACACACCAATGAAAACACAGAAAATACTCAAATAAAACTTACACCTACATACAGGTTCCGGTGAACATATTAAAATGATATTTAAAAATCAAACCTAAAAGAATAATAACACTTATCTTTAGCAAATTTCGTAACCTCCCTTTTGAATTTCTCTGTTCCCTCAACATTCCTAATGTCAGCCGGTAACAAGGAGAATGCCTTAATAGCCATGTAACCCGGACCTCTTTCAAAGAAAGCTGATCTGTGTAAAGTGATTCGAAAATCATCTCTGCTCCGTGTTGCCATAGACATGGTTGTTGCATATTGGTACCGATTTACCGGAAATGAGATTCTGTTCTTCCTTATAAACATTACAAGGGCCACAAAATACAAGGATGGCAAAGTTGGAATTCCTAATTCAGAAAAATGCCCTCTGCAGGATTCTCTAGGGTGGAGTTTCAGCATGCACCTAATAATGCGTTTTTGGGTTTTAAAAATATCTACAGAAAAACGGGATGACCCCCAAAATATCAACCCATAGTTGAGCAGGGATTGTACATGGGCAAAGTAAAAAGGTCTAATACTGTCAATTGAAACCATAGATCTGAGTCTTCGTATGAGACCGCAAGTGCTATTTAGCCTCGACTGAAGATGACTAATATGGTTTTCCCAGTTCAAGACTGAGTCCAAGTGAATACCAAAGAATTTGATATAAGGAATAACCGGAATGGATTTATGATTGGTTCTGACATATAAGGATTGGATATTTTCTCTAGTCTTACTAAAGGTTAAAAGTCCTGTTTTATCAGGATTTAATCCGAGATGGTTGGTCCCACACCAGGCCGCCACCCGCTCCGCCATACTCGAACAAACCACCGATAGCCCAGCAAAGGCGGCACCCGACAAAATAACTGATGTGTCATCAGCATATTGGCACACAAATGTCCCATCCAGAACACTCGGCAAGTCATTCACATACAACAGAAAAAGTAGAGGACCCAGTATGGAACCCTGGGGCACTCCTTTTCTAATAGGAACGGACTCTGAAAAATATAAATGGCCACTATGCACAATAGATACCACTTGGTGCCTATTGTCAAGATAGGAAGATATGAGATCAGCACACAAACCCCTTATGCCATATCTCTCCAGTTTCATCATCAGTATGTTGTGGTCTATTGTGTCAAAAGCTTTCGAGAGGTTAAAATAAAGACCAGCTACCTTTTCATTATTATCAATTTTGTCAATTATATGTGTAATTGTATGAAAAATTGCCATTTCTGTTGACTTTCCAGGTATAAAACCAAACTGGTTTGCATTAAGAATATTACACCTAATAATAAAATTTAAAATTCTTGTATATATTACCCTCTCGAAAACTTTTGACACTGAATTCAAAAGGGACACTGGTCTGTAATTCGTGGCCTGATGGACATCACCCTTTTTATAGATGGATACAACTTTAGCGTTTTTCAGTTGGAGTGGAAAAATTCCCAACCTGAAACAGTTATTTATAATGTAAGTAAAAGGAGAAGCAATTTTGTTAGCTATATGTTTTAAAAGAAAAATTGGAAAATCATCAATCCCTGCAGAATATTTATTTGGTAAATTCACAATAATCCTAAAAACTTCCGCATCATCAACAGGATATAGGTACAGAGATAAGGGATTCCTAAAATCAATATCATTTGTTGTAGTATGTGGATTGGGCAAATCGAGATTAAACTTATCTTTAAAAATGTTTAAAATTTCTTGAGGTTCTTCAATTAATTGATCCTGAGGCGATTTAAGTTTAATATCTTGACAGCCTTCAGTTCTATTGGTTTCTCTGTTAAATATCTGCCACATTGTCTTATTTTTGTTCCTTGAGTTGTTTATTTTACTATCGTTTATAGCCTTATTAATTTCAGAAAGAAATTTTAAATATGCCTTTTTTTCTTCTTTGAGTCGCTGTAAAATAACTTCATTTCTAGTTTGTCTATATAGAACATATAAATCTTTAACATGGTTTGCAAAATCTTGTATCTCTGCGTTTCACACACGTTTGCAAGGCCTCTCTTTGACCCGACTGGATGACACAGGAAAAAATATGTCAAAATAGTAATGTAGGATATTTTTAAAACTAGCATACTGTTCATCTGGGTTATTTAGAACAAAAACATCATGCCAATTCTCATGGCTGAGGGCATTCTGAAAATTTATTATGTTTGATTGTGAATAAAATCTTTTTTTTTTAAATATAGGAGCATTTCTAAGAGGTAATGTTGAGATAATAATTTTTTGACCGAAATGATCAGAGATATCTGTAAAAATTGTATTATAAACTATTAGGGAAGGTGAAATATTACTAAAAATGTTATCTATTTGTGTATCTGATGCAGTACCCATTCTTGTAGTACCCGTGCAATGAGCATAAAGACAATAACTAGGACATTAACTCTATCATTTTATTCGTAGACGCACATGCTCGGGCAAAATTGATGTTAAAATCCCCACACACAATCATGTACTTTTCAGGACAATAGGCTTCATCAATAAAAACATTGAGTGAACAGAAAAATTCATCCAGGTCAGCCTGTGGTGATCTGTAAATGCAAATAATAGTAAAAATTTTTGTTTTACACTTTAATTCTATAATAGTAAATTCAAAAGTCTTGGTAATAGGAACAATACTGGTGGACATCCTTTGATATTTAAAGCATTTTTTAACAAAGATAGCTGTGCCGCCTCCTCTGATGTCAAGCCTTGATGAAAAACTGACCAGTTGATAGTTATCTAAATATATTGTTTGAATATCATATCCTTTCATCCAATGCTCTGAGACACAAAAGATATCTGGGGTTTCTTGAGAAAGTAAAATATTGAATTATAATAGCTTGTTATTAATACTTCTTACATTGAGATGTGATACAATAATTGTCTCATCATGCTTCTTCTGTTGTATATTAGTTGTTTCAGTGATTAGGATTGGTCCTGTATTTTTTTGGATAAAAAATTCCGCCCCATTGCAAAATTAAACCTCTGGAAACTTATGCCACTTGGCCAGAAGCTTTCTTGATATATCAGTTCCTGGAGACTTGGATTAACACCCACCATAAATGCATTTTGATCGGTATTAGGCTTTTTAACTAAACATAGTTTAACCTGAATTTCATCCTTAACTGTATTGGCGTGCTTGGATATGTATGTTTTAATGATGTCTTCAGTAATTTGCTTTTTTACCTTAGATATAAAGAGCCAAATCTTTTTGTCCTTATTTAGTGGTTTTATTGCCCCAAAGTCGCCAAAGTCATCTCTGGTACCCATTTTTCAATTCAATTTATTTTTCCTATTGTTTTCTTTATATTTACGAACTTGATTGTTTTCGTTCGTTGATAGATCTGTCATACGTCGTTATCTAAAACCTCGTTCCTTTTGGTAAAAGAAGCCGGTTTCAGGATCATCTGTTGAGTGCGACTGATTCAACCCAGTTTTGGATTTGTCAACTTGCGCGGAGAAGTTTAGATTTCCACCGGAGTAGTTCGGATCCGGACGAGTGAGGGTCGTATCCGATCTTTGAATGGCGTTTGTTGAAAACACCTCACCGTTGTTTGTCGATTGGAAACCCTGCTTTTCTAAATTAAGGATGGGCTTGGGCTGGCTGAAAGAGAGGCGTGTGCAATCGGATTCCATTGATGGCTGTTTTTGTTTACCTGTTTTTTCATTGTTTTTCTTTTCTTTTTCTTGCAGTTGGAGGGCTCGATTTTTTCATAAAAGGCAGTTTTCTTCTAGAATAGCACTTTTCTGTTCTACTTCTTTTATAATTCTTTTCAAGTATGCAATCTCCGAATTGTCGGCAATTTCGATAACACTTTGTTTTCGTTGCGTTGCGTTCTCACGAAAAGCAAGGTGGCCGACGCAGGTAGCGTTGTTCAGTATTTCTGATTTTTCTGGTAATAAATTTTCATCACAACACTTCTTGGTTTTTTTTTAGTTGCACAGGAAGTATGGAAGTATGTTCCACTCGATTTACACAAAACTCTTTTATTTACGGTTCGCGATTTGCAGAATTTACAGACATCCCGCCATCTTTATAGTCATGAAGCTCCAAAAAGCGTAAAAATCTCTAGCAGGTCCTATCCAATTTCTCCAGCGTGTTTGCTACGAAGAGGACACATAACGACAAATTTCGAAAGGTGATCTTGATAAACCATAATAAAGTATTATTGTTAACAGGGTTTGACTGCATATCGATAAGATCAACTTGGCATCTTAAATTCATCTCTATGTGTGGTATAGGTTTGACAACTAAGCCTTTTTTTGGCATACTAGATTATTTTTGACATGGCTAGCATAACTGTAAATATTTCATGATAGCTTTAACGGTGACAATCATGCAAGACTTCGTTCTTTTTCTACCCCCATGCCCCGTAGAAATATGTGCATTTCTCCACCACTCATGGGCAACACATCAAATCGTTTTAACCTTCTGTAATAATGTACGGCTTTTTTACACTTAACTTGTTTAGCTTCCTTGACCTCCCGTATATATTTAGTATATTTAACACTAGTAATACAAAACATTTTTACTATCCATTTTATCATAGAAGAATTTTGGCCAAGGTAGAGAGGACATTAATTGGCCTGTAACTACTAGTTAGATTAAGGTATTCATTTTTTCTTCTCGATTAGCTTTTTTCCATAACATTAGGAAGTAACCTAATTCTATGATTTTATTGATAATATATACTAAGAATTTAATAATATTAAGGGGTTTTTTTAATTGTTACTTTGGAAATGACAACTTTTTGAACTTGAGTAAGTGAGATTTGAGGTGTAATACATATAGGGGTATTATTGAACATATGAATTGCGTAATTTGTTGTTCGTGTTCATTCACGGTTTGACTCACATTGAACTGCTCAAAGAGAGCACTTGCGAATAACTCGATTTTTCCTCTGGGTTTGAGATAATTTTATTATTGGTTGTATTTTTGATATGGGGCATAGGCGGCTTAGATCCTTCAATAAGATCACTTAATATTTTAAAAACCGGATTATTATTTTCTTCTATATTTAAATTAGATAATTTATCATCCCATTGGTCGTTTAGCAACTTTTTTAATTTGAGCCGTAGCCACGTTGGCTTCTCTTTTAATATTTGGATCTCCTGTGCGGAAAGCCAGTTTTTCTTCTTTATTTCTTCTCTTAAATCTGAAAGGAGGTTACCATATTTAGAGAATTTTGAGGTTTTTATGTTTGCAGATTGTTCTGTGTCGTTTGTTATATTTTTAGAAAGACATAACAGAAAGTTCAAGTTATTCTACTTTTGTAATATTTTGATTATATGAAGTTTTTGCCAGGATGTTTTGGTATTTTTCCCAGTTATTAAATTGTTTAATAATTTGCTCATCATTAGAAGATAAATGATCTTAATAGTCTATGATAACTGGTGAGTAATCCAAAGGTAATTCGTCAATAACCGCGGGGTTTCCGTATTTTTTGTAATGAAAAAGTCGAAAAATTCCGATATGCCTTGAGGGCATATGTTTGTGGGTTCCAAGGGTGTTAAAATATTGTATTTATAAATATCTTGAGAGTTCACTAGACTCAATCCGCGAATGTTCGTTTGATTACAGCTCTAGTCTATGTTTCGCATTAAGGACACTTCCAGTCAAGATGCCGTGTATCGTACATTGAAAAGACAAAACGCCCTCTTAGTATAAGAGTGAAGGAGCACCTTAATCAAAACGAACAGTCGTCAAAATCGGGCTTAAACGACTGGTCAAATCAACACTGATGTAGTGATCGGAGGCTGTAGTTTTCCATAGGAAGTAGCACTGGTGAAAACGAGTTTATAGAACGGCTTTAATATAAAGGAATCAAACCTAGCGTCGATATTTCAAACATACGAAAGCCCCTTCTGGTTCAAAATAGTATGTATTTATACTATTTCGGGGGACGGATCACGGTAGACCGATCCTAATGCTAAGGTTTTTTTGTTTTTTGAAATAATTTTCATTTTTTTAAATTGTAACTCTGAAGCTACAGGCTTATATACTGGTGATCCGTGAAGTCTCCGCCCCCTGGCTACATAAGCCGTGAAGGTTTATAAGGTTAGTTTAAATTAAAAGCGGCTTTCATATGTTTTGAATATCGACGCTACACTTACTGAATATGCCTTGATTCCTTTCTATGAAAGCTATCTTTCGGCTTCGCCAGTGCTGCTCTCTATGCAAAATTTGAGCCTCCGAAAGGTGTTGGTTTGACCAAACGTGTTCCACTATGCCAGATTTTGACGTCTCTCACTTTTGAGTTTGATTAAAGTACTTATTGACTCTTATACTAAGAGGTTGTTTTGTCTTTCCAATGTACGATTCACCACGTTCATACTGTATTTGGCAAACGCAATATTTTTCCTTGTCGATATCCTTTGGCTTAGTTTTTGTCATTTTGGCTATTCCCAAAATCTTTTCAGATGTTTCGTTAATATAGGGTATTGTGAGAAAATTCAACTTCTGGAGCGTGCGCAAAAATGTTGTTTTTTTTCGGTTGGTATGAATTACTAGAGGGAAATAAGCATAAGCAAAAACAAATTGGGTTTGTTTTTATTTATGCTTATTGTTGAGTGCAACAAATTACATTCATTATTTTTTACATAAAGAACAAACAACGATGGAAAATATTTTTTTTTTAAATTAACAGTCTTATTTTCCGACTAAAACATAACACTTAACCCTGATAATATACTTAATATAAAACTAGATGAATTTCGAATCAGAACTCTATAATGCAACGCATCCATATTAAATAAAAACTCTTTAGAAATATCATAAAAATTTAAAACAAAAACTAACAGTCTTAGTGACAAAAACAAAGTGAACTTAATTTTGTCATAGGCACATATAGATATGGAGATGAATTTCGCAAAACAAAATTTTATAATGGGACCCACCTGGCTTTGTTTTTGTGCAAATTCACCCATAATTAAAGATATTAAAGATTTGAACACTTGGGTTAGCGTAGATCTTAAATAGTTCTTAATTAATTTGAGCTTGGAGAAACTTCGTTCACCTGACGCCATAGTCACTCATAAGGTAAAAATATTCTTTCTGTTATTGATAAATTTGGAAAACATGGTATTAAGAAAACATGGTATTAAATCTTGGCTTGTTAAATAATTTAATATTTCTAATGTTTTTAAGTTGGAATATGAAGGAAAAAGATCCCTAAAATGTCAAAATTTCGTTATAAAGCTCCCTTTCTTCTAAATCTTTATCTATTTTACCACCCTTTGACACCTGATATTTAATCTCCAAATCCATGCAACATTTTTGTAGATACTCGGGATCTGCAGAATAGAAAGAAAATAAAAAATTAAACAGAGTATGACAATCTTCTAATAATTGAAATCGTTCACCAATTGAATTAACAGCAATATCCAAAATTGAAAAATAAAAATTTACCTTCAAATTTTTGTTTTGCATCCAGAATATTTTCGTCACACGACTCGTATTCAAACTTTCGAGGTTTCTTCATGGCCCATATTTCTATAAACTGAGGGTCTAAACCGATTTTTTTGCCAGAATTGACAACTCATCAAGAAATGCATCAAAACCTTCCTAGCTTCTTTTAGAAACTAAATAAGATTTTAAATTTTTTAACGCTTCAAGACATTCTGCTAGATTTGTTTTTGAATTCTGTAATATTTTATTTATAATATTTACTCTTTCTAGAATATCAGGCCAAATTACAATAGAAGATATAAACGACTTAATTTTGTTTAGTCTAGTATATTTCTAGTTTTTTTTGATCTTTCGTATCTCCATAAAGTTCAGAAAGACTATCAAGAACAGAATTTAAATTTTTTTAGAGGAACTAAAGCATTTATTCTGCTTTTCCAACGAGTATCACTTAAAGGCTTAAAAATAAAGTTGTTAATCTTTGCTTTGAAAAGCATCTCTGGGTTGCAGCAGAAAAAAAATTATAATTTTCTTTGACAATATCAAAAAAACCAGAAGTTTTATTGTTGTTGAATGGATTGGCCAGCGTGGTGCGTTTTTTAAATCTCGTATTCTTACATCCGCCGCTAGCGCGGCGCCCCTTTGCTCAAGCGCCTTCGTGAAACGAAAGAATCGCCTCCCGTTAGAACCGGCCCTATTCACGGCTTAGATAACTAGGGGACTAGAGCCTCACGCATCACCATACACGACTAATACATAAGTCCGTAGCTTTAGAATTAGCATTTAGTTTACATTTAAAAACGGACAGAGCGAGTTTAGTGAACATTGTACATTGTCTACCAGTTTAACAGATGTTTACTTACTATAATGAAATTTTTTGGTTTTTTGCGGCACCAAAAGCCAAAAAGTTCCTTTAAAACAGTTTATACGCAGTAACGATTTATTTAATTTATAATATTTTACCTTTATTATTAAAAATTAGGCAGTCCAAGAAAACAGCTGACTGCTGTCAATATGGTTGGCGTAGGACAAGCATTGTTTTCTTCCATATGAGCCCGTGATAAGTTAAAATCAAATTTCAAGTATTTGTATATATATTTAGTGCATTTTTTGTATAGGACCATTTTTTACAGTTGTGTGTTTGCTTTAAACTTCGTTATGACAAGTGAATACTTTTGGAGCTTCGAAATAAGAACGCCGAAGTCGCCAAACGGTGGAAACAAAACATTTTTATAACTAAAAATTAGATCCTTTTGTAGTGTAGATCCAAAAGACTTTTCCCCAGTGACAAATATGGACATTGTTAGTTACCTAGTTCTTCAATTTAAATCATGTATATCCAAGTTAAACTTAGTTCAATCTGTGTATCAATATTCTGTACTGCACCCAGTACATATATTTTTTTTTTTATAAATAAAACATATATATCAATAAAACAAACATGTTTTTATTTAAATAAATGGTCATGCATGTCAGAGTGAATCAATATATAACATTTTCAGAGTGAATATAATAAGAATAAAAAGTTGGTTTTACAATAAACCTGATGACGAGTGTAAAGTCCCTTTATCCTATTTGTAATCCTGACTCTAGAATTTCCACCCTTCGCAATTTAAGAACTTCTGTCCTGAATGAATGATCTTTCATTATTCGGTCATAGGTTTTGCTGAGAGACACTTTTGGCAAATCTTAGTATTAAGTAAGTAATAAGTTCATTTATTATACATAAAAAAAATTGGAATAACACACTTGTGCTAAGATAATATCAAGATAAAAAGCATACAGTATTTAGTTCCTAAAGTATGTAAAAAACTTCCAGCTTCCACATACGATGAATTTATTAAATTTAAGATAGAATGTAAAAAAAAATATTTAATACTCATATAAAGAATTTAAGAACTATGAGTCTTTTAAGTAAGATTACCTCACTTTCCCAAAAAAAAAAATAATTACGCAGTTGCGTAAAGGTTAAGATTATTTTAAAAATCTCTTTTAAAGTAGTACATACAAATACTGATAATTATTTGAGTCCCCTAAAACATAAAAAAATAATACAGCATTCAAATATATAACGGTACAAAATGTAATACAACTTTTTCAAACAAAGATTAGATCTTTGATCAGTCTCGATTGAGAACCATAATAATTGTTAACTAGCTAGATTAATTTAATTTTTTTAATAAATGATTAAACAAAAAGTTTTGCACACACTTGGGCGTAATTTAATTTAATAGTACGTAAATCCTCTTCTAATTGCAGTAGTCCGCTTCAGCCACATCGACGAAAGTTCATTCAATCGTTTTCATATCTAAAATTGAAAATTTTTGAAACTTACAAATAAAAGTAACACTGTCTTTTATCCGTCAAAAACAGCTGATCGGTGACGTTCAACTGACAGATCGTTGGAGTGCCCTATAGTAATAGTAGTAGTCATCTAACAACAACCCTACATTAAAAAGCATCAGTGTATCTTAACATATTTTTGTTTGCTAACTTTTTGGCCTCCTTGTATAAAATAGTGCAAATAGTAACTTATTTTAACAATAGGATTTATTTCCTAATTAACGTAATAGTAGATTAAGCCTTAATTTATTGCCCAATATTTGTAGGCAATTAAAAAATAATAACGCTAATTTTATGTGTTACCTTATATAAATATGGAAGATACCTTAGAATATTAATTCAACTTCCGGTGACAGAAATGTTATATTCATGTAACAATTATAAAAATGAAAATATATAAATTTTTACCCTCGATTTCTTGTTCGCTCTGTAGTTTGCAAGGCATGGTACAATGACAAAAAAAGAATCCTTATAGTGGCGACAACTACATACTAAAATATTAAAAGTTTCTCGGAACTCAAAAAACGTTTTATTTTGGCCATGTCCTTTATTAATCCTCATGTATTTTGATTTGAATAATATGGAATGACAAAATATAACTTTTAGTTATGAGAGCAGCGTTGGAGAAATGTAGAGAGCAAGCCGAAAAGGATCGATCTCAACTACTAGCGTTAATTAGAACACTTGAACAAAAAATGTCTGAACAAAATCAGAATTCTCAGGAGGAACGATGGGCTCTGCAGCAAGCTGCAGCTACAATAGCAGCTAGATCTGCGGCATTTGACAGAGAAATTTCTTTCAGTAGATCAGCTATTGAACGAGAACGAGAACAGCTTAAGGTAAGAGATAGTACTAACTTAATTTATAGCTAATATGCCAAAGTACTCTATTGCGGCGGAATAAATTTGACGGACTTCGGTTTGGCCGTAAATCTTGAACGACCATTTAAATTAATTGAGAACATTTGCATCTAGGATTCTTTTTACCCTGTATACCGTTATTAAAGAATACTAAATCTGAAAGTAAAACGATATACAGAGTGCTCTATTTAAAAAAATGTAAGTTTAAAAATAATAATGCAGAATTTTAAAAATCACACATTTTAAAAATGTCTTAATTTTTTAAGTTCTTTATCAACTTGATTATCATATTGATTACTTATATATTGGTATTTCACCTAATCTTTAAACGCCGATTCCTGGGAATATCAAAACCTGCTAAAAAGTAGTTATGTAATTGAGCGAAATGTAATTATTTAGGGCTAAAAGAAAATAGACACGATCATCAGTATAGATGTCGCGATGCCAAAAAAAAAGCAAAATCATTCCATAAAGTTTTCAAATCTACTAATCATTTTTAGATATTTACACCAAATTGATCGCTATATTGGTTTCTGAGATATAGCGGGTCTTTTAGTATAATAGTGATTTTTTGGATCATATTTTTTAAATTATTAACAACTCTTTCCTACGTTTAAACTCGTATTTTAAATTAATATCCTAATATAAATCAAAAGTATGTAAAAATACGTAATTAAAAAAAAATTATATTTTTTAATACTAACGCTGTATTAAGAGATCGTGGTTTTTGGGATTAGACCGTGTCAAATTGGAATTACTATTCGACGTTTCTCCTTCAATTGCACGAGGCATCTTCAGGGATCTTTACTCCACGAGATCTGAATGATCTCGACGAGATTCAGCTTGGCTTTTATACCCGACTTGTGCTCGTCGGACCATGACACTGTGATAAGATCGGTTTCCACGTGTGATGTATACCATAGTGAAATTTTTTGTATATTGTATATATATTGTCATGGTTAGACGAGCACAAGTCGGGAATAAAAACCCGCCTGAATCTTTTCGAGCTCAGTGTTCAGATGTCGTGGTGTAAAGATCCCTGAAAATGCCTCCTGCAATCGAAGGCGAAACGTCTGATAGTAATTCTAATTTGACACGGTCTAATCCCAAGAACCATGATTTCTTAATTGATCATAGTCGTGAAAGCTTCTGTTCTATGTTATACTAACGTTGTATCAAATTTTGATATACCTATCACCTCTCGAGAAATGACTGTGTGTAGTTTAAATGAAACAACCTGTATATATCAGTTATCAGTACAGTAATAAAATCAGTACAAATAACAAAAATGTCTTTGAAATGGACGTATTTTTGCAATTTGGGGTTTTTAAAGTTCATGCAATATTCATAAAACAAATGATCTTTTTCGGCAACCCTCCGGAAAATACCTAATTTGAGAAAGTAGCGCTTTTCCGGCCTAGTCCGGGAAATACGTAGTTGGGCCGGATTCACTGGCCGACAAAAGGATTTTTTTTTATTGTAACACAAATCAGAATAGCATAATCTAATAGAATGGACTATCCAAATACGAAAATGACAAATAGAAAGTTGTAAAAAATGACAGATGGGAAGGGAGGAAGTGAATTTTTAATGATATTGTTGCCTAAAAATTCTCTTACTACATTAACAAATGAATTCCATGCTCTGAGTTTCTGACCGGTAAACTTTTCCCTAAAATTGACATCGTCCAGCAATTTTCTGATTTGTGGCCCAATAAAAATGCCTTCTTTTAATTTGGCATCACTTAACTGGGGAAAGACTTGTCTTAGGTATTTAAATCCATCACCATCTTTATTCAAAGTCTTCACAAAGTTTTTGATCAGCCCAAGTTTAATGTGAAGAGGAGGCAAAAGGACATTTTGACATCACGGTTGAAATTCGCTTCTTTCTAGCCAAATTTTTGTTACATAATGCTGATTTATTGCACGACTGTCCCATAAACAAAGAAAACAGCAATATTTTGTAAATTCCCCCTGTAGTCTCACTAAAATCGCTATAACTTTTAAGTCCCCACATATCTGCTATTTATACCTATTGTAGTTTATTTTATGCAAAGTTGTGCGCATATTTTCATAATTTTCTTTCATTGCAACTGAATGGGCAACTGGTATAGAGGGTTTTAAATTTCCGTTATGCAATAACACAGCTTTTAAGCTATATTTAGATGAGTCTATGAATAAGCGCCACTCACGGGGAGAATGTTCAATATCAAGTTCCTGCATTAAACTGTCTAGATCAGTACACGCGCACAACGAATTTTCCATACTGTAGAATTCAGAAAACATAGCATTTCTTTTTCTGAAATTCGTAATTTTTGTTTCTTTGGCCAATAGGTTCCATTCCTTAAGAAGGGAACCCAGAAGTTCTGACTGTTGCTTGGATAACCCCAAATCACGTACTAAATAATTTAATTCACTTTAAAGAATCAAATGTGGCTCGCCGGAACTGAGACCTGTGGTAAAAGTGGGATCGGTGCACTGTTCTTCTGAGCTGCCTGATGATGCGTTATCTCCATTATCTCCCAAATCAATAGCCTGCCAATTTAAAGGCGCAATCTGCACTGGCAAATTTGCATTATGAGGAACAGGTCGTATGGCAGATTGCAATTGGATATTCTATATTGTGCTTTCCCTTTTTGAAATAACCTTCAGTCTTTGTCAGGCAAAAATAACAATCGTCGGAATAATTGATGGGTTCCCGCCATACCATTAGAACTGCGAAAGGCATACTTTTTCTCTTTCCCTTCATCCACTGCACTAATGATACACTACAACTAACACAGCACACATGGGGAGCCCACCGCTTATCTTGATCCCCAATTAACACACCGAAATATTTAAAGTAGGCTTTTTTTACATTTTCGTAAAATGGCCTGGCTTGTGATTTCACCAGAAATTCTCCACAAATATAACAAAATTTGTCAGGAGAAATTTTGGAACTTGCTTCGGCGCGTTTGACTCGACATTCTCGTCTTCACATACACTTGCTTATCCATACACAGAGAACCACTCAATTCGAAACTCAACAGAAGAGCGATGTTTAACGTTTATTTTATGTCTAATGTTGTAAATAACCTAGTCTAGGTAATTTTTCCGTTGTAAAATGGATCCATTTTAGCCGCCCGACAATAAAATTGTTTACCTGCTAATATAAAGGTTCTAATTATCCTATTAAAAATGGTACGTATTAAGGCTTTCGGAATACTTATTTATTATTGGGAGGATATTTCCATTGTGAAAATAATGAGCTAGCCTGTGAATTAATAGTAGAAATATTACAAATTTAAAGAGACATGGTGGCTGGAAATAAGGTTAGTGAATTTTTTAATATTTTACTCTCAGTCTTCTTCAGATGATTCAGCATCAGAAAAGCGGAGATTTTTTATGTTATAGTCTACATTGGGACATTTGAGAAGAGTGATTGCTTCTGAGGATATGCTCTTATTGCTTTTTGTGTGATTGGTCTCTTACATGATATAAGAGGATCTGAGGAAGCAAAGAGGCGATTGAAGATATCACGCAAATTATCAGTTCTGAATGTTTCTCTTGCAAAATTTAATTGATAATTATTTATATCTTAACCTCCCCGGATATTTGTCTTATTGGTAGTACAAATGAGCTTATTATTTGTGACCCATGAAGTAAAACTCCATGAAATGAGGTAAGCATAGGATACCAGGGCTATAAGGACGAAAATAATTTCGCTGTTTCAATTGCAAAATCGTGGTATTTTTCTGAAACAAACTCGGTTTACTTATAAATAATAAAGTTCGCAGATTTGAATCCGCCATTTTGATTTTTTTTCCCAAAAAAGTATTAGATTTTAATGTCACCAGAAACTTATGCTATACTAAATTTCAAGTTTCTAGCTCATCGGAAAGTAGTTTAAAATGTAATTACCAGATTTGTACCCCCCTACACCTCGTCGAAAAAAGGAAAGTTTTCGATTTTGTAATATCATATTGCATTATTATCCGTTTTACAAATGCCTACTAAATTTGAAGTTAATCGGATTTGCAGAAGTCGAACTTACTAGATTTGACCAAAACTAACATACATGTGAAAAAGATGAAATAATATTAGAAAATAAATTCAATTTTTTATTTGGGGGGTATTTTGGGGTAAAGTTTGTCAAATATAAAAAATATATGCTGAACTGTAGATGTGCGGAGAACATAAACAAAAGTATTTTTGAAGTAGTAGTATTCAAAGAATTACAAAAAGATTACCGTGCGTTGTTTAATATTACAGATTCTCTTCAAATCTACACCTAATTTTATAATATGTAATATTCCAAGAAAACATACCACGCTGGTTATTTTCCATCTTAAAATAATATTGCCCAAAACTTTTATATGGTTTTATCTAGGCCGCAACTTTGTGCACTTTTAAATGATGCATAAATGCATCCAAAAAGCGAAAAAAGTGTCAAATTTGACGGCCAGCATAACGACGGATACTGTTTTTGATAAACTAATTCCATAGCCATCTAGATGCCTGTAGTGTCAGCGTATTCACGAAAGTAATTTTTTTATTTTTCTGTTGCTGCCAAGTTTTTCGTAATTTTGATCAGTGTGCGACGCCACCTGAACGGCTGAACCCTCAAAACCAAATGAATAGAAACGATTGAACCAAAGTCCAAACAATGAATAACAAGTATTATGAAATGATTGAATGAAGCTAGCAAATGCGGCAGGCTCAGAGCAACGTATTATTTGCCGATTTACGTTTGAGATACGTTGAAGACAAATTCAGTTCTCTTTGAGTGTAAAAGTAATAAAATTTCTATTCAATAAAATAACAATAAAATTCCATACCTCTTTAAAAAATCACAGCAAGATGACATTTTTTAAAGAAATATGAAAATATTAAGCTCACGTACTGGATCATTAGGGGTCAACTTTGCTTCTGCTTCCCATGAGCAACACGGGCGCGAGAGCGCTTTTTTTAAATAATTTATTCAATCTTTGTTTTCCTGCCTGAAAAATAAATTATAATACAAATGAATAATAAGTAATGATAAGACGTCTGTGGGTAGAGAGCTGTAATTAAAAAAAACGATCTAAATTGGTGAAACGCGCTGGCAAAAGCGCTGTGTTTGAATTATAAGGAGATGGAAAATTTAATGATTTGAATTTTTTTTCTTTGAAACGTTTTTCGCTACTAAATTAAGTTCATTCTGAGCTCAGTCAGCTGAAGTTTGAGATATATTTTCAGAAACATGTATCCGCTTCTGAGTTCAAATAACTCAATTAAGAAATCATGGTTCTTGGGATTAGACCGTGTCAAATTGGAATTGCTCTCCGAAGTTTCGCATTCAATTGCACGAGGCATCTTCAGGGATCTTTACTCCATGAGATCTGAACACTGAATGAGCTCGGAGAGATTCAGGCGGGCTTTTATACCCGACTTGTGCTCGCCGAACCGTGACCCTGTGTAAAGATCGGTTTCCACGTGTGATGTAGATCGTAACCTGTATCTCTATTGAAATTTATTGTTTAAAAATTTCAATAAATTCCCTAATTTTTCGTTTATAAAATCTGGAACCGATGCTAGAACCTTGGTTTCCTTTACATTTATAAAATGGCCAGTGGTATGCTGGTGTTCAGCTACAGCAGATTGAACATCTTGTTTCTTTTTAATACATCGTTCATGTTCCTTAAGTCTAGTACACTTCCCCACAGGAGCAAGGAATTTTTTATACTTCTTCTGTTTGAAAAGATACAATATCTTTCGGAGATCGCAAGCATTGTCCGATCTTCTTATGTGTATTGAAGATTGTACGTATGTTGGACCGCCGAAGTAATCGTCCTATTTTGTCTATAGTGCCACGTATGTAAGGAAGAACAACACTACCTAACGGTGGCTCCTTATCTTCCTCCTTTCACGGAGTTGGATTTTAATATTTTTTAAATGAACGCATAATATCTTCAGTGCAATAATCATTCCCTCTCAGAGCTTCGATGAGTTTCGATGTTTCCGATGTTAAAGAATCTTGATCAAAAATCGAAATGGCTCTAAATACTAGTGAATTAATAACCGATTTCTTTTATCCTGGACGCATACAAATAGATACTTAAATTTGCATTTAAGTATCTATTTGTATGCGTCGATTTTCTGTACACGGAATGTCCTGATGTACCATTTTCCTTCCTTTGAACATATACATCTAGAAAGAGAATTGTCCCATTAGATTCAATTTCCATTGTGAACTTGATAATATGATGTTGTCGATTGAGGTGATCCAGAAATATGAGAAAATTATCCTGTCCATGAGGCCATACTACAAAAGTATCATCTACATATCTGAACCAGTGTTTTGGTTTTAGTGGAGCGGATGTTAGAGCAAGATCTTCAAAGGCTTCCATAAAGATATTCGCTACCACAGGTGATAATAAGGTAAGTCAAGCTTCCACTAACTCTATTAGGTTCTTATCAAGATTATAGATCCAATATGTCTGATATAATGGAAATTGAGTCGTTGACAGGAACCTTTGTGTATAGTGATTCTACATCGAAACTGACCAAAATATCTTCAGGATCCAAGCGGATTTCCTTAAGTTTTTCTACGAAATGTGCAGATTTTTTTTATAAAAGAATCTGTTTTTCCAGTGAATGGATTATGAAAGTTTGAAAGATATTTACCTAGTTTATATGTGGGCGAGTCTATTGCACTGACGATCGGTCGAAGTGGTACATTGTTCTTGTGTATCTTGGGAAGACCGTAGAACCTGGGAATCTTGGAGCTGCTTGGTTTCAATGATTTCTCCTCCGCTGGTGGTAGACTGGAGGCGTTGATCAGATTGGTGATGCGTCTTTCCATTCTACTTGTAGGGTCTGTCTGCATAAACTTATAGGTGTTGAGCTATCTTTCAACGTAGTCCGTTCTGTCCATGATGACTGTAGCGTTGCTTTTATCTGCTGGAAGGAACAGAATGTTTTCATCTTCATTTAAGGTCTTCATTGCTATTTTTTTGGCTGCGTAGAGATTCGACTTCGGTGGTATTGAGTTTTTAATGATCTTTGCTGCCTCATATCTGACTTCATCAGCTTGCTCTACTGGTAATCCTCTGATTGCTGCTGATTGTGTGAGTTAAATACAAATGGAGAAAATGTAAGGGAATAGCGTTTTAATGTTTGGTATTGTATGAAATTAGTTTAATAAATCGTATTTATACAGTCTTTCGGAAGAAAATAATTTTTTTTAAGACTCTTTCTTATAAAAGTTAATTTAATTTTCTTTAATAATTATCGTCCTTTGGTTTAATGAGGTCTAAAATTATTTTTATTTATGAATAGACCTGTATCATCAAATTTTAAGTAAAATATATTAGTGGGCTTATTTATATGGAATTTGGTTTACTTTAAACTGTTTTATTTTAAACTAACTTTACAAGTTTATTATATGGAATGTAATATAATTCAATAAAAAATAATACTATTAATAATAAGGTTGTAATAAATGAAAAAACTCATATCTTATAAATCAACATAATATAAAACTATGCTGAAATAAATATTTTAAAAAAATCTATTCATTTTTATTTTTGTGAAAAATGTATTTTTATTTGTTTTAAGTCATTATGTATTTTTAAACCATCGTGCAAAATTGATTGTTTCCCAAAGTTACTTTGTACTGTAATGGTCTGTAATTGTAAGCAATGTCTTGTATCGTGATTATGTAAAGTATTAGATTTTTTAAATATAATATTTGATTTTTTTTCATTATTAATAATAGAGTGTATTAAAATGCAAATTATTTAAAAGTTTATAGGTTAATAGAAGGTTCCAAATATGGTAGTTTATAAGTACATTTAAGAGTTTTATTTTGCAATTTTTTTGAAGGTTTAATATGTGACGAACAAGCATATCCCCAAATTGAAATTAAATATTGGAATTTAGAATATATTCAAGAATAATATATGTTTTTTAACAATTTTAATGGTATGAAATATCTTGCTGTGTTTAATACTCCTATTAATGAAGACATAGAGGTTCTTATACTCTGAATAATATTTTTCCAATTTAAGTTTTCATCTATAATTAATCCTAAAAATTTTGTTGTGTTTGAATATTTAATTTTGTTATTTTTTGTACTAGTGGTGAAATACCAGAATTTATCTTTGTTCTGCTTAACATCATAAAATATTTACCAAAGTTTAATGAAAGTTTGTGAGATTTAAGCCAGGAACAAATTAATTGTAGATCATGTTTTATATAAAAAAAATAATTCATTTAAATTAACAGCAAAATAAATAATTGTTGTGTCATCCGCGAACAATTGAACATTGCCTTTTATATTTAATTTGGAAACTGAATTTATATAAATTAAAAATAAAACTGGCCCCAATATTGATCCCTGTGGTACTCCACAAAAACTATTTCTTTTTGTTTACTTATTGCATTATTTATTTGTACAAATTGTCTGCGTTTACTTAAAATTTTTTTAAGTAAATTATACATATTGCCCCTTATTCCAATATTATATAATTTCCGTAAGAGAATATAATGATTTACTGTATCAAATGCCATACACAGATCCAAGGATAGTAAACAGCATTTTTTATTACTATCAACTTTAATTTGAATATCTGTTATGACATCCATAACAGCTGTTTCCGTATCCCTGAATCTCCGAAAGCAATATTGTTTATTAAACAGTAAATTTTCATTTTCTAAATATTATTTTAGAAAACACTGGTAATATAGATGTTGGTCGGTAATTATTACATTCGTATCGTTTTTCACTTTTAAATATTGAAATTATCTTAGCAATTTTCATTTTTTCTGGAAAAATACTTTTACGAAGAGAAATTTTTGTTAAAAAAATTAATATAGAAATTAATTTTTTTTTTCATGTTTAATAATTTTAATAGGAATATTGTCAAAACCAGCAGCTTTTTTGCGTCTAAACCATCAATAATTTCTTCCATTTCATTATTTGAGATATCTTAATCAATAAAAAATCTTCTTTTCTGTGGATTCAATATAGTCACTCATTGAATGAACTTTATTCGCAAATTGTACTCCTATATTTACAAAGTGATTGTTCAATTCTTTACATATAATTTGGGTATCTTCAATTTTCCTATCATTAACCAATAGATACTCAATATTTGTTTTTGTTTTTCTTGTTTGATTTGTTAAAATAAAATTTTCATTATCCCAAATTATTTTTTTATTTTTACTTGAAAATTGTTCTTTAAAATAATTTTTTTTGGCTTTTCTTATTTCTTTTTTGACAAATTTATTATATCCGTTATACATTACTTTAAAATATTTGTTATTTGG
The DNA here is from genome assembly GCA_030620095.1 of Kuschelorhynchus macadamiae. Taxonomy (NCBI): domain Eukaryota; kingdom Metazoa; phylum Arthropoda; class Insecta; order Coleoptera; family Curculionidae; genus Kuschelorhynchus; species Kuschelorhynchus macadamiae. Next base: position 237,885 of record JAUTXW010003004.1, read on the forward strand.
GTTATTTTTCTTATTTGCATAAAGCTTATCTCTGTATTTAATTAACTCTGTTTGGTAGACATTTGTCTTAACTATTCTCTAATTTTAGACATTAAAAGAAGCCCTATTAGTCGAGCAGGAGAAAGTCGCCGTGCAACTAACCGAAGAAAAGTTAAGATTATCGGCTGAAAAATCGAGACTAGAAGTTTCCGCCAAATTAGTAAACAATTACGAAGTAGAAAAAATTAAGACTGAGGCAGAAACTGCAATAGAAGTTGCCAAAGATCTAACGGAGAAACTCAATTTAGAACGAAGTTTCGTTCAAAGGCAAAAGGTGGAATTAGAGTCATTTAGGTTTGTATACTAAGTTTCCAGTTAAGTAAAGACAATTACGGTTCTACCCGGAACAAAGCAACGTAAGGATAAGACTAGTGCCATTCGATGGTATTTGGGGTTCTGTCTAACAGACTAAAAGTATGTTTTCTCCTTCGAAAATTGAAAATAAAATCGTCCGCCATCTTAAATGCTGGTACTATTTGCAAAAAAAATTCATTTATCTTGAAAATTACTCCAAAAAATAAAAAGAATATAAGAAAGATAATATAAATATAACAAAAATGACATCTAGTGACATAGGTTTGGTCGCCGAAATACCTGTAATTAGAAAGATATATATTTTTTGAATCGTGATATATTCAAGAATATATATTTGGCAAAATCACTCATTTATCTCGAAAGTGTATATATAAAAAACACAAAAATAAAAAGTAAAATACATTAAAACGGAGATTAAAAAACGGGTATCTTTATCAAGTGAAATGACAGATTAAAGGGAAATAAACATAACCAATAAATATTAAATAGGAAATAGATTTTGAATTACCAAGTTAAATTAGTAGAGGATTATAAATCTTACATAGGCATTTTAAAAATGCATAAAATATAATTGCTAACAGTTTAAAAACGGTTTGTCTCTACTATCTTATATTAAGTAATCGCCAGATGGCCCTTTCTGGCAATTTTTTAAATTTAACGTGTTTTCTTAAAAACTTCAAATGGATTGATATATTTATTTGAGGTTTTCCCTCTTTGTTGGTCTAATATTAAACACCATGTCCATTAGTCGTCCCCACAAATAAAAATCCAGACAAGTTACATTTGAGGAACGAGAGGGCCAGGGGAATAAACTACCTCTGACATCGACAGAAAGAGCCAGACAGACATCATGTTGGTAAATCATGCTCTGTCTCGTCTGTATATCAATGTCTTCCAGTAAATCTGATAGCTGATTTTGGAGAAAGTTTAAATACATTCTCCCATTTAAAGGTTCATCAAAAATTATTGGACCTAAAATTCTAACACCTATTATGCCACACTAAACATTGATTCTCCAGCGGCCTTGAATCTGAGCTTTTTGCATCCAATGAGGATTATATTCAGACCAATAATGTAAGTTATGTAAATTTACCCCACTATCGGAACGAAACGTGGCTTCATCGGTCCAAAATTCTTGAAAGGATCTGAGAATCCTCATCTATCATACCAAGAAGCCAGTGACAATAGTACAGCCTTTGATCGTAGTCTTGAGGTGTTAAAGCCTGGTGCAATACCATATGGTACGGATGCAGCCTGAAAATTAAAAAATAAACGATTAGATCACTGTTTCCCACGAATTAAAGGTTGAACAGTGTTGTCACGAGTCAAGATAAAAAATGTGTTTTGTTAAGCATAGTATACTTTGTTATATATGTAAAATATATAATAAATTTGACTTGTTTTGGCGTTTTTTTAAATATTAAAAGATTTTTCACTAAACTTTACTATTTATTCTATAAAAACTTAAAATTTAAACTTTGCTTTTAAGGAGTCATTTCACTTCCGTAGATTAACCTTATATAAATGTAAATATCGTTTATGTAGGTTTGAAAAAAAATCTACCCTCTGTTTAGCCGTGTTTTTTTTTGAGAATACAAAAACATTTGAATTTTTAGTGCGTATAGTGGAAAAATATTTTGTATGAAAAAATGAATTTAGCCGGTTTTGCTGTTCGAAAAAATCAAATATGTATGTTCATGACTTCTAATATTTTCTGGGGCTAGATTTACCACGAATACTTCTGTTTTCAATTTGGCTATTACAGGTTTGTAAGCAAGTACTAAAAACATGATTAATTTATGATTTTACATCTAAAAAGCACAACAAGACGCTACACTATTTTTTATGCAAATTTAATATGGATTTGACCGTTCTCAAGTTATCGTTCTCGGAAATTTTGTTTACACACAAATTCATTACAAGCATCATATTTTTTTTCTAAAAATATGTCTTTGTTAGTTTAGGGTGAACATGAAATAATCTCAACTTTTTAATAAATGGGGAAGTAAAAATATCAGCCAATCTAGTGTTTAAGAGAACTGGGTTACTTTGAGGATTGCGCATTTCTGCGAAACTACATTGTTATTAAAAAATAACATTCTTGATTTTTTTTTATTTACACTTACTTACTTCTGATATATTTTGCACAGTTCCATGAGCTATACCTAAATCTGTAGATGTACCTCTAATACTGACATGTGGGTTAATTACAATATACGCCAACAGGGGCGTGCAGTCCATGAAAGCAAGGGAAGCAGTGCTTCCCCAAAAAAATTACAAAACATCTTTTAAAATGTAATTTTTGAAATAGGAAACCATTAATTAAGTTTATATTAAAAATGCTAAAATATTATCTTAATTATCGAGCCCATAATAAATGCGGCCTTGACTCCGACCCAGTCACAATAGAATATTTAATAGAACCTATGCGAGCCGCTAGCTTCTCTGCAGCCAAGTCCTGTATGCTTGATTTCCTGTGAATCGAGCCAGAGGTTATTTCAGTCGCGTGCTTTAAGTGGTGGCGGAAGCTATCGTTGGAGTAGGTTCTTTGTTTGAACGGCTATCATGCATGGAGCGATATGGAAGACAATAATACGGACGTGGATATGCAAATACCGTCAACTTGGCTGTCGGTAATAACGTTGAAAATGTTGAAGAATTTAGTATGAAGAGTGTGTGTGAATGCGTGGTGTGTGTCTTAATAATAAAGGGATTTTCAACATTAAACTTCGCTGATAAGCTTCAAATAATTTCCAAAGGAAGGGCAAAACCGCCTATGAAAAATTTAACCACAAAAATGAAAAAATGTATTAGACATTTTTATCATGAAAAACAATACGAACAATTTAAATGGCTAACAGGATGTGAAAATATAAAACAATTATTTTGTTGGCCATGTTTACTTTTTAAAAATGAAAAAGGTCTCTGGAATAAAACTGGTTTTTCCGATTTAAACAATTTATATGAAGCTCTAAAATGACACATTATGTCCAAAGTGCATTTACAGGCCGTCATAAAAGAAAAAGTTTTCGGCAAAACCAGAATTGAACACGCCCTTAATAAACAGTTGGAAATTAGTCACCGCCAACACAATGAACTAGTCGATATAAATAGGCAAATATTAAGAAGACTTATCGATGTTGTTTGTTTTCTCGGACAGCACGAATTGGGATTTAGAGGTCATGACGAAACAAGGGTTTCTTCAAATAGAGGAAATTTTCAAGATTTACTTAGTTTAATGGCTAAATATGATGATTGCTTAAAAAATAATTTAAAGCAGTCTAGCGTTTTTCGCGTAACGTCGAATCGAATCCAGAATGATTTAATTGCCGTTGTTGCAACCATTATTCTAAAAAGAATTAAGCAGGAGATTGGCGACGTGCAGTTTATTGCTATTGTTCTGGACGAAACAACTGATATCACTAATTTTAGCCAATTATCTATAGTAATACGCTATGTTAAAACAGATGGACGGAAGTATTCAAGAGCGATTTTTAGGTTTTAAGAATGTGTCCGAAAATCGTACAGCAGATGCATTATATACCGTAGTTTATAACGTAACTAAAGAAATTAATGGAGAGAAAAAATTAGTTGCTCAAAGCTATGATGAAGCTGCAGTGATGGCAGGGCAATTAGGGGTCTGCAAGCTATAGTTCGAGAAACTTTCCCAAGTGCTGTGTTTGTCCATTGTTTTGCTCATAAATTAAATTTAGTTTTATCCCAGTCCATCAATCAGATTAAAAAGTGTAAAGTATTTTTCCTTACTTTAAGTGGCATGGCTGCTTTTTTTTCCAAGTCAACAAAACGTACACAAGCTTTGGACTCCATTGTCCACAAACGATTACCCAAAGTAGGTCCTACTAGGCGGCACTATAATGGAAGACTTGTGTTAACAGTATCTGAAAATCGTGAATCACTGATTAAACTATTTGAGAATATAATAGAAAATAATGAAACGTGGGACTCAGAAGCAATAAATAGTTCGAGGGGGTTTTTGGACTGTTTGAAACGAGATTTTAATTTTAATTATTTGTTGAACATATTTTCAGAAATATTTCCATTCTCGGACAATGTTTTTAATATATTACAAACTAAAACAAATGCTTTTTGCCTAAAAAAAGTGGATGATTCTAAGCCCATGTTAAGCCAAAAAAGAGATGACTTTGACCTAGTTTGGGAGAAAATGATGACGTTAAATGTAGAGCCACAAGCCAAGCGTCTTCGAACAGAAAAGGTGGGAGATGTTCAAACATCATACAGGCGCTTTTTTATGAAATAATCGATCAAATTCAGCAACAAATAAACTATAGATTTAACGGTTTAAATGATTTTAAATTCCTCGAGCTCTGCAATTTTGATGCATTTAAAGGAAAAACTTTTCCAGAAGATGCTTTTAAATCTCTTCTTCTTCATGATGGCCAGTTCTTCGAGCGAGTGTTACTGCGATCTGAATTAAAAATGATTTACGAAACTGAGGACATTAGCGCAAAAAAATAAGGCTAAGGAACTAATGCAATTTTTAAACGACAAGGAGCTGGAAGATGCCTACACCGAAGTGTCGAAATTGTGTTAATTAGTATTGACAATACCTTCCACAACTTCATCAGTAGAACGCAATTTTTCAACACTTAAACGTATAAAAAAATTCGTAAGAAATTCGACGGGGCAGGAGAGACTATCGCATACATCGCTGTTGTCCATTGAAAATAAACTTTTTTTGCTTATTCATTTTGGAATCGGTTTGCTTAATTCGTAAGCACGCACCTGCTCTATTAGAGAGACCTTCTCACAACTACCCTCTCAGAAATACTGAGCACGATCTCTATCTTCCAACCACACTCTCTGAGTTAATTAAATCAGTAATCTACATTGAAAATAAAATGCATAATCACCTGCCATTTAACATCAAATACATAATATCTCTGACTTCATTTCGCAAGGCTTTGAAATCATTATTACTGGAAAGAGCCTTCTACACCGTGAACGTTTTACAACACATAATTTTATCCTTATGAACCCCTAGTGTGATAGTTGCCATTACCAACCATTTTTACCGAACTTTGTATATGTATTTTTTTAATTGTTTCACTTTTTTATTTTTTACTTTGCTTTTTTATTTTTTTACATTATATTTATGAAAATGTTTATAACATTACACTGACAAAGTACATTTCTAATGTACTTCTTTTAGATTCTATAATATTAATATTCTAAAAAATATTTATGATGTGTTTTTGTCTTGTTTTGTTTGCTAATTTTGATGTTTGTAAACTATTTTTTTCAACACACAAAATTGTAAAATTTTTTTTGACAATAAAGCATTTATTTATTTATTTATTTATTTATTCTTAAAATTTCACCGCACGCCCCTGTACGCCAACACATTTATAATGTTTGCTTCTGTGCGGCCTCTTCTTTGCCTTTGATGAAGGAGGCGATGAAAAGTACCAGTAGCACGAAGACGTCTTGCTAATCGTGTAAATACCCTTTGCTCATATCTACATCTACCGAGGTATCTAGTAGCATATATTCTTGCTGCAATGATAGCATTTTGAAAGTATTCAAAGTAAACTGCAAGCATATCATAACCATCTTCATTAGAAATAGGCATTTTGCTTTCGTAATACACACTTACTACAAACACTAAACCTAATAATAATTTGACAACTCATTTTGTGATTTGATTGAATTTTCACCAAAGCCTACTACTCTTTTTGCACGCCTTCGCATAATTGAATAGTAACGCATTTGAGATACATTATTTCTGAAAGGGTGCGTTAATTAAAGCAAATAAGTTAAAAATGAATTAAATAAATTGAAGAATACTTACAATATTTGTAGTTTTAAAAACTGATAATGAGTTTCTTATAAGAGTGTCAAGTGATATTTTCTTTTGCTTATATCTTCGTAAATAAAAAAGATATCAACTTGCAGTTTGCAATATCTTCGTGTTTGTGTTCCATAACACTGGCCTATAATAAATATATCAATCCATTTGAAATTTTTAATTAAACAGGTTAAATCTAAGAAAATCGGAAAGAAACTTTTCAACAAGACCAAAATCATCAAGATCCGTTAATTATTACTTAAGTTTGTCCGTTTTAAAAAACAAAAATTTGCCCTTTCCCCCACTTTTTATTTGAACAGCTAGAGAAAAAACCCTTAATAAAAATCATTCGTAATTTAGCAGAGATTAATATAAAGTCAATTTTGATATACCTTCACTGGGTGAATTTCTGAGAAAATCTGCCTCTTCTGATTGACTACGCGTATTACGCCCTCTAATGGCCGACTTGGAAATTAAAAAATAATTTCCAGTGTTTTTTCTTGGCCACTTTTGCTGTAAAAAAAAATTTCCAACATCGTGGGATAAACGGTTTCCGAGATACAGCCGGCCTCCGTTCTTGGTTGTACACCCAGTATAGACCGGCGAAGTAACCTTGCATTTTTTTTTATTTTATCTCTGGTTCCTAATGATAACTCCTTATTACTTTCATTTTGTGGAGTAGGACTATTATACTTTCGAATTGATCGTCTAATAGCCTCAGTGCATTATCTATTCCCTTTTAAAGTTTGAATCAGTTTTTCTGTTTCTGAATGGAAAGAATGTTGGTCACAAATTGCGAGAGCTTTGTAAACCAAGCAATTAACAACTGATTTGTGCAGGATGATGATGTGAATTTGCATTTAGGTAGCTGTTTGTATACGTTGGTTTCTATATACAGAGTGTCCTAAGGAACCATCCGCTTTCCTTTGCACAAGCACATCTAGAAAGGGAATCGTGCCTTTTGATACAATTTCCACTGTAAATTTTGAATAAGGGTGTTGATCAAGAAACACGGGGTTCTCTGGACCATGCGGGCATATTACAAAAGTATTTTCTACATATCTGAACCACGATTTTGGCTTTAATGGAGATGACCAAGGCTTCCTCCTCAAATGCTTTCATTAAAATGTTGGCTACCACGGGTGACAGCGGAGATCCCATAGCTGCTCCTGAGGTTTGGACATAAAAAGTTCCTTGAAAAACAAAACAAGTTGATGTAAGACATGCTTCAATCAGATCTAGAAGTCAGTTATCAATAAATTTGATATTATAGAAAAAGAGAAAAAAAAACATATAGGGTCAACTGGAGCTAATGTGATACAGTCAAACTAATGGGGCTATTGTGATACAGCTACCTAAAAAATATTTAAAGTCTATGAATTAAAGTGAGAAAAATTGGCGAAGTAGAGAATTATATACTTACTTAGAGGTTATATTCATTTTTGCAAAAATCTGAAACATTTGGAAAATAAAAAAATATTTCTACGCTACAATATTTGCTTATTAAACTTTTTCTTTTTTAATGACACCTTTTCCTGCAGCCAAAAATATCAATAATAATCTATGTGTTTATGGATTCTGTCCTATAGGCCAGACATAGAGCTTTAATTTGACGCCTAGTTTGTTAAGTTTTAGTAATGCTGAGATAATTATATTTTAGGTTAAAGTGTAGGGGCTATTGTGATACAGCTGGGGCTTTTCTGATATAACCACTAGGGCTTTTATGAACATTCTTCAAGGAAGTCTCTTTGTTGCAGGTACTGTAATTGAAGAAAGGAAATAGAAAGTAAACAAAAACATTAAATCCTTATCTCAATGGGGAGTTGCTTTGGGCCGAGTTGAAGTTATGGAACTTATCAAAAACAAGGCCTTTGATTTTACTTTATGATGGTCACATGACTCATTTGGATGAAGGTACTATTAATCACGCAAGGGAAGAAAACATCTCAATAATAAAACTTCCGGCTCATACAACCGACGTACTCCAGCCCTTGGATAAGTGCTGCTTCCGATCCTTGAAATATCATTGGGATTTAATTGGTGGAATGGTTTAGAATTAATCGCAGAAAACTACAAAAAAATGAATTTTTAAACATTCTATATGAAGTCTGGCCAGATGGCTTAAAATCAAATATCATATCCGGTTTTCGCTCAACGGAATATATCGCTGTGATCGAACAAAATATCCTATCTCAAGATTCGATCTAGAAAAATACAGAAGGTATCAATAGGATTCAAAGCATCCTGTAAGTCCAGCGTCGACTTTAGAGGCAACAGAAAGTCCAGAGCAAGCTGATACAACAACGCCACCTGAACTGATCACCTCTGAGACACCAGACTCCTCTGAGACTCTGCAATCACCGACTTCTCAGGCTAACTTGAGCCCACAAACATCTTTCTGTGCGTCAGGAACCTCGAGTCCGCAACCATCAACTTCCAAGTCTTGTCTTTGCTCATCGCAATTTGAAGCTGGGAGTTTTGAAACCATTCTTTCAAACATGTTTAAAGGGAAAACAGAAACAGAAAACAAAAAAAGAAACCAGACGTAAGATTGACCCGCATGCAAAAGTAATTACGTCTGATGAATTTACAAAGGAAATAGAAAAAAAGAATCTAATGGGGAAAGGCAAAGCTCTTAAAACAAGAAAGACCGTTGTTAAAAAAGATAGAAAAATGAAAACGAAAGAAAAATGAAAATGAAGAAGAAAATAGTCTGAAACAGAAAAAAAATTGTCAAGAAACAAACCAAAATTTGCAAAGATAGTGATAGTGAAACAAGTGAGGAAGAACTAACAGAAAATCTAAGAAAAGACAGTGACTTATTATGATTTAGACATCTATGAACCTGAGGTGGAGTACTTTATAGATTTGGAGCCTGTTTGCAATGTTAAAGTTGGGGGCTATCTATTAGCTAAATTCAGGGGCAGTTTACGACACTCGGTGGCATACAAATATGTAGTAATGGTGAGAAATATATTTCAAAACGAAATTGAAATGATGGCACTTGTTTCTGAAAATAATAAAAAAACATTTAAAATTAAAGACAAGGATATATCGTTAATATAATTTGGAAAAGTGAAAAATACATTTTTGAAAAAGAAGTGCCAGTATTTGAGGCAACATAGTTAACACTTTTATTTTGTTTATTAATATTTAGTATTTTGTTGTCTGTTGATGTACTTTTCTTTGCATTATTTAATACTCAGTCGTCGACTTAGACATTCACTTTTCATTTCGAATTTCGTTGTTTTTTGATAGGACTTTTATTTTTAGTTTGTAAAACGTTTCATATGTGATATAAATGTTACTACAGCATTTGTGCTTTTTTTTTAAACATTCCCACGTCTAAACAACTCACATTGCTAATTATATTTTAATAAATACCAGTCATTTTCTTTAGTAAGGAAACACCTTTTTCCTGTAACTTCAAAAATACTTAATAAATGGCTGTCAAAATTGTGGGTAAAAATGATAAAGGCCCATGGTGTATCATACTAGCCCCACGTATTTTAAATCAATCTCCAACACAGAATTTAAATGGTGTATCACAATAACCCACTTACTGTATCAACAATAGCCCCAAACGTAACGGACAATGCCAGTGCTTACCACAAGGATTTTTTTGAGATTTTTAGGAATAAAATTTATATATTTTTTTCGAAAAGTTTTTATTTTTGCATCATAATAACCTCATAATAATACAAAAATAAGCATCCACTCAGCTTTGGAGATGATTGGTGTTACCAAGCCATTTATGAATTGTAAATAGTCTTTAAATAGATAATATTTGGCTGTATAAAATGACAGTGGTAAACAAGCATTGTTTCATATTTTATCGTTTTTTATAGGAAAAACTCATTTTAATATAGAAGCAAAAAAAAACAATTTTCAACACTTAGGCATTTGTTAATATATTTTTCCCAATTATTTTTTAGATTTTTTTTTAACTTTATTTAGATGCCTTTAAAAACTCTCAAGTCATAATTGATTTTTATTCTATTTTCCTAGTCTACTATTTTAGTAAAAAGAGATTTTGCTCAAAAATTTGACAAGCCTGAATGCACAGTGCATTATACTAAAGCATGTTTCTTCGTTTTCATTTACATCTTTTCATGTATTTTAGGAACAAACTTATGGAAAAAGAAAGAGAACTACTTGAGAAAGAAGAAAATCTAGATGAAATTAAACGAAAAATGCAACAGAAAACTGTGGAAGATCGAAGATTGTTACAGGAGACTAAATATCTGGAAAATAGGTTAGAAGCGTATACAACTTTTAGTCTAGTCCCCTTGTTTTTTAAGTAGACATATTTTCAGGTACAAAGAAAAACTTGCCGAACTTCAGTCCCAGGCATTGTCCTTGTCGAACCGGGAGAAAAAATTGGCTGAGGAAAAGCTGTTTGTTTCCAAAGAGAGACTCTCACTATATACTTCTATGAAATCACAGAGTGGGCATAAAAAATGCATGTTGTGTAAATCAGAAGAAGAAAAACCCGATACAAATGCAGCATTATTTATCGAATATTCTGTAAGTATTTTTCGAAGTTTTTGAGTTCTGTCTGTTCGATGCATAGCTAAAAAACTACTTCCCCGATTGACTTCAAATTTTGGTCAAAAATTAAGGGTCATATGGGGATGACCTGGTAATATTTTGGTAAATATATTGTATGGATTAACAAAATGATGCCTAGTGAAATGTTAAAAAAATTATTAATAAAAAACTATTCATCCAATTTATAGGGAACAACTAGTAAAATTGTGATACTTCAATAATTCAAGATGGCTGAACAAAATGGCGGTCAAATAAGATGTTTGTAATCATGAAAAAATCATCCTCTCAGGTTTTACATATCTTCATGTTTTAGCGTCCCTAGATGCCAAAAAATATGTTTTATTAATTATGTTCGTCTGTCGGTCAGTTCGCGGCATAGCTTAAAGACTATTTACACGATTGACTTCAAATTTTGATCAAGAATTAAGGGTCATATGGTGATGACCTGGTAATATTTTCGTACAAATCCATTATGGCGAAGCAAAATGGAGACCTAGTGAAATTATTAAAACATTATGTTGGAATATGTTGGAATCAATATGGATGAACAATATTAAAAAATAGTTGTTAGAGTGGTGTATTATTTGGGATTAGGATCCAGTAAAAAAAAACAAAAGTCTTTTTTTAAATTGTCGACGTTTCACAACTTTATTGTTGCATCCTCAGGACACATATCAGTCTTTACCTACTCCGTTGATCCACAGATATTTCCCAGATATTAAGTTTCTAAATGTTTTTCGTTAACGATCCTCTTGTTGTGTTAGAGTGGGATATTATTTGGGGTTAGGATCCAGAAAAAAAAACAAAAGTATTTTTTAATTTGTCGTCGACGTCTCTCAACTTTATTGTTGCATCCTCAGGACACATACATTCTATATCCTGCATGAAACCCCTATTATCAGTTTTTACCTACTCCGTTGGTCCGCAGGTAATTCCCAGATATTAAGTTTTTAAACGCTTTTCGTTAACGATCCTATTGTTAAAGTGCGGGACATGAAAGAAAACCGGCGGTCCTTAAAATAAAGGTTCATAGTCTTAAGCAAGCGGAAAAGTAAAATTTGTGTACTCAAATAAATTTTATATTTAAATTAATCGAGGATTTAGTAAATTTCGCACTGGTTCGCTTGTAATTGGGATGTGCCTAGGTTGAAGGTTCTAGCTATTTCCAGTGGCGCCTATACATTTCGAGCATTTGTTTTCATTTCTATATAAATACGTTGCGTTGAATTTGAATTATTATTTCGAAGTAACGATGGCGAGCAAAAGAGTAAAAACAATTCGAAACGGTGCACTTGAAGTTATTGCGAGCGTTATAGAGGGCTGTACTAGAGAAGCTGAAAATAATAGTTTGACTATTCCAATTCAAAATCGAACAAAACACGCTACATTTTACACTGGTGTCTCGGAAAGTAGTGTAAGAAAAATTCAAAGAGAACATAATGATCGCTCATGTTCTACTTCACCTTTAAAATCTCCTAGTAAAAAAAGACCCCGATTATCATACAAAGATAAAATTAACGATGATGATTTTCAAGTAATTCGACGAACAATAGAGGATTTTTATATAAACTTGAAGAAGGTTCTGACCTGTAAACCCCTACTTCGTGCTGTAAAGAACAAAATAGATTTTCCGTATGGGTATAAAACCTTAAATCGGCTTTTACGATGAAATGGTTTTGTTTGGCACAAGTGCCAAAATAAACGAAAATTGCTCATTGAGAGACCAAATATTTTTCACTGGCGCGGCGGGTGAAATATCTATCAACTGTAAGGCCATATAGGCAAGAAGGACGCAATATTGTGTATCTAGACGAAACCTGGGTAGATAATGATATGACAGTGAACAAATGCTGGCAAAGTGAAAGCGTTACAGGTGTTGTTCAGGGAATCCGCTCTAATAGTCGCTTTATTATAGTTCCAGCTGTTTCAGAAGCCGAATTTGTTCAAGGTGCTGCTTTAGTTTTTCGCCAGGACTAACAACTGGAGACTATCATGGACAGATGAATAGAGATCATTTTGAAAAGTGGTTGCTCGAGAAGCTTCTTCCTAACATTCCTCCCAAATCAGTCGTGGTAATGGATAATGCGTCTTATCATTCTCATGTAGAAGATAAAGTGACAACTAAATACTCTACAAAAGCTCATATGATATCGTGGCTTCAATCGAACAATCTTGTATGTGATCCAACATGAAGAAAATATGAATTAGATGAAGTAATATCAGCCAACAAGCCTAGAGAAAAAAAGTATAAAATTGACGGTCTTTTACGTAACCTCGGTCATACGCCTTTAAGGCTGCCTCCATACATGTGTGACCTCAACCCTATTGAACTTGCATGGGCAGGAGTAAAAAAATATATTCGAGAGCGCAACACCGGTGAACTTTCAATTAAAGATTTAAATAAAATAACATTAGAAACGATTGTTTCAATATCGGCCGAAAATTGGAAATCGTATGTTAAATATGTTCGTTCTATTAAAGATAAATACTGGGAAGTAGATGGCAAAATTGAAACGGTTATTGATGATTTAGTTATCACACTGGGATCTTCAAGTAGTTACGACGAAACCTCATCATTTTCAGAGGAAGACAACGATTTAGAAGGAATCGAACCATTAGAATCAACGCCGTCAACCTCAAAAATGGCTTAGTTTTTTTTCATATATTTTGTAAAATTGTTCATAAAGTAACTGTCAATAAACTGCTTCAAAATAATAAATTTTTTGTTCAATACCGGGTGTCAAAAATATCTAATATTGCAATTAATATTTGAAAAATTACAGAACTCATATTTTTCCAAAATTAACACAACAATGTAGTTATAGTAGAGGAGCCAGCACTGATTCCAGTGAACAAGATTTATCAAAATTTTAACTTATGCAGTTCGACTTTGGGCTATTCGGGTATGCCAAAGTGACCGTTTGAATCCGTCTGTCATATTACTTTGTACAGGGGGTGTCATTGTGAAGTACTATACAGGACGTTTCCTAATTGCGTGCTAATGTTAAAGTGGGGTGATTCTTGGACCTTTTTTTAAAAAAAAAGGGTAATATGAACCTAAAAGTCTTAACTTTGGAGATACAGGGTTTTAAAAAAACATTTTTTTTAATCCTAATTCTGATGCTATTATAGATAAATAACTGTGTGAAATTTGATACACGTATTTTATGCATAAAAGGACATTTTTTATTATCAATCAATTTTTGAAATTTCTACCAGTGGGGTGCATATGTAATTAACCTGGGTAAATCCGTATCCTCGTTAATGCATAGAAGACGTGTATCAAATTTCATGCAATTATCTACAATAGCATCAGAATTGGGATGAAAAAAAATGTTTTCTTTTTAAACTTTACCATCCTGTATCTCAAAAGTTAAGACTTTTAGGACATAAAAGCACCCCCTTTAACATCAACACGCAATTAGGAAACGCCCTGTATAGTACTTCACAATGACGGCCCCTGTATAAAGTAATATGACAAACGGAGACAGACGGCCACTTTTGGCATACCCGAGTAGCCCAAAGTCGAACTGCATAAATTAAAATTTTAATAAATCTCGTTCACGGAATTTGATGCTGGCTGCCCTTTTTTTCGCCGTTTTTGCAACACAAAAGAAATATGGAAGTGTGGTACACGAAAGAAAACCGACAAATATAAATAAAGGTTCATTAAGCATAGTTACATTTTTTAATTATCTGAAGTGCGTATAGTCAAAAAGGAGTGCCATATTATTTAAAGAACGACGGGACACCACTGGTTTAAAGAGATTTGTTGGCCGACCTTCCTAAACCGATTGACTACGCCCGGTTTTCTTTCGTGTCCCGCACTTTATGTTGGAGTTGTATATTATTTGGGGTTGGGATCCAGTCAAAAAACAACAAAAGTCTTTTTTCGAGGTTTCGCAAGTTTCTTGCTACATCCTCAGGACACATATACAGATTTTATATCCTGCATGAAACCCATATTATCAGTCTTTACCTACTCCGTTGGCCCGCAGATATTTTTCAAATATTAAGTTTCTAAATGGTTTTCGTTCGATCCTCTTGTTATATGTAGAGTGGTGTAAACAAATTAGTTCTAAAAAATAATTATCCAATTTACCTCAAATTTTGCACAAAAATCAAGTGTGACATAGGAATGAACTAGTATTATTTTGATATGAATCGAAAATAGGAAAACAAAATAGCGTCCTAATGAAATATTTAAAACATCAGCCTGAAAATAATATTTATTAAATTAATTTAAATTTTTCTGCAAGAATTAAGTATGATAATTAAAATTTGCAGAAAAATTAAGTGGGAAAACTACTTATTGAATTTATTTTAAATTATTCCCGAAAGTCAAGTTCGGCATAGGTAGAAAGAAACTGGTAAAATATTGGTAGGAATCCAGTATGATGAAACAAAATGCCCCCACTAAAAATGTTCAAAACACAGTACATCTAACACAAATATACTGTGACTATGTACAGAACTGAATTAGGCCACACTGCACTGTTCCTAACAAATGGAAGAAAATCATAACAAGGGAAGTTCCAGATAAAGGAAGTTTAACGATTTTCTCAAAATACTTCTTTAATATTACGTTTCCGCTTTTTTATAATAACGTTGTTGTTTCAGTTATTTCTAGTCGCCTTTAAATATTATTATCTTTAGATGTTATTACTGCAAGGTTGAAACTTGACACACTTAGCTTAGTTGAAATCATTTTTTTTTGTTTTATCTGCTTTTTTTATTATTTAGGGTTTCGAACCAGATTTTTCCCCTTAAAATTATGTTAATAATATAACGGATTCTTTAGGAACTACAAGTTGATTTTGTGAGATCTTTTCATCAGCACTTTCTTAACAATCAAGAAATCTCGTTCTGCTCACAAACAGCGCCTATATATAAGATGTATGTTAATAATTGTCATATATCTGTACGCATTCATTATCTCTCTTCTCAAGCAATGGAGATCCGCCCAACTTACTGACAACAATTTATTACAAAAATAGGAAAAACAAACTCAATATTCATAAGATAATTTGGGTAAGTTGTGGTGGATAAATATTAATTGCTGAACATTTCTTGGGGTTAGTCTATTCCGCCTGCTTTCATAGATATTTCCGACCTCGGAGAAAGTGCGCTTACTGTAAACACCACTGGGAGGTGCCGACAGAAATCTCACAACAAACTTGAAGAGCTCAGAGAATAATTAATAATAATAAATGTCTTTTATTTTAAAATTAACATACATAAAAAATACATTTTGTAAAAACATCACAAGGGCAAGGCGCAGTCTAGCCAGAAAGGCTACTCTACTGAACCCCCTTCTCGTGGTAAAGGAGTTAAGCAAATAATATAAATATTATTACATTTTTCTGTTTAACAACCACTGAAACACTCGCCATTGGTAAACTTCGAAATTAGTTAGTTAAAAAATAAACTAGAAAAAGATTCTCAGGAGCCCTGGAGGCAACGAACATATTTTTTGTACTGAATTTTAAATTATTTTTCATTAAGGGAAGTTAATTCACAAGGTAGAGAATTAAACAATTTGTACGTAAAAGACCTTTGATACACGGTTCTCTGGTGATGTGGCATAGTGATCATATTGCTAACCCTAATGTTACGTGCATGTATATTTACACGAAACAAAAACTTATTCCTTCTAGCAAATGGTAATGCTGCGTTTCTCAAAATGTGTATTAAAAAGTTGCCTAAATGTAACATTTTGTGGTTATTTATTTTAAGCCAACGAAGTTGTTTGAAGGTACGGGATATATGGTCGAATTTTCTTAGGCCAAAAATAAGACGCGGGCATGTATTCTGTACTTTTTGAATACGATTTGAATGAACTAGATCTAGACATGGCCTATATACAAAATCACAATAAATAAAGCTAGAAAGTACTAACGACTCACTCAATATTTTACGTAAGTTAAAACTGAGAAAATTTCGGCTCTTTTACAACATTTTTAATGATAGATATGATTTCTGAATTAAGTTTTTCACGTATTCTTTAAAACGCAATTCCGAGTCAAGTATAATTCTCAATTTTAAGCTAAAATTTTTTTTTAAGAAATTTACAGCCACCCTACTGACAAAAAGCATAAGCTTTGATTTTAAAGGATTTAGGTTAAGATTATGTGCCAAAGATTCCTGTTTAATAATATTTAAATCTTCATTTATCAGATTTGATGAATTAATGTAATCATTGTGATTGAAATGCAAATAAATTTGAGTATCATCAGCGTATGCTCGAACTTTGCAATATTTTAATGATTTTAAAATGTCAGAAGTGTAAATTATAAAAAATAGGGTCCCAGAATGGATCCTTGAGGCACACCCGACAAATTTTTATTTAATTTGAAAAAGAGTTGTTGTGAAAAACTTTTTGAAATCTATTTAAAAAATATGATTTCGAAAGTTGAAGTGAGTGTTCCTGAATTCCATAGTATTTTAATTTTGCTATTAATGGTTAACGGTATCAAAAGCTTTGGAAAAATCAAGGAGAACCAATGCACTTCTAAGTTGGTTATCAATAGCCGTAATAATATCATCAGTTACACCCACCAATGCTATAGATGTGCTAAAATCCTTCCTAAGTCCGCATTGATTTTCCGATATAATACCATTTGTAACACAGTATTGATACAATTGGTTAAATAAATTTTTTTCCGAAAATTTTCGATAGGATAGGCAATATACTAATTATTCTAAGATCACAGAAATTTAAAGAATCTTTTATGGCAATGGTTTTCCAATTGAGAGACTTTCCATTGGTCTGGAAAGTAACTAACTTCTATACAGCATTTAATTAAATATATCACATATCTGTCTATAAAAGGGCTACAATATTTTAACATTGAGACCATCCACCCCAAAAGCATCAGTACATATTGACTGTTTAATATCATGAACCTCGCCAACCTCGGCCATACTGCTTCTAAAAGAAAAGGATACGTCGCTACTAAAACTATGTTCTTTATACAAATTTTCTTTTAATGAATTCGCCAAAATTATTGTTAATATCATGAGGATTGGAAAGAATACTAGGAATATGTATATTTTTGTTTGGACATAAATTAAAAGATTTTAAAGATTTCCAAGTTCTTTTAATATTTCTTTCTGCTCAAATGTCGTTAAGATATTTACGTTTTTCTCTTCTTACCACTGAAATAGTTAAATTTCTTAAACGTTTATAATTTTCCCAATTTTGCACAGTTCTGTTTGTCTTAAACGCCTGTAAAACATAATCCCGTTGTTTGATATGTAATTTTAAGTTTAGTGTTAACCAAGGAGCTTTGGGTTTAGTAATTCGGTCGGGCATGTTTAAATGGAACATGAGCGTCGAAAATATTAAGAATAAGGGTATTATTAAACAGTTGAATTTTCCTATACAATTAGGTTCATATAATATATCGTTCCATTGAAGCAGCTGAAGATCACGAGTAAACGTTTCTAAATTAAAATTGTTAAAATTTCTATATGTTATTATTTTAGGTTCTACATGTTTTTTATTATTTTTAAAGAACAATACACCAAATAATGATCCGACATATATTATTGGTAAAGTACCAGATTCATGAAGTAAACTGCTGTCTGTAAGAAATATTAGAAATATCGGATCTAACAAGGTAACACAGGTTCTGGACACTCTAGTTGGTTGATTTATTATTTGTTCAAAGTTATAATTTTCAAATAAAGGAACCAAAGGATTATCTATATTAAGCAAATTAACATTAAAATCACCTAAACAAATTATATCTTTTACCTCCGGATATATACTAGAAAAAATATTATTAAAACCATTAATAACATAATTGAAATTTAAATTCGGGGGATAAAATACACAAAACGCATAAAAGTTGTTTTTATTTTAGTTTTTAAAAGTAAATATTCTAAAGAATTATTAACAGCAAATTGAACATTTAAAACTTCAAAATCAAAGCTGTTTTTTATGTATTCCGCAACACCTCCGCCTCTATCCTTCCGAATCATGCGATACCCCGGAATGTCAAATGCAATTACGCCATCACCATGAGAGAGCCAAGTCTCGGTGAGAAATACTAGATCAAAGTCATAATGCTCTATTATTATTTTAAACTCCAAGAAACCTTTAAAAATTGATCTTGTATTTAAAGGTGCAATTTTAATTAAGTCATTCAGGTATCAATAATTATTATTATGAGTTAAATAATCGCGAAAAAATAGAACTATGTAAATAAGGTAGGCCAAATAACAAACTTCAAAGATCTCTACTTGCTTATATACAAAAAGATATATATAAACATGGCATTGTTTAAGACGGTAAAAAATACAAAATTGATCAGAGCGCGAAATAGATAATATTATTCGCATAAGCAATATAATATCCGTTAGCATACATATTGTTTATGATCCCTCCAAAATATCATTGGGTCCAGCTCTCTTCTAGTTAAAAGCATTATTAAATACGATTCCATTGCTGGGAGAACCTTGTTTTAGTTTTAGACTTTCCATATTTTTATAAAATCAAAATCAAAATCTTTATCTCATACCTGCTTAACAGCAGCCATCAATGATGGATGTACACGTCAAAAATATCAACTTATATCTAAATATTTATGAAAGACATAGACATGATAGGATAGAATTATAAATAAACTCAAGATACATATCTTAAAAGTCACTTGGACATATACTATCATTTAAGTAGTCTAACACCGAGTAGTAACCCTTTCGATTCCCATTTTTTCTGCTGCTTTACAAATATCATGGTACCACCATGTTTTGCTTTTTTTCTGCAAAAACTGGCAACGGTATAATACTGTGGTATGTGTATTGCACTTATACCATTTTCAGTACACCAGTGTTCTTGTATGCATAATATATCTGGATTTTCTATTTAAATGAAGTGTGGAATCTTATTTGTTATGCATTGTATATATTGACACTTAGTATTTTTAGAGTTTCTGTCTGACTATTTCCACTGTTGGTTCTGAAAGCTTCGCAGGAGGTAGGTTGGTCAACAACACTAGTTGTTCTATTATGATCGGGTATGCTAGGAGAGAGTCTATCCGAATTTATAAAAAATTAATCTTGTTGAGTACATGATTTCTTAGAATGAACTCGACAAGCTCTCTTTTATAGTGAAAATCCAGAAATCCATTTCTTGTAGTACTTATTAGTGGGACAAAGGTAGTCTCGTTATCTTTGAAATAAGTATGTAGGAAGAGGTTTTGGCCCTGAATAAATTTATTGAGAACTGGGCGATGAGTTTGGAATGGACTTCCAACCACGATTATATTAGTTTTTGATTCTAATGTCTGTAAAATGTCTTCTCCTCCGCATCTGTAGCGTCTTTCTCAAAACTCAGGCTAGAGCGTCTGATTCGTGCAATATGTTCATCTCTAATTTTCAATTCTTTTTCAAGTGCTTCTAGTTTAGCTTCTTGATGTTTTTTAGATTCTTCAATCTTAAGATGTTGAGTTTGGCAATTTGAGGAACAGAATATTCTATAACCTATAACCTATAATAAAAGTGCATGGCAGAACACATAGCAATAGTTCGAAAATTCCTTATTTCTGCAGCATTTGAAAGATCGTTGCATTTTCGAGCAGATTTAATTAAATCCCAAGCGTAGAATTTGTAGTTTATGGACTCCTTTATAGTAAAAATTTACCACTGACGTCACTAATGACGACGTTTGTTTACTTTTCAACACGCATCTTTTATCGTTTTTCCTGTTAAAAATGGATTTCTTTTGCTGCAAGTGTGTTGAAAAACTTGGTTAATGATGAAATACTCCCAGTTACAGTAATAAAAAACACTATATTTATAATTAATATCAATATTAGCTTGGAGCACTTTTTTAACGTCACACCCGATATAAAGGTCACCACACACCAACTAGTTAAAAAATTCCTTAGAATCAAAAAATGACATTTTTTTTCGTGACTGAAGAGCTGCTGTTGTTGCTTGTCGTACTAAATTCAGTAGAATCGCTAATGTTTCCATCAATCTTTTCTTCATTGTTTTCGATTTGATTTTAGAGTTTTAGACATTCGATAATAATTGTTGCTTTGCCAGTTCTGCAGGGAAAATTATGTATTTATATCTAGGGTTTAATAGAGTGGCAATACAGCAATTTATATTTTGCTCCAATTGTAAAAACCTTTTTTTTTTGTTTCCTTCATCAGTGTTTCCCTGAAAACTCCTAAGCCGAATGGAGTGACTTTTATCAGACATTTTGACAGCGTAAGAATTCCACTGTACTTTTGTGTTGTCAAGCTGTGTCTTCTTAGCATGTTCACTGGCATACATGCAGATCGACCTTTTTTCTTCATATAAGCTTTCCAACATGTAAATTATTTAATTCTACCTAGTGGATACATCTTGTATCAGTTTTTTTGTTTGGTAAATTTCTTGAATTTACTTTAGTTTGGAATATTCAGCTAATGAATGACTAAGGTGGCTCACTATTTTTCTTGCAACAGCTATGGTGTCTAAAACCTCTCTTTGGGATTTGAATGAATGAAACAGCTCATACTCTCAGTTGCGAGTTACAACCTTTAACCATATTGGCTCCCCATTTCTAATAAATATATAGATTTTGACTGGGAAATATCCCAGGAATTTATCATAAACTCAAACTTTTTAGAAATATTTGTTTCCAGTATGGCTAAGGTTTTTGGTTCCAGCCACTGTCCGGTAAAACTAACGAAACTCTCATTATTTTACTAGTAAGTTCAAATATCAGATGTAAATGATATAAATTCTGCTTTGTCCAAGGACTCAGTAATTTTTTTACGAATGCGACTGGAAATATCTGGAATAATATTGTTTGTGAAGTAAATTCTTAAAGGCATGGAATATAATGCAAAAGCATGTAACATCAGACGCTTAAATCCCTGACAATTGAATATGGCTGAATATCTAGACAAATCATGTCACCGATTTTATAATGAATTTTTACCGACTTGCTGTTATGGATATCCCACATTTTTCTTTGTTCAACATGATGTTGAACAATACGTTGCTTGCTATCTTTCAGCAATAAAGTAAATAGAGAGTTGCATTTGTGGCAACTAGTGCTCAATTTTTTATGTTCTTCGCTATGCACTGACTTAAAATATCCATATGAAGTAGTGGATGCAGTTTTCCTCTGCCATTGATATGAGTATGTTGCAAACTAAACGTGTTGCGATGTTTTTCTCATCAACGATAAAATATTCCCATATTGGGCTTGCCTGTTTCGGCATTTTTACTGTTTTTATCAATATAATGGTCAGATAAATCGTAAACTGTTCGTGAAAAATAACCATTAAACGTTTGTTTTTAACTAAATTCAAAAATACTAAGTGATGTTCGCATGATGATTGTATTGACTATTTTGACAGACGTCAATTCTCAATAATCTTACCACGTTTGGAAATAACATCTTACGCAAATGTGTTCAATAAGGCTTTTTAAAGTCCAATGAAATAAGGTACAATCAAATATCACGAATATTGTTTAGTTTTAAATTAAAATTTGCCAGAATTTTTGTAAACATTATTTTTAAATCAAAAATTCGAATCCTTTTTAATTTTGAAGAACCCAGAGAATCTCAAGAAAACAACTTCATAAAAACTAAAACCTGTCGATTTTAATCTTTTCTTAAGAACCTCTTCTTTCTCAAATTTGTGTTATGTTTCAGGGGTTGGGGTGTAGTAGTAATTTCAAGTTTTCAGTGTGTTTTTCAGCATCGCAAGATATATTGGGGGAACTTTGGGTTGAACTGTCTTTTGAAAATAAAAAATATGCTTTCGGCGTACTTTATTGTCCCCCTAAGGTAAGGTTTCGGATTTTTTATATTTGTTTAAAAAACGCTTATTAGAATATGTGGTGGGGATATTAATATTAATCTTTTGGACTTTGCCGATTAAAATGTTGATATATTTTGTGATTATATAGCATCCTTAAATTTACAACAAATAATCAAAAATCCTACGTTTTGAAGTTGATGTGATAGACTGCGGTGTTTCAGATCCAGATCATTTTTTGACGAACTGTAATATTTCTCATGGCGTTAAGAAACATGTTGATACCATCAGTTTTAGAAATATAAACGATATTGACAGGGAGTTATTTTATGAGTTTTTAGCAGTGACTCCTTTTGAAAATATAATTTATGTTATTATGTAACTGTAAATGAGAAAGTCGCTGCCCTTAACAATTTTTTAATCAATATTTGTTATGTATTATCGCCTTTAGTACAAGTAAAATAAAGAAATAAAAAACCGCCATGGTTAACCTATACTATAAAAAATATAATTCGTTTAAAAAACACAGCTTACAAAAAATATAAAAATGCAAAAAATTAAGTAAATTGGGATTTCTACAAACAGATAAAAAATCAGACGAATGTTGCGATTCGTCAGGCGAAATAATTTTAAATCATTTAAATAAAGTTATCCTGGAAAAAACTCAATAACCTTAATATTTATTCGAAGAAGTAGACTAATATTTTGTCGGCAAGTCTGAATGATCCAAGCGAAATAAATAGTTTTTTTACAATGTTCTTCTGATCAACCAGCAAATCCAGAGCTTTTAAATTTTACTGCGGTCTCTGAAAGTGTTGTTAGGGATAGTCTACTGGAAATAAAAATGCTTGCTACGGGGGCGGATCAAATAAATCTTGATATGATCTTGCTTTGCATTGATAGAATTCTCCCCTTCTCCAAAAACAGAACGCGGACACTTATAACGATCTAAGGCCAATAAGCCACTTACCTGTTTTATCTAAAGTGATAGAAGAAATATTAAATTATTAAATAAGAGACTTTAAGTCAACAATATACTGCCCACATGTCAATCGGGATTTAGACCGGGATCTAGTTGTACTACTTCACTTTTACATTTAACTGATGATATTATAGATGCTGTAGATAAGGCTAAGTCAACCGCCCTGATATTACCAGATTATAGTCAGGCTTTTGATCGAATAAACCACGATTTACTAATTTCAATTATGCATTACATTGGATTTACCAGGGATGCCGTTTCACTTATGCGCAGCTATCTAACTAATAGACTGCAGTATGTAGAAACAGACCAGGGTTTACAAACAAAAATCTTTTTTGGCTTTTTCGCAACTGAATAAAAATATTTAACTTTAAATTAATTGAAGCAGATATTTAATATAATTACATACCTCAACATGTAGACTAGTCTGTCTACGGAATGTTTCGATACATAATATAAATAATATTATTTAAGCAAGCATAAGAAATTATATCATTTACCTTAAGTTTTTATAGACACATAGTAGTTGTACAAATACTTTCATCCTATCGGGACTCATCAGTGCGCCGATCGTAAGAGAAAAACATTAAATAATAGAAAAGAATTGATTTCAAAATTTTAAAATGTGTCAGTTTGTTTGACATGTAACCTAGATATGGAAAAAATGATAGTTTGCAGCCATCTATAACGTTATTTTTTAATGTATGCGGATTATTTGTTGCGTTTAGATTGACAAACAAAAATCTTTTTTGGCTTTTTCGCAACTGAATAAAAATATTTAACTTTAAATTAATTGAAGCAGATATTTAATATAATTACATACCTCAACATGTAGACTAGTCTGTCTACGGAATGTTTCGATACATAATATAAATAATATTATTTAAGCAAGCATAAGAAATTATATCATTTACCTTAAGTTTTTATAGACACATAGTAGTTCTACAAATACTTTCATCCTATCGGGACTCATCAGTGCGCCGATCGTAAGAGAAAAACATTAAATAATAGAAAAGAATTCATTTCAAAATTTTAAAATGTGTCAGTTTGTTTGACATGTAACCTAGATATGAAAAAAAATGATAGTTTGCAGCCATCTATAACGTTATTTTTTAATGTGTTCAGATTATTTGTTGCGTTTAGATTGACAAACAAAAATCTTTTTTGGCTTTTTCGCAACTGAATAAAAATATTTAACTTTAAATTAATTGAAGCAGATATTTAATATAATTACATACCTCAACATGTAGACTAGTCTGTCTACGGAATGTTTCGATACATAATATAAATAATATTATTTAAGCAAGCATAAGAAATTATATCATTTACCTTAAGTTTTTATAGACACATAGTAGTTGTACAAATACTTTCATCCTATCGGGATTCATCAGTGCGCCGATCGTAAGAGAAAAACATTAAATAATAGAAAAGAATTGATTTCAAAATTTTAAAGTGTGTCAGTTTGTTTGACATGTAACCTAGATATTATGTATCGAAACATTCCGTAGACAGACTAGTCTACATGTTGAGGTATGTAATTATATTAAATATCTGTTTCAATTAATTTAAAGTTAAATATTTTTATTCAATTGCGAAAAAGCCAAAAAAGATTTTTGTTTGTCAATCTAAACGCAACAAATAATCTGAACACATTTAAAAATAACGTTATAGATGGCTGCAAACTATCATTTTTTTCATATCTAGGTTACATGTCAAACAAACTGACACATTTTAAAATTTTGAAATCAATTCTTTTCTATTATTTAATGTTTTTCTCTTACGATCGGCGCACTGATGAGTCCCGATAGGATGAAAGTATTTGTACAACTACTATGTGTCTATAAAAACTTAAGGTAAATGATATAAGTTCTTATGCTTGCTTAAATAATATTGGGTCTTGTAAACAATTAAACCCACGGAATTTGATAATTTTTGAATATAAAATAGAAAGTTTACCTTCATTTAACTGTTTTAAGAAAATAAAAGAAATGGATGAACCACTTTTTCTATTAAAAAAACCAAAAAGAAATTCGATATTTCCACTGCATTCCAATGCGCCATATTCCTTAATATGACAATTTGAAGAAAGGTTATCTTAGATTGTTGCCAAACTTACATTATTGTATGGAGCTTAAATTTTTCATGTTTGTCTCCCGACAGTAACGCATTTGGCCCCCCTGTGCCGATATCGAATGTTAGACTTCCGCCAGTGATGCACTTCGCTCTCGTTCGCCTTTTATATTAGGGCTTTAATAATAATGCCTACGGCGCCTAACCTAGTGCTAACCCGGAGGGTTAGCCTCCTGGGCCGATGCCGAATGTTAGACTTTCGCCAGTGGTGCTCTGCGCTGTTGTTCGTCTTTTAGGGCATTAACGATGATGCCTACGGCGCCTAACCTGGTCCTAACCCGGTACCAATCCACCTAGTGCCTTCGCGCTCCTGCTGGTACCGATCCACAACCCACACATGCATTTTGTTTTTTTTTATATAATTTATATAGGTCATATATAAAATAAACTTGGCAACGTAGCATCCCCAGCACACTGGATTTCCATCCAACAGGCGACACTCCCGCTCTATGTTTATTTAGCGGTCGTAATTATGTTGAAAAACGTTTAATAATGTTTAATATGATAATTATTTCTAACTTTTAGTTAGAAATAATCATTTTTGTGTTATAGAGCATTATAATATAATCAATCTTTTACGTAGTTCATAAATTAAGTTTGTGAAAAATATGTTTGTAGCGATACCCCTAAAACAAGTTCAGTGCAACCTTCCCAAACCCTAGTTTTTTTGGATTTAATTTGAAAAAGTGGTTCATCCATAAATTTTTGTGTATAGGAAGTATTAAAAAAAGGTAATCTTTCAAATGTATATTTTAAATTTGTCAAATTCCGTGGGTAAAATTGTTTACAAGAGCCAATAATATTATTTATATTATGTATCGAAACATTCCGTAGACAGACTAGTCTACATGTTGAGGTATGTAATTATATTAAATATGTGCTTCAATTAATTTAAAGTTAAATATTTTTATTCAGTTGCGAAAAAGCCAAAAAAGATTTTTGTTTGTCAATCTAAACGCAACAAATAATCTGAACACATTTAAAAGACCAGGGTTTGTCATCTGTGTCAATTCAAAAAATGTGGCGTGCCACAATGTTCGATTCCTTACCGTTGCTATTTTATTTATACAGGCAATATTACAACCTGTTTAAATTATTGCGAAGTCCACCTTTACGCTGATGATACCCAATGGTATATGTTTTTTTTTTCAAATGAGATAAACATAGTTCAAGACAAAATTAATGAGGACCTGAGTCGACTAATAAAATTTTCTTGTAAACATAACCTTCAAATAAACGCATCTAAATCAACTTTCTCGATATTTGGTAAAAATAAAGAAAACTTAAAAAAAAACAATCTTAAAATAAAGATAGGTTTAGACCAAATTTCGAACTCCAAAGCTTTTTGAAACTTAGGTTTGCATTTTGACACAGAGTTAAGATTCAAACCACAAAACTTGAAAACATTATTCCCTCACAGACATATTTTGACAAAATTTCAAAACATACAACTAACTGATTCTTTGCTCAGCCATTTTAAGTTTGCTGATGTTTCTTTATGGCCCTTGCCTTGATCAAATTGATAAGGATAGGAATCAGCGTGTTCAAAAGGCTTGTCTGAGATTTATTTGTGTCATTCGTAAGAGGAACCGGAGGAAGTTACATGCGGCTACTTTATTTCATACGATTATAACTTTTGATCGTCCCCCGTATTTAACGAGTAAAATTTGCTGTAGAACCGATGTCCATACGCTTAATTTAAGATATCTCCCCTCCAACACACCGGACTGCATCTTATCGGAGATCATTTTCATATAATCTTTATTCGATTTACAATAGAATTCCCGATATTCTTAAACATCTATCAGTTTCAGCTTTTAAATCTCGATATAAAGAAATCCTTTTTAATATAATTAATTATATTAATAATTTCATCTTTTTTGGGGGCTGAACTAGATTCTTTTCTAAATTGTTTTCAGCCTCCTTTTTGTCTTGTCTTATGTTATTAGAATTTCTATTTCTATTGTTAAAGTTAATATTATTGTAAAGATATATGGCAAATAAGTGTTATATTATTATTAAATTCAACTGTCTTCGACAAAAATGGCGCTTGAAAGTTGACATTTTTGACCCTTTGAAGCTCTATAACTCCCAAACGACTTAACTTGCAACGAAATGGGTTGCACTTCCCTATCTTAGTTTTTAGTTATCTATTTCCTGACACCAGTTTCTACTTTGACAAGAAAATGTCAAATTTTAATACCTCCTGTCAAACCAGGTTAGGTCGTTTGGGAGTTACAGAGCCTTTAAAGGGTCAAAATGTCAATTTTCACAGTAGCGTATATAAGGAGAGGGGGATTGAAAATATTTTTAGACCACTAACTATAAACTAGGCTTAAAAATATTTTGCAATTATGTGAAGATTATTGTAAGCAACATTTTTGTTAAAAAATATGATTTTTCAGCAAATCGATTGGTTCTTGACAAAACATCGTAAGCGACATAATAGTTTTATTATCTTAATTGCTTTTTAAACAACAATAATATTCCTGTAAAATTTTAAGTTCCATGTATAAAAATACAGCAACTGTATTAATTATTAACTTTTAAAATTTAAACGAATAATGTGGTTAATTGTTTTAAAAAATAATTAAGATAATAAAAAAACTATATCGCTTACGATATTTTATGGAGAACTCATCGAAATGTGTCGCTTACGATGTTTTGTCAAAAACCCTTCGACAACTATCAAGTCAGACCGAGTCCAAAGTTTAAACTTCTTTAGTCAATATTTTAATTGTTGCCGCCAGTGCTAGTAGCATGTAAGTATACTAAATAGTATATTCCTTGCAAAACAATCCCCGAAATTACTTCTGGGATTGTTTTACTTTCCTTTCAACGCATTGTCTCTGGTGCTGCAATGTTTACGAACTAAGGCTTATTTCTGGGATGCCAAGTAAATTAAATTATTCTAACGGAACTTATCGAGATAAAATGCATCGTTAAGCTTTAAAATAGTTTATAATTAAATTTTGGAGTCAGTCTCTGGGGCGGACTCCCAAACCTCCTTCCGGCTGCGTGTGTTTATTAAATAAAACACTAAACAGGTATATTGTTTCTGGTGCGGACTTTGCGATAAGAAGATAAACTAGGTTAGGATTGTGTAAATATTTGCGAGTTTTATTTTGTTTTAGACAAGCGATCCCGAACTAATCAGGCTCAGAATGGAAGCTATCGAAGACGAACTAAATAGTGAAGTTAGCAGAGAAGATAAGAGTGCATATTCTTTGCATAATACTAACGATGTGAACTTAAGATAAAATTTTTCCAAATCTAAACACATTTTTATCTAAGATAACAAAACAAACTACGTAATACGAAAATACGACTGGAGTCAATTAAAACATCATGGTTCTTGGGTATAGACCGTGTCAAATTGTAATTATTTTCCGAGGTTTCGCCTGTGATTGCCCTAAGCACCTTCAGAGATCTTCACCGCATGTGATTAGACCACGAAATGAGCTCTGAGTCTGAATGAGTAGAGTTTTATAACTCCCCTGTAGTAACCGACGCGTGACTTACGGTAATGACTGTTTTTTCCCGCATGATAAAGACTGTAGCCCTCATTCCTATTGACTTGCAAATAACTTTAATAGATTCTCTAAATATCTATTTATAATATCCTAAGACTGATAGATGTAAGAATCT
Source organism: Kuschelorhynchus macadamiae (assembly GCA_030620095.1). Taxonomy (NCBI): domain Eukaryota; kingdom Metazoa; phylum Arthropoda; class Insecta; order Coleoptera; family Curculionidae; genus Kuschelorhynchus; species Kuschelorhynchus macadamiae. The sequence goes on from JAUTXW010003004.1 coordinate 267,148, forward strand.
TGGTAATTTCTGTATTAATCATGGGTCATATTGAGTACTGGTGTTCAGCGACAGTGGATTGAAAGATTTGTTTTTATCGTAGATCTAGTAGACAGAGACTGTCCGGTTTTACCTAAATACACTTTACTGCAAGAAAAATGAATTTTATAAACTCATCGTTTAGGATCTTAAGCGCGTTCTACATTTTTTACCGCTTTTAATGTACCATTTTTTTTTGTAAATAGACTTATTATTGGTTCTGGTCTGATCAAAATCCACAGTGGATACGTGAAGGACATGCATAAAATTCACAATGTGTGGGCTGGCATAATAAATAACCGAATTTTAGGATCATATTTCTTTGAAGAAAATCTTACTGCTGTGCGTTACTTAGATAAATGTTCGAAGGTACTTGGACGAAATTTTTACAAATCCCTGGATAGGTCGACGAGGTCGCATTGAATGGCCACCAGGGTCTCCGGGCCTTACACGGTTGGATTTCTTTCTATGGAGGTATTTGAAGGAGAGCGTGTTTAAAAATAGATCAAACAGTGTTGAGGACCTACAAGACAGAATAAGGATGACGTTACTAATTTACCAGCAGAAAGAATTCGAAGTGCGGTTGATAGTATTTACCACAGACTCGGTGTATGACAAGTCGAAAGTGGAGATCACTTTCAGCATTTGTTACATTAGCCGAATCAGGTGAATGCTAATATATTCATTTTAATTAAAAAACTTATGTGGACTCATTTACCTGTAACGAAATGAGCAGGCAATTTGTTGCTAGTATCGTATTCATTTTAGAAGACCTTCTCATAGAACCTCCACATGACCTAGGTTGCTATTTGGAAAAAAAAGTTGGAGTGCCTATAAGTTAAAGGGTTGCAGGGAGTGGACTGAAAATATTACAGAAAACTGAACAACGATTTAAACCACTCCAGAAGTTCCAGCGTTATTGTGAATAATGACTCATACAGAAGATATGAATTTTGCGCGTTTCTTTTGAACAACCCTGTATAGTGCTCCAATATTGTAGGTGAACCTAGAAGTCGTTTTGTACCAAATCTGTTAAATTTCAATGTAACTTTAAAAGGCAACGGTTAAAAATATTTTTGTAACTTCACTTGTACATTACGGAGGGCCTTTAGGGGCATTTCCTTGAGAGTATTAAGTCGCATATTGCGTAAATTTAGCGGTTTTGTTTTTGCTGCAATTACAATATTAAAAGTATATTACATAATAGGCTTATTATTCTGTGTTATACAGGATGTTACATTACAGTTAGGTTCTTGTGCTTGCTGGAGCGTCGGTGAACACAAGTCGGGTAATGTTTTGATTTTGTGCAGTGAAGATCCCTAAAGAGGTCTCTGGCAATCGCTGGCGAAACGTCGGAACGTAATTCCAATTTAAGACGATCTAAACCCAATAACCATCGATTAACTGACTCCAACCGTGAAAGCTTTCGTATGTTTAGTTTTGATGGTTTTTATATGGTTCTATTTTGTAATATTTAAGTAATAAAATCTGATGCTAAAATAAAAAAACTATTCTTTTTTTTAAACACATTTTCCTAAATAACTTCAAAACAAAGCGGACTATCAAAACAGTCCTAAACAGATCAAACGAACTTACCAAGTGATGTTCGATCTTGATTATATGAAGGCCTCGTCGAAAAGACATATGTAGTACCTCCGCCTCTGGCCAATACGTCCACAATCTTGAAAGCTAAGCAAAAAAGAATCCCTTCGTACCCTTGCCTAACTCTGCCGATAGTATTCAGTCTAGTTTAAAGTCGTTGTTGCAACACAATTTGGGTTTTTTTTTTTTTTTTTTTTTTTTTTTTTTTTTTTTTTTTTAAATATAAAAAATTGGGTTGGGTTGGGACTTTATTTATTTCGACGAGGCCTTCATATAATCAAGATCGAACATCACTTGGTAAGTTCGTTTGATCTTATGATTATATTCGGCCTCGTCTCATAAATAAAGACATATGTAGATGTTTAAAGAAGTTGCAACAACTAATTACTTCAAAAAAAAAAAAATATATATATATATATTTATTATTTTTTAAGTTAATATGCAACATTAAGGAACATAAAACAAAACATATGCAAATCAACAGTCTAAAAAAAAAGAAAATTTTTCTTATGGGTATGTAAGCATAATAATGTAATAAATATGTAATTTATCACAACAGTTTATAACACACTAATCTTACCACAACAAGGAAAACATAAAAATTAATATCATAACATATAATATAAAGGTTTTGGTAAAAAACAAGACAAACCAAATAACAAACATCTTTCCAACGAACAAATTATTATTTATGTTAATTATTATTTTAATTTACAAACTAAGAATTGTTTGGGCAAACTCTTGGTTGGATATCAAAGGTCTATTGTAAAAATTCGCAAATGTGTTTTATCCATCTTGCGATGGTTTGCGAGGTGGCTTTGTGATATGGTTTCTTATATGTGAGAAACAAGGATTTACAAGAGCCTCTTAATTTCTTTGTCTTTTCCAAATATTCTAGGAGAGTCCTAGAAACACATATATTTGGGTTTTCATTAAAAAATGGCAAAACTATAAAAGGCTGACTCTTATTTCTGCCTGATGTCTTTATTCGACTTGGAATTTTTATTTCAATTCTCTCTTTTTGAATTATTATATTGTCAATATCAATCAGATTTAAGGTTTGAATACGCTGTCCCGTTGCCAATGCCATCAGACTTACTAGTTTTTGGGTAAGCATTTCCAAACTAATCTCACTATTTTTAAAGTTTTTTAAATAATTTATAACAATACCTGGGTCCCAGGTATTTTCATATTTAGCCAAGGTTGGTCTTTTCCCAAAAACTCCCTTAAAAAACCTTTTTAACCTAAAATCTTGCCCCAAGTCCGGCCCTGCTATTTGTGCAATTGCAGATCTGTAATTATTAAGAGTTCCATATGAAGCCCCTCTCTTAAAATGTGTGGTTAAAAACTCTAGGACAGTTGGAACTTCAACTTTAAAGGGATTTAAATTATTTGCTATACTAAACTCCCACCATAACTTTAAGGCAGCATTATATTGCTTTAATGTTGCGGGTGTAATTGAGCTTAAACATATATCTAAAGAATCTCTAGGCACCTTTCCTAACAATAGCGCCCTCCTGATAGTCTCCCCGCCACCAGGGTAAGGTTCTGCCAAAGGGGGTGTGGTAACCTATTAAAGGTAAGTAAAAAATTTTTTAGGATTAAAGATTAATGGTTCACCAACTAGTATTGACTTAAAAATAGGATACCATGGTTGTGAGACCCAGAGAGGAACAACTACTATCCCTTCCGCTCGATCTTCAATTATCTTTTGAAGCACCTTTAAAATCATACAAAAGGGTGGGAACGCATAAAAATTTAGTTTGCTCCAATCCAGTGTAAAGGCATCTACTTTATGTGCCTCTGGGTCTCGCAACCATGATATAAACATAGGACACTTTCTATTCAACCTACTAGCAAATATATCAATATCTGGTTGTCCAAAACAATTTACAATGTTTTGAAAGGCTTTATCTGATAAAGACCATTCCGTCTCCTTGTGCACCTGACGAGAGGCCCTATCGGCTTCTATATTATGCTTTGTATTTATGTAGCTAGCAAAAATTAAAATATTTCTACTTTCACAAAACATCCAAATTTTTCTTGTTATTTCATTTAATTTATTAAATCTAACACTCCCTTTCTTATTTATACAGGCTACAGCTGTAGTGTTGTCAACACGACATAAAATATTGCAGTTTGATAATTTTGAAACAAAACACTTTAATCCAAAATACAATGCCAAAAGCTCTAAATAATTTATGTGCTCTACCTGTTCTTTATCTGACCAATATCCCAACGTTCTCTTTCCGTTGCAAAAAGCCCCCCAACCTGATCTTGATGCATCAGAAAATATCTCTAAGCAAAATTTAGACAAACTAATATTATTGGAAGTATTTATGTTATTTATAAACCAATTAATGTCAAAAAATAACGTCTCTGGTATTTTCATCTGTACATCATAGCAACCCTTAGCCTGTTTTAAAGCGATATGTTTACAACGTTCTAGGGATTTTAAATGAAAGTACCCATATTTTATCGCTGGGCATGCTGAAACCAGTATGCCAATAAATTCTGCAAAGTCTCTAATCTTAAATATTTTTAATTTTAAAAATTTTTTGCAAATACAAGATATTCTAACTTGCTTTTCAGTTGGTAATGATAGTTCCATTGAAAAAGAGTTATAGATAAAACCCAAAAATTTACATATTTTGCTAGGTATTAGACTGCATTTTGTATGATTAATTAAAAAACCTAAATATGTTAGAGTCTTAATTGCTAAATTTGTATTTCTGCTACATTCATTATATGATTTTCCAAAAATCAAAAAATCATCCAGATAAACTACTAAAAGGATCCCCCTTTTTCTTAGCATACTAACTACAGGTTTTAAAATTTTTGTGAAAATGTAAGGTGCACAGCTGAGCCCAAAAAGTAGACACTTGTATTCATAAATTACATCCTGGAATATAAATCTTAGGTATTTTTTGATGTGCTTCTCGTACTGGGACCAGATAATAAGCATCTTTTAAATCAATGCGACACATAAAAAAATGTTTTCTTATTAGCCGGGCAACTACCTTATTATCTTCTATTTTAAAATGTTTGTTTTCCACAAAGGAGTTAAGTTTTTTTAAATTTAATATTAATCTATAGGTCCCATCAGGTTTTGGTACAAAAAAAAAAAAAATTTTGAAATAAATTGTTTTTTACATTTCTTGACAGCTGATATTGCGCCTTTATAACTTTTTTAAAATTAAATTTTCTTTTTGAGACCATTTATTCTCAGTGGGAATGAACTTTTGCACGGGATTATTGGTAAATGGAATTGACAGTCCATTAATATAAGACCTCACTGTCCTATTTATAAATAAACTCTGCCACCTATGTACAAAATGTCTCAGGCGTCCGCATGGTTTACTAACCTGAAAGTCTATATGCGATGACTGCGCCTTCTGTTGCTCGGGTTGCTCTGCGAGTAATTGTAAAATACTTTCCGAGATAGCAATTTTTACCTCGGGGTTTATTGAAGGTGGATTTATTAAGGTACAATTTTCTGGAGGCAAATATTTTTCAATTAGACAATTTCTGGTTTCGTCATCCAGGCCACCAGTTAAAATATTATTCCATCGCAAAGCTATATCTGCATGGATGGGTTTTCCATACGAGTTCTTGGCTACCCCTTCCTCTCCCAAAATGGATAAAATTTCCATATTTAAATTGTTTCTGGATTCATCTGCAAGAGAATGAACCAGTTTAGTTAAATTCTCTTTAAATGTATTCATTGATATCACAACCAATAAAAACTATTATCAAGTAATGGGAAAGAAAAGGCCACATAATCCATTTTCCACAAGTGGATATGCGTCCTGCTATCACAAGCAGGTAAAACAACGATATACACATAATAGGGAATCTGTTATCATTACAACAGAAAATATGTGTCCTGCTATCACAAACAGGTAATACAAAAAAAATATTATTTATTCCGTTATCACTAACAGAAAGACTGGAGGGTACCTATACCTGTTATCACAAACAGGCAGGTAGGTTTTAGACAACAAACAAAATAAAAAAAATGTTGTCCAAAAAATAGGTGTCTTTTAAACAAAAAATTTTGGGGGGGGGGGTAGCAACACCTCTTCTCCCTCAATGCGCCCTTCTAGGACTTATCCTTTTTCACAAAACATTGGAATTGAAATATATTTTACTTTCCCTGTGCCCGTCATTATCAGCTGTTCCACTTATCCCTGAAGCAGACGCAGGCGCCGTCGCGATAATACCAGGATTATTGATTATTTCCCTATCGGAATCAACAACAACAACTCTCACAGGCTGTACGGTGTCACCATCATCTTTGCTATCCTCATCCGATGAAGTCACAGACGTATAGTTGTCTACCTCTCTCTCTCTACAAACAGAACGAGACCGAGATCGAGACGGAGACCGAGAACGGTCTATCTCACTTTCGCTGTCACTGATAACACGACGTACAGGTGCCCGTATTTTACGACCACGACTTTTCTTAACCTTGCATTTTTCTTCAAGACTATTAAGCCTATTATTTAACTTCTTAAACAATTTATAAAAGCCCGACCGTTCTACCGACTGACTACGACTTCTTTTTCTATGTTTCGGCATAATTTTTACGCTTTTCTACAAAAAAAAAATTCTGAATTTACACTATCGATTTCGATGATTCACTTGCGACGTGAACGTATCAACACAAAAACGAAGACTGAATGCTATCGGCAGAGTTAGGCAAGGGTACGAAGGGATTCTTTTTTGCTTAGCTTTCAAGATTGTGGACGTATTGGCCAGAGGCGGAGGTACTACATATGTCTTTATTTATGAGACGAGGCCGAATATAATTCAGTATTTCGATTTCAGTTCAATAAGTTTTATGTGCGTCCTGATAAATAAGCCGCTTGAACCATTGGCAATGAAATAAACTGATTTAAGTGTTGTTTACGGATGTTTGGCTATAAAGTGATTCCTTGTGTGCTTCATTCTAAAATTTACAGGGTGAGTTTTCACAGAGCATCCAAGTTTGCCATTTTTGTTTTATTTTAAAGGCATTTGATTTATTACTGATATCCATCTGTAATTACATAAATATAATTGTTTATTTTTCTTATATTAATGTTTTATGATATCATATGGAATGATAAATATTATTTTAAAAGAAACAGAATTATTTCAAATAAATCGGATCATAATATTTGATTTGAAAAATAATATTAATTCTGTAATTTGATGTTCGTATTTGATAAGATAGAACCAGTTTATACTGCATTGTGCAATGTTCTAAATATCTGGATGAGTACTTCGCTCGTTTGTCCCTTAGTACTCCTTGCACATTTAGATATTTAGTGCTATTATCTGGAGTAGGTACCTCGCGCGCTTTTCCCTTGGTACCACTGCTGAGTCAGTGGCGGTTCGCGGGTGAAAAAGTAAATGAAGTGCAGATGAAGCAAGAAAATATTGTAATAATTTTTTTTCCAGAATTTTTTTATATGTGGAGGGAGTAGAATATTTTTTACGACTTACCTAAATTTTGTATACTAAATCAATTCTCCTATCCTTCATAGCAGCAAATTTATTTATAACAACCTCATAAAATGGATGAGTTGCTCTAATCTCCTCCAGAAATTCCTTTTGAAATGAAATATTGCCTATAGAAGTAAGTCTTTCTTGAGATGTTGTATTCCTTAAGTTTTTACACGTTTAAGGCAAGAAAAACTTCTTTCCACTCAAGCAGTTGTCGACGGTATTGTCAAAATAAGGGAAAACAGTTTATATGCTTCGGTAAAAATATCTTTATTTTTATTATTTTTTTTTCACTTGCTCTTGCATCGATATATTCCAATTACTCTCATTGGCAAAAATAAGACCAAGCTCATTTTTAAGTCGTTGACTTTTTGACAATATTTATTTCCCCATATAACTGTAACAAATTTTCAAACAGGTCAGTCGGAAAATTTAAACTATATTCGGAAAACTGTTTTACAATCTTGAAATCTTAGTGTCATTTCCATTAAAATATGGTCCAATATTTCATAAAAAGGGATTCTATACTTAGCCTTAATTTCTTCAGGTGAAAGCTTAGCAAGCTCATGTTTGTAATGATTTATTTCTGTAATAGAATTTGCTTTATCAAACATGATATTGAAAAAATATTAATTTCTTTTTTTACAGAGCGCCTCACGACAGCGTTTTATATTAGACATGCAAAAATGAATGTCAAGCGATTTTTTGAAGAACGTCAAATAGTATGTCCGTGATTGAGAAAATGTCATTAAACACTATTGTCAGAAACGTGAATTCAAAATCGTTCAACTCACCTAAATATCCTTTCGCAACCCGAATTGATTTTTCATCAGATTTGTCACAGTTTGTAATAAATTCAAAGACGTGTTTTAATTTATTCCAGTCTTGAACAATCACATTTACTAACTTTGAATTTGAAGACCAACGAGTTGTGTAATTGTTGGTATACGCCTCGTAGATGCAGATATAAGAGCATACGTTCGTTTGGCTGAGTAATGAAAAAATGAGGAAATACCACTAAAGCTTGCAAAAAAAATTCGACATTTAGAAATATTTTTCAAACTTTGTTGCATCACAATGCAAGACAATGGACAAATACAGCCTACGGGGCTTTTTCTTTTATTTTTTTTGAAGACATCACACTTGCGCCATCGTAACATTGCCCTATTAATTTATGTTTATAGTCAAATTGGTCTAAAATTTGATCCAATAGAGAATATAAATTCTCCGACGTTTTATCGAAGCTGAAATTATAAAATCCTAAGAATCTCTCGACTACTGAACCTTCTGAATTAACGTATCTTAAAATGATGGAGCACTGGAAGGTTTGCGCAATATCAGTGGTGTCATCCACTTGCACAGAAAAAACTGTGTGTTCATTATTTCAGTTTTTAGATGATCATTTAAATAATCAGAAATGCATTCAATTATTTCATTTTGAATAGTTTTCGAGTCACCAGTAAAAACATTTTTAATTTTTTCGTGATGATCTTTTAGTTCTTGGGAACTTCTCAATATTAATAAACCTAAAAGCTCTTTAAAATTCCCCCTGTTTATTGGCTCCTTCCTTATTCCACACTGAATATTTGTTGGAAAATAGGAAACAAGGCCAGCAAAACATTTTTTGTAATATTTGACTACTACATAACCATTTGTACGCCGAAACCCAGGATGACTTAAAACTTACATTCCATGTTCTGCCACTTTTATTAGGGTATTTAGGGTAAATATTATAGTCAACTAATAATATACATTAATGAACCCGACACCAAATAAAGTTGTAATAATACCATAAATAAATATAATACGAAACAGTCAAGGAAACTGCAAAGGAACTCGCTGGTTGCAGCAATAAAAGTAAACAACCACCCCAACCTGAACGTCACGTGGGTGTAGTGTAGTGCCGCAGGAATTCACCGAGAGCGTTTATGGCGCTGGTTAACATTATTCTTCCATGCGCTCGACGTCATCGCGTACAGATTGTCATGGCAACATAGTAGGAAAATCGTAAACTAAACATAGCACCTCCAGCAAAGTCGAAGCGATTTGCGCCACTGTTATAGTTGTTATAATAAAGTTCGATTGAATGTTTTAAAAAGACATCCGGCCAACGGTCAAGCAAAATATTTATTCAAGATGTACAGATTATTTTTTGCTATTTCGGTGAATAATTGAATGTAAAAGCTAAACGTTTAAGACATATATAATAAATGTAGTTAGATGTTTGCTTGTTTATTTTTCCTGGTGAAGTAGCACTTCACCTACTTCACCTGAATAGCCGCTACTGACACTCATTGCTAGTGTATATGCATTGTGGAGTGTTTGAGCCATTTTGCATGTTTTGGTATTATGGAATATTTGTGCCACTTGCCGTAGTTGGCTTATTGTGGAGTGTTTGTGCCACTTGCGCTTGCTGTACTGTGGAGTGTTTGAGCCACTTGCAGCGGGCTAATTATCTAGATAGAGTACTTCGTGTGTTTCTCCCTTAGTACCATTGCACATTCAGTAGTAGATTTGTTTTTGGTTATTTTTAGGCTTACTATCTAGAGTACTTGTTTGTTTATAAAAATAGTCCATCCAGTCACCACATCGATAAAACAAGAATGTACTACTATTGTTCATAATAACGTTGTAAGTACTAATCCTGACAATTAATTTTAATAATTTGTTATAATGTTTAACATGTGTTATTTGATTAATGGGCAACACTAATTAGGTAAAAAAAAATAAACGAAACAAATTTATAAAAAGACGCCTACATATTTTTCAGAAGTGGGATTTTACCGATCTTATTGGTGACCTGGATAATACTTTTTGGTTAAAATTAATCAGCACAAAAAAATCTTTTCTCTATCCTTTCTTAAATTTGTATTTAGTATCTATGTATATGCAGAGATGAAATGCGCACAGTAATTTTGCCTTTGGTTCTCATTAAAGTGTCGCGTAGTCCTTGAGCACTGATCTATGTAAACAATGAACTCTCAAAAGCGGAAATGACCATTACCTATAGAAAGAAAAACGTCTTCAGTTACTAAATCTAGTAACTCTCAATCTGGAATCTAAGTTCATCTAATAATTATATCGCTCTTTTAACTATAGTAATAACCACTCTCTTAGAAAACAATGCTGAAAAGAATCGTCCTAGATTTCCGACCATGAGGGGCGATGTTATACCTGAAGATAAGGTTTCAATTGTTTTAATTTGATGCCAAAATGTTGATTGATGAATTAAGTGAGATTTACAATTTGTCTGAGGAGACTACCATTTATTTAGCAATGTCAAAGTTACGCGGATTGGCTGATGTGTGGTATAAAAGTATGCCCAGTGTTAAATTTTCTTGGGGCGAGTGGAAAGAAAAACTGGAATCTGCTTTTCCATCCAAGAGAGACTACAATGCAGATCTAGAGCAGATGATGAATCGAAGAACGCGTCTTGATGAGACTTATATGAAGTATTATTATAAAAAGAATGCTTTGCTAAACCGTTGCGAGATTCTTGGGTCTAATGCTGTTTCCTGCATAATTGCTGGTATTATTAACAAGGTTGTTAAAACCGGGACTGCTGCACGAATTCCCCAATCTTCTGAATCTTTGTATGGATATCTAAGTTTTAATAATATACCGGGAACATCCAAGGTGGGAGACAATTCTAGGTTTTCTCATAGAAATAAACATCGTCGCTTTGAAAGCAATAAATTTCAAAAATCAACCTATGGCAAAGAGCTGACTTGTTATAAATGTAAAAAAGTGAGACATGTTGCCAATACTACATACAAAAAAAATGTCAGCTACTGTGAATTGCACTGCACCTTCTGTCGCTGTCAAATTGCTTTTCAAAGAAGAAGTCTTTACAATCCGATTCTAATATATGACTAATATCTGACAAACCAAATCAAAAATATTATGAAGACATTTTACTTAATATAACTTCAACATTAGCATCTAATGTTTTAGGTAGTTCTTGCAGTACTATTCAACATTCCGAGACTTAACGTCTAAACCTGAAATGCAGTTGTATCTTGTATTAGTCTTATCAATAATACCTATTTTGGGATATTTTGAGCACCTATATTTTATTATATTAACCTGTCAATAATAATTTACTTATTAAATTATTTGTTCATGGTATATCTATATTAAACTCATTTTTAAAGTATTTATAAATACAGATATCATAAAATATTCACATCGAAGTACACATAGATACCAGTAAGAGTCTTGCTGGAATATTATTAGAATGCCATACAGATGACCGACTACATACAATAGCAAATTTTTTGGCAGACTACACACCCTGAAGAAAATACCACTCTTATGAACTAGTAGTAGTGGAGAGCTTAAGAAAATTTAGAGTTTATCTTCTTGGTATACCGTTCACCGTCATAACAGACTGTAACTTTTTGAGGGCTACAAGCAAGAAGAAGCAGTTAATTTTACGAATGGCTCGATGAAAGCTAGAATTACAGGAATCCACATTCAAAGTTCAGTATAGACCTGGTAAAAGAATGAATCACGTAGATGCATTGAGCCGAAATCCTTGTGAATTTAATGATAGGTAAGAAATGGAAGTGATTTTTGCATTAAGGAAGCAGTCTCAGGGCAATTAACAGACGATGTAATCAAAGAGCTTCACCAAATATTTTCTAAACCACCGAGAACTGACAGAGAAAAACAAGTTTATAAAAATTATTGTTTACGAAATGGTCGAGTATATCGAATTACAGCTTATGGAATACTGTGGTTAGTACCTAAAGAAAGGAGACGTGTTGTGAAAGCAGCTCACGATGATTTTGGTCACTTTGGAGTAGAAAGAACTCTTCACAGATTATGTGAAAGTTATTGGTTTCTCGTATGAGGAAATATGTTGAACAAAATATCTTGTGCTGTGTACCATGCCTATATAATAAACGAACATATAGAAAGAAAGAAGGATTCTTAAATCCGATACCAAAAGGCATAGAACCGAACACACTTTTCATGACGACCATTTAGGTCCTTTCACAAAATCAAAAAGAGACAATTTATATTTAATTGTAGGTATAGATGCATTCGCAAAATTTGACTTTTTAAGAGCCGCCAAAAGAGTACAAAGGTGAAATATGTCTTAAACTCTTTTTAAGATATTTTCGATACTTGTGGTGCACCAAAAATAATAATTTCAGACCAAGAAAGTTCATTCACTTCCAAAAACTTTCTTTCATTCTGCCTTCAAAATAACGTCAAACACATAACCAATGCTGTAGCAACTCCGAGAGCTAATGTCCAAGTTGAGCGTCTTAACAATACAATTCTTGGAGCCCTATTGCCGTCCATTCCCGAGGAAGAATTATGGGACGAACAAGTGAGACCAATTCAGTTTGCTATTCATATTGTAGTAAATAAATCCACTGGTAAATCGCCTAGCCAGCTAATGTTTGGGTTTACGCCACCTAATAGTACTGATGCATTATTACGAGATGAAGTCAGACAAATTCAATCAATGCTAGAAGACCTTATTGATGCCAAACAAGAAGCTGTAAAGGAAATTGAAAGGGCGCAACAGAAACTTCATTTCGACAACAAGCGCAAGAAACCGTATGTGTATAAAGAAAAAGATTTAGTTGTTATTATGAAACAAAATCTGTCAACTGGCGCAAGGCGCAAGTTAATGCAACCGTACAGAGATCTCATGGTCTTAAAGCAGTTCTGCCAAATAATCGATATGTTGTTAAAGAGTGATAGGTTCACATCGAACTTTAATATCATCAAAGTACGAAAAGACAGTCGTTGTGGATCGAATGCATGAATGGTGTACGCCCGAAGGTGTATCTGATTCTACAGTTGATGAAAGTAGGTAAGATGGAGTTGTTCTGTTTGCAGACGAAGAGCACCAGTAAGCGAAGTAGTCGTAGAATAGTCAAAATAGGCACGATTATACGATCAGTCAGTGTTTACGTTGACATAAAGAACCACTTAGGAACATACGTGACAGAAATATGACACTTATTAGGCCTTTTCTAGTTGTTCAGTATTTCGATTTTGAGTTCAATAAGTTTTGTGTGCGTTCCGACAAATAAGCCGTTCGAACCATTGGCAATGAAATAAACTGATTTAAGTGTTGTTTACGGATGTTTGGCTATAAAGTGATTTCTTGTGTGGTTTATTTTAAAATATATAGGGTGAGTTTTCACAAAGCATCCAAGTTTACCATTTTTGTTTTATTTTAAAGGTATTTGATTTATTACCGATATCCATCTGTAGTTTCATAAAAGTAATATTGTTTATTTTTCTTATATTAAAGTTTTATGATATCAAAATTCACATGGAATGATAAGTATTGTTTTAAAAGAAACAGAATTATTTTAAATAAATCAGATCATAATATTTGACTTGAAAAATAATATTAATTCTGTAATTCGATGTTTGCATTTGATAAGATAGGACAAGTTTATGGCGCATTGTGCAGTGTTCTAAATGAGTATGTATGTTTTGTGCATTGTAAAGGTTTAAGCCACTTTGCATGTTTTGGTATTGTGTGGAGTGTTTATGCCACTTGCGCTTGCTGTACTGTGGATTGTTTGAGCCACTTGCAGCGGGCTAATTATCTAGATAGAGCACTTCGTGCTTTTCTCCCGGTACTCCTTGCACATTTAGATAACTAGTGCTCGTATCTCGAGTAGAGTACTTCGCGCGTTTCTCCCTTAGTACTCCTTGCACATTTAGATAATTAGTGCTAGTATCTGGAGTAGGTACTTCGCGCGTTTCTCCCTTAATACCATTGCCCAGTACTAGATTATTTTGGTTATTTTAATAATTAAACGAATATTAATAGTCAATATATAACATGTCATTATCTATGTTAGTGACTTCTAAATCAGATTGAAATGGGCCTAGTCGTCTCCATGATTAATCATTTAGAGTTTATTTGATTTTTTGTTTGATTTAAGACTTTTTGGGTGAACTGGTTGCTCAGATTTTTATTTAAACATTTTAGTTAGGTCAGCTTTGTACATTGCTTGTTTATAAAAATGGTCCATCCACTCACCACTTCGATAAAATAAAATATACTACTATTGTTCATAATAACATTGTAAGTACTAATCCTAACAATTAATTTTAATAATTTATTATAATGTTTAACATTTGTTATTTGATTAATGGCCAATACTAATTAAGTAAAAAATAATAATAATAAACGAAACTAATGTTTAAAAAAAACACCTACACAAGGACAAATCGAAACAAAAGATGGCAGACCTTATTCTGCCTTTTCCGTTATGTATATAGGGCGCATTCACCACAACGTCTAGAAATATAATTGTAGAAAAACATTGGTTTTATAGAAAAATACGCAATAGAACCATGCAAAAAATTGTGTTAAAAGGTCTCGGTAACAAGATGATCATACAACACGAACTTGCTGAAAAATCTGACGTTAGTGTTTTAAATATATAGAATAGATTACACAAAATATATTCAAAATATTAAACGTGATGATTTAACAAAAAAATCCTCGTTCTTGATGGCTTAAGCTTCTTGCCTAGGCAAGGAAAACATAAAGAACTGCAGCGTCTATAACTTTAATTTCCATTATATTACAATATACATGATAATTGTTTCGACACACAGTGTCTTCTTCGTATAGAATTTACAGTTTCTTTTACAATTAGGTATTTATATACATCTTTCAAAAACAAGACTGTAAGGTACGATGTTTTAAAGCATTTTAAAAGACCTATGAAAATACCTGGTTAGTTAACGAATAGGTTTTTAAGGACAGCTTGTAAATTATAATACTTATTTACTATTAGGTACCGGAATAGGAAAATAACGTGTAACCCGTTGTGATGGTGATACGTTGACTGCCTGGCATATTGTTGCCAAAGTGCTTATTCGAAATAAACTGTTATAGAAAATACATATATCACACGCCCTACTTTAACAAAAGAAAAAAAGTAAAAATAAAAATAAAAATTTTTTTTTGGTACACCTAGTAACTTAGAAATAAAAATAAGCTCGAAAATAAGATGATTTTGAAAAGTATCAATTAGTTTTTTTTTAATTGTGATTAAAGAACCAGTCTTTCGGGTGGACGGCTTATTCGACCACTTCTGGTTTTCACTGCAACGTATTGTTTAGGTAGCTCTTCCAGGCCCAAGAGTTGTGACTGTCTACGTTCTGAACTTGAAACTGCACTGGGAGAGCTTGCAGTTTTAGTAACTTTGCCGGACACCCCAGGTTGACGAAATAATGGTTGTTTAGAGTGTAAAGGTTTAAGGTACTGTCTATTGCGTCTGTATTCAGCCTGGTTTACTTTAACAGTGTAATTTTTTGTAACTATCACTCCTGGATTCCATCATCTTATTCCTTCCTGCACCAGGACTGGTTCAACAAATTTTAGATCTGGTAGTATTTGCACGGTGCTGGCAAATTTTGCTTTGGTGTAGTATTGTAGTCTTCACTGTTTGAATTGATCTTTCTACCATACCATATTGCTTCGTGGGTATCGTGGACTTGACGTTGTTATTTGAAGATCGTGCTTTTGCGCGGTACTCCTGTCATCGAGAAAATATTTTTCAAACATGAAATAACACTTGTAGCAGTTTTATTTGTAAGTCTGTTGACGACACAAATTTTTGAGTAATCGTCAACTATAAATTCCTGGGACGCCACTGTTATATAGTCAATTTCAATTTTTTGCCATGGAAGATTGGGCATACTAGGCGGCGTTAATGGTTCACGTACATTGCTTTTGGAGTAAATTTGACAAGTCACACATATGATCTCTACTAAGTGTATCAAGCACTTTAAGATTTTGGCCAGGGACATACTAAAGGGTGAACTGGTATCTCATTAATCACATGGCCAGTCTTTGAATGCGTAGAGACATCTCATCTAGTGGTTTTTTTAGAAGTCCTAATAAGGATCGATGATCTGTTTTAGCCTCAAACGAAGTTCCATAAAGATAAAAAGAAATTTTTTCACACCCATAGACTAGACTTAACAACTCTTTATCAATATGATTGTATCGTCTCTGAGTGGAGGTTAATGATACTGATGCTAACTCTATAGGATATCCATTTTGTGAAAGCATTGCCCCAAGGCCATAAGAGCTTGCAACAACAGATAACACCGTCTCTTTCTTTGGGTCAAAGTAATATAAAGTTGTAGCGGAGGATACAAGTTGTTTTATTTTATCAAAACATTCTTGTTCCGTACTAGTCCATTGCCACTCATTTTTTTTTATTTAAAAGCCTTCTTAGAGTACTGGTACAGATTTGGAGCAAATTTTGTCAAATAAACCACCATTTCTAGAAAACGTCGAAGATCTTTGCGACACTGAAGAGCTAACATGTTGGTAATAGCTTAAGTTTTATTAAAGTCTGGAGCAATTCCAACACGATTTATATGGTGACCCAAAAACTTAATATTTCTTTTAAACAAAATTTAGATTTTTCCAGATTAAGCGTTAAAGCGCTTTTTTCGATCTTGTCTAATACAGATCTTAGATTTTTATTGTGCTCAGCTACAGAGCTCCCGTATACTAATATGTCATCAAAATATGTGATCTGACCTGGTATATTTTCCAGTAGATCATACATGTAACGTTGAACATTTTCGGGAGCACTTGATATACCATAGGGTAACCTCAAATATTGAAAACGTCCAAATTGTGTAGTGAAAGTGCATAATAGGAAAGTTTTGTAATCTAGGGGTAACTGCAGAAATGCCGATGAAGCATCAAGCAATGAAAAATATTTTGCACCTGACAGTTTTGAAAATAAAGTATCTGGTGTTGGAATTTGAAATATTTCGCTTTTGATGTACTTATTCAAATACAAGAGATCCATGCAAATTATTATATCAGTACCGTTATTTTTTGGTACTATTGGATTTTGCCATTCTGTAGGTTCACTTGCAGGTAAAATAATATTATCTCGCACCTAAGCTTGTCCTTAACTTTATCTCTTAAGACCAGGGGTACTTTCCTAGTACCGCTGATATAAGGTACCGCATCATCTGCCAAAGTTATTTTGAAACATCTGTTACCAATACCAGAAAAAATATGCTTGTATGTATCTAAAATTTTTTCTAACGCTGTGTTTACCTCGTTAATATTTTTATTTATTGTGTTATTTCTAACTATTTTAAAATCTAGAGCAGCAGTTAGCTTTAAAATCAATTTGACATATCACTATTCAAAATATAAAAAAGCAAAGATTCTGAAATATTTTTGTGTTGGCATTTCAACTCTATTTGTCCAATAATGTCAATTTTGTGACCCGTATTACTAGATAATTTGCTAGAAGTATTTTGTATTTCACTTATGTCAATATTTAGTAAATTAAAATCACATGTTCAAAATATTAACCTGTCTGCCTATGTCCACTTTCAAGTTAAAAACATAACGATTTATTCTAATTTGTTCAAACCACTTTACTGAGTGCACTCTAGAGTATATATAGGTATTATTTATTGTCTAAACTACTTGGCTATCACTTTGTGAGTCACTGACAGAGTCATTTTTTATTTCAAGCACAGAATTGTTTTTCTTTGGGCAAAATTTCCTATAATGTCCTTTTAAATAGCATAGGGAACAGTATCTAAAAAATGCAGGACACTTACCTTTTTCGTGTTGCAAACCACATTTACCACAAGGCGAATTGGCCTCTCCCTGTACTGCTCGCTGTCCTGTTATTTCCGAGGTTACTTCTAGAATTATAATTACTACTGCTCCCTGGTCCATGTCCAAAACTCCCTGAGTGACACTTGTGTTCTGTTCTTCTTATGACACTAACTTCTTTAGTAATTTCACGCTGTGTCAACACACTATTGTCCATTGCCCTGCGTATATCTACTGCCTGATTGAGAATCAAATCTGCACATTGAAGTAACTTTTCTTGAATTCTTAAGTCACGCACACCCCATACAATGCGATCCAATATCAAAACGTATAATTCCTTAAATTCACAGGTCAATGCGAGTTGCTTTAAAGCGGTTACAAGCTGATCGATACTTTCTTGTGACAGTTGATCTCGCTTAAAAAATTTGAAATACTCATAAACTGTTATTTAAGGGACTGCAGAATAAATCAGATTGTCTAAATACAATGGAATATTTTTTATCATCACCTTCATTCTCGTATTCAAACGTATTAAATATTTGAATTCGATCATCCCCCAGCAGATTTAAGAGGAGGGCAATTTTTGTTTTATCAACCTTTCCGCTTTTTTCCGTTGCTTGTAAAAACAATTCGAAATTCTGTTTCCAGAATTTCCAATTATTAGCAACGTTATTTCCTTCAAAGCTAAATATTTCAGGAGTCCTTCCTTGTTCCGACATTCTGACAAACTGATAGGTATGTGTTACTTTTAAATGTTTAAAGCAAAAAATCACAATGAGTTATTACAAGCACTAATAGCTTCGATATCGACAGTTTACTCCAATGCCGCTACTACACGTGTCAATCCGACAACACTGCCAAGAAGAAAAACCTAACACTGAAATTGTGTAAATTCCACGACCGGCGAACGAGATAGCCTATAAGTCGCTTTTCCGCTGCCACCTGTACGATGTTTTAAAGTACTTTACAGTATCAATGAACACACACTGGTTAGTTAACGAATATGTCTTTAATGACACCTCGTAAATTATAATACTTATTTACTATTATGTACCGGAATAGGAAAATAACGTGGCACATTGTTGCCAAAGTGCTTATTCGAAATAAACTGTTATAGAAAATACACATATCACAAAGACAGTAAAAATATCGGAATTTCCGACTAATAAAGGTTCAACAATAGGGAATTATGCAAATCTACCTGATCATTTACTAATAGCTCAGTTGTTTTAAATGTATTAATTTCCATACTTTCTAGAAAATTTAGTTCTTTGATTTTATTTTCAGAACGAAGAATTTTGAAATTTGAAATAAAATCAAAGAACTCTTTTTCTAGAATGTTTTTCTAGAATGTACGGAAATTAATAAATTAATAACCAAAAGATCAGGTGGATTTGCAAATTCTCCTTGTTGAACCTTTATTAAGTTTATTACTTGTAAATTCAGATATGTTTTTGTCTTTATAAACTGCGCAAATTTCATTACAAGAAGACATTGTGTGGTATAACGTAATATAGTGGAAATTAAAGTTACAGACGTTTTATTCAGTGTATAATATATTTCCATTAAGTACTAACTCAATTGAATAAATAAATGTTTAAAAAATATATGTATTCGATAAATGTATTTCATATTATGTTACCAATAAGATAAGATATTGCCAAGAGGATAAAATATTGGGGAACGCTATCTCTATATATGTTCATCCTGTATACCATATGTGCTATAAAAAATGTGTGTGACCTTATAAAAGTAGTTATCTTAGTTTTTAACTTAAAATTGTCAGTATTTTTTTCATTATATTTTTGTTACCTCTTTTCATCAATATTAAATGGATCTGTATTTAAAACAAGTTTTCTATACGGCCTTAATTTAATGTTGAATAAAGTCAGCCTAACCAACTAATCTGTACCAATTTAAGAACTGTGAAACGTATATTTGTGCTAAGAAAGGTTTTTCAAAAATAGCTAATAACTTTTTCTCGAAAATTCAATTTTCGATTATTTTAGTCCTATTGTTAACCCTATCCGTGGACACCCCGTATATTTCAGATTAAAATCTACCAAAACCTATATTTCATGTCTTAAAAGGGCTAAATCAAAGTTATCCCAATCAAATCTTGCAAGTATATAAACTTAAAACCAACGACTTAAAATTAATATTTCTTCTTTCTTTAAAGGAGGCTCCTTCGGAGGTCTATATTTTCAAAACATCTCGTTGGATTTGAATGTCCTCATGGTATCTTTTAATCTGAAATTCAATTATTATATAGTCTGGGTGTAGTCTTTTATTAAGACACAGATTTTAAGATATATAGTCATCATATCATCGATCCTTAAAAGAGGGATCTTGATCCCTGTGATAATGTTGAATAAGAAATATACGTCGTTGCCTCAGGAAACGTGATTCTCGTTTCAAGAATAGTGCTTGATATTAAGTGATGCGTTTGTTATGTAAATGGGTAATGGGTGTTCGACCTTGAAGTTTACCTCTATAGAAAGGCTTGGCTAGTATAGAAAACTTCATATCGAGACGCGACTCATTTGCAGTGAGAACTCGCTCTTGTACATTGGGAGCCCGTAGGAATTTTAAACCTATTTAAAAACATATTATTTATTAAATAGTATTATATTAAATTAATGTGTTTACTTAAACCCTGAAAAGAACTTTAATATATATTTCGATATATCAAGAATCATTACATACATTCCGAAAAAAGTATTGGTATATTGAAAATGTGTAAAACCGATTTTGGGACTCTCCCAAGAACAGTAGTACGGTGATACGAGGCCAACGCAGGTTGTCACTCAATAATGCGCAAGCGCGTCGTCACGCGCTTCGAGTCGGTGGAACTCCACCAACTACCGAATATGCGATGCGAGCCTCGTTTTAAATGATTCGCGTGATGTGTCAGACGGTGGCTTCGTCGCGGTAAATACCCGGCTATACTTAGCGTATTACTGGCGCGGTGCGTTATAGCGCTCTTAGGGAAACTTACGCGGTGTTTCCTCACGTTGCGAAACGTGTTTTTCGTATATACTTAGCGGGCGTATTTTTCTGATTATTTACCAGAAAGAAACATATTTTTACTATGATTAATAAGAAAGATATGAGTTGAATAGCGAATCGATGCATACTTTTCCCAAAAATTTATTAACTTCGTTATGCTGTGAGTTACATTTTCAGTTAATAACTATAGATATAAACTCAAAAAAAAATTATATTATTAACTAAAATCCTGCGTTTTGACTGGTCTGTCTGCATATATTAAGTATTTTTTTTAAATTCTTGTGAGCTCCCAAAAATCGGGTATTTAAAGTACATGGTATTTAAATTATAAAACTGAAGTTTTGTGTTAGTTCTTAAAATATATATAAACATATGGAGAAAAGACGGTTCACAAAGTGTTAATAAAAAACAAAAACAAAATTATAACGTACTCGTACTCCGTAGATACGTAAATAAGAGAAATTAACGGCCATTCGGACAAAATGTTCTGCCTGTGGTGAGCTTATTCAAGTATAGGGCCCAAAAAATCTTAAAGCATATTTTCTAGTAAAGAAAAAGCAAAGTAGAGGGCGTAATGTGGAAAAGAGAAAAGAAACTGAACTCGTCTACGCCTAGTTTTGATTTTTACCAGTAGCATAGAATAAATTTGTCATTAAATTAGAAATATTTATAAACAGTTAATAATTTAAAACGTAAAACTCTTTTAATGGTTTCCTTCGACAGCCAAAATCGATAACTTACATATGCAGAACCAGGGCTCTTTTGGTGATAAAATATTACTTGTTACAGATACTCCGTATACAAATCTACGTAGGTAGGTTTTAAAAACCAAATATATTTTTGTTAATGTTTAATTTTACACTAATTTATTTAGTTTGTACCAGGGTACTTGCGAGGACGACGCAGCATACAAGGGCTATGGTCTCGCATCTGTTCCCATAGATGGCACCTCTTACTCTATGGGTTATAATATCTCACTGCCTAATATTTATAAGCTAAAACTACATAACATTCGGAAACTCACAAGGCTGAAACAATTCGAAGATTTCGAGGGTAGGTAGGTACTAGGTCTCCGTCTGAGCTTGTCACAGGCCCATGCGTTGCCAATTTTCCTTATTTGAACAGTTATACTGTTTATTTTATCTATAACTCAAGAATTATTAGGTATCACTAACAATTAGAATTAAAGGAGGAAAAACTTTATTTTTTGACCATAAAGGATTTCAAAAATGTTAGAATTTCCGTGTAGGATAAACACAATTTCCATATATGTATATTCACTTGCTCTTTCGGTATAAATACGTAAACTCGGAAATACTGCTGTAAACCAAAGCCCTTGTATGCTACGTCGCCGTTGCAAGTACCCTGGTTCAACTCGGTTATTGATTTTTTCTAATATAACGGCAAATATGGCGTCTAGAGAATTAAAACCGCATTCGACATTCCATAAAATAACTTCTTTGAAATCTTGGTTAAAGGAGTAATAATTACATTTTTAAACGTTGAGCGAATACAAAATATTTTCTGTCTGTAGTTTATAAAAATAAGGCAAGAAAGACTATAAAGATATTGTCATAAAATTATATTTAAAGTTAAACATTTCTCGAAATGCAGATGGGAATATTGTACAATTAAAATCGACTGCTGTAAGCAGTTATTTAAAGAAAATATACGTATTTAATATATTTACTGTTTCCATTTGAAAAGTCACCCTGTTTAATTTTACACAAATGTGATATTCGTACTGGTAATAGTAATATTTTCTTTTTATTTTTAAGTTAGGTATCCCGGACGTACTAATTAATATATTTCATCATAAAACTTAAAAAAGCTTTATATTACATAAATGTGCTAACATAGGGCGTTATAATATATGGTTGCATATTTGCCAAGAACATGAAATAAAAACTAAATAAATTTGTGTAAAGTTAAACATTAACAAAAATATATTTGGTTTTTAAAACCTACCTACATAGATTTGTCTTTGGAGTATCTGTAACAAGTAATATTTTATAACCAAAAGAGCCCTGTTTCTGCATATGTAAGTTATCGATTCTGGTTGTCGAAGGAAACCAATAAAACGTTTTAAATTATTAACTGTTTATAAATATTTCTAATTAAATGACAAATCTATTCTATGCTACTGGTAAAAATCAATACTAGGCGTAGACGAGTTCAGTTTCATTTCTTTTTTTCACATTGCGCCCTCTACTTTGCTTTTTCGTTACTAGAAAATGTACTTTAAGATTTTTTGGGCCCTATACTTGAATAAGCTCACCACAGGCAGAATATTTTTTCCGAATGCCCGCGCTTAGTTAAATGTTTTTAAACATCACTAGAGGTATAAATAATAAACCTCGCATTTGTTCCCATAGATAGCACCTCTTATGGGTTATATCTCACTGCCTAATATTTTCATCGTGTATATTCAACATACCGTTGAGTGTTTTCTATCATCTCTACAACATGGCTGCATTGGCCTGATGAGCCCCATTCTATGGCAAAATGTCGTCAATTATGCCGGTAGAGATGATTGAAAGCGTTTAAAGGCTTTTGTCAGTATAATGATCCATGCTTTTTTTGGACGCTATACTCGTATAAGCTCACCACATGCAGAATATTTTGTCCGAATGGCCGTTAATTTCTCTCTTATATATTTTATAATTTCGAACGTCAGCAAATTTATAATTTTGTTCAGATTCGCGAGGTTTACATAATTTAGTTCATCCTTTTGGCTTCAGTAGTGAAGATAGGTACGCTCTAGTACAGATTTTACCATGAAACCGACTTGATGTATGTAGATTTAAAAAATACCCTCTAAATAACCAACATTTGTGTATAGTTTACATAAGAACTGACACAAAACGTCAGTTTTATAATTTAAACACCATGTACTTTAAAAACCGATTTTTGGGAGCTCACAAGAATTTTAAAAAAATGTAACTCACAGCATAAGACCTAGCTTTTAAGGCTGTAACGAAGGTAATACATTTTTGGAGAAAGTATACATCGATTCGCTATTTAACTCATATCTTTCTTATTAATCATAGTAAAAATATGTTTCTTTCTGGTAAATAATCAGAAAAATACGCCCGCCAAGTATATATGAAAAACACGTTGCGCAACGTGAGGAAAAACCGCGTAAATTTCCCTAAGAGCGCTATACCGCGCCAGTAATACGCTAAGCATCGTCGTGCATTAACCGTGATGAAGCCACCATCTGACCCATCACGAAAGGTTCGTGAAGGACAGCCATCGGCTCCGCTTGGCGCAAAAAGCGGGCCGCGAATCATTTAAAACAAGGCTCGCATCGCATATTCGGTACCGACGAGGACAAAGCTGAAGCCTTAGCGGATGCCATAGTCCAACAAGGTCAGCTAAACCAACACCCAGAGGAAGACGAAGAGCTCACCGAAGAGGTCCACGACTCAGTTAGAGACCTGGATGCTTGGATTGTACCTCAACAAAATCCACATCCTGTCTCACCCGGGGAAGTTCGAGACATTATCAGGAAACTGAAGGTCAAGAAAGCCCCTGGAGCCGACGGCATCACCAACAAGATGCTGAAAAACTTCCCCAGGAAAGGATACAGTGCGATGGCCAACATCATAAACTCCATCATAAGAACATGCCACTTCCCCAGCACATGGAAAAAGGCAGAAGTCATCGTCATTGAAAAACCAGGAAAAGACAGGACAGTACCACACAACTACAGGCCCATCAACCTACTCCCTGCTTTAAGCAAAGTAGCTGAAAGATCTATAGCCAGAAGACTAAAAGATGAATCCCAAGAACTAGATGCCATCCCAGATGAACAATTCGGCTTCAGGGCAGGGCACTCATCTGAGCAGCAGGTACTCAGAACCACAGAGTATATCACCAAAGG
Source organism: Kuschelorhynchus macadamiae (assembly GCA_030620095.1). NCBI lineage: Eukaryota > Metazoa > Arthropoda > Insecta > Coleoptera > Curculionidae > Kuschelorhynchus > Kuschelorhynchus macadamiae. Next base: position 291,756 of record JAUTXW010003004.1, read on the forward strand.
ATTCAACAATAGAGAGGCCACAGGAGCAGTTTTCCTGGGCATCGAAAGAGCTTTCGACAGAATGTGGCACCAAGGCCTGATCCACAAAATGTCGGTGGCTGGATACGAGAGAGGAAACATAAAGCTTATCAGGAGCTACCTAAATAACAGATCATTCACAGTCAAGGTGAATGACTCTCATTCAGCTCCAAGAGGACTAGTAGCTGGAGTACCACAAGGGTCTGTGCTGGGACCCGTCTTATACTCCATCTCTCACGATGTCCCAATCGGAGATGAGGGCTTAATGGCACTTTACGCTGATGACACGGCCATCCTTCACCAAAGCAGAAGCACCCGGATAATGGGCAGACGACTGCAAGAGGACATTGATAACCTTCATGACTGGTGTGTCAAATGGAAGGTTAAGATCAACCCCCAGAAGTCCCAAGCAATCCTATTCCAACGTAGGAGAATGGCTCCAAGAGCTAAAATTCGAGTTGGAGATGTCGAGATACCTTGGTTACACGAGGCCAAGTACCTAGGGATGACCATGGATAGAAGCTTGACATGGAATAACCATATCAACGCAGCGAGGACAAAAACCAGACTAGCGATGGGTAAACTTTATCCACTGCTCTGTCGGAAAAGTGAAATGGGACTGAGGACCAAGCTACTACTGATCCAAACAGTAGCCAGGAGCCAACTCACATATGGCTCTACATCCTTCGGATATGCTTCTAAATCCCACCTTATGAAGCTAAAGAGGACAGAAAACAAACTCATTAGGATGGCAGCTGACGCCCCATGGTTTATCAGGAATGAGGATCTGCAGCGTGATCTTCAATGGACACCTATCGAAGACTTCATGCGGCAAAAGGCTACCCGAGCCTTCAGGGCAGCAAAAAATCACCCCAACGAAAGCCTACGAGACCTGGTAGACTACAATCCGCTAGCTCCGAGACACAACACCTGGACAAGGTACAGGAGACCCAGACATGGGCTCCTGCACTAATATACTCTAGGTTGGAAGTGGGCAAATCGAAATTTCTGAGTCTCCGTGCTCCTCAGGAACTAGATCTTGCTCACCGAAACCCCAAGAGTATCAACAAGAGGCCATCAAATTCCAAGAAGAGGATTCCCAGGTACCTCAGCTGGCTCCGGCGTGAGTTGCAGCTGAACCTGAGGTAAAAGAAGAGGATCCCAGGTACCTCAACTGGCTCCGGCGTGAGCTGCAGTTGAACCTGAGGGAAAAGAACACCCCACCTCAGCCTCAACACTGCCGGATCACGGAACAGCAGTGTCGCTGAGGGCACAGAAGAGGACCAAAAACTCGAAGACCACCAGGCACACTGACGGAGGGACACTGACAACGGCAGACTGGACCACGGGACAGTAGGACGCAGGCAGCGGCAATCCGGACAGAAGGAAGGAGGACAACAGAGAAATATCCCCACCCTGGTAAGACGACACTTCCCTATTAATAATATTTTTTATTTTCAGATGACTACAAGTATCGCAAAAACATCCTGCCAAGTGAGGACCTCCCCCCCCCTACGACAGCGAGGACCATGTCCTTCATAGGAGTTTCTCCCGAAAGGACGGCACCAACCCCATCGAAGGATCCTTGGCTAGCCCAATGATGCTCTATCTGATCGGGGCCCGTTGGGGTTTAGTGGGTATTGTTGACTCCGACAGGTCCACACTGTCTTCCCTTCTTCTGGAAGGGAATTCGTGCGTAAAAGCATTCCCATCGACACAAAAAAAAAAAAAAAAATATTCGGTAGTTGGTGGAGTCCACCGACTCGAAGCGCGTGACAACGCGTTTGCGCATTATTGAGTGGAGACCTGCGTTGGCACCGTACTACTGTTCTTGGGAAAGTCCCAAATTCGGTTTTACACATTTTCAGTACACCTATACTTTTTTCGGAATGTATGTAATGATTCTTGATATATCGAAATATATATTAAGGTTCTTTTGAGGAATTAAGTAAACACATTAATTTGATATAATACTATTTAATAAGTAATATTTTTTTAAATAGACAAGAGCCAGTTCTCACTGCAAATGAGTCGCGTCTCAATATGAAGTTTTCTATACTAGCCAAGCCTTTTTATAGAGGTAACCTTCAAGGTCGAACACCCCCTACCCGTTTACATAACAAACGCATCACTTAATATCAAGCACCCCCCATCAATCAGACACATATCAAGGTCAAACAATTTGACAATCAAAAAATTATCAAGATTATTTCGTATAACACCCCCCGTCAAAAAAATCTCAGGGACGATTCAAAGTAAGACAATTTGACCTTCAAAACATCTTCAAGGTCATTTTAATGTCAAACAATTTGTCCTTAAAATATCAAGGTCAAATGAACCTAAGGTCAAGTGGGCGATGCATCAACTTGACATTAAAATTTTCAAGGTCAAATAAACCCAATGTCAAGTGGGCGGGGCACCCTCAAGGTCAAATGACGTCACAGGGCTAGGGGCAGGGACGTAAGAGGAAGGGGTGTTGACCTTCAAAATTTCAAGGTCAAATGGACCCAAGGTCAAATGAACCCAAGTTAAAATAGGCGGGGGGGCTCAAGGTCAAATGACGCCACAGGGCGAGGGCAGGGACGTAAGAGGGGGGTCCGAAGGATAAATTATTAGACTATTACCAAATACTTTTGTTTGTTCAATCCTAACAGAACGTAACAAGGTGTGGTGTAGTGTGGTTAGAATTCTTGTACTTTGATTGAACCAACTCTTGTTTGTATATATTTCGTAATTTAAAAAAATTTAGTATGGTAACAGGACGTCATTTTGAAGATATATTTTACATTAAAAGAGGATCACTTATGTTAAAATGACTTTTCGACCTTATTTCATACCCATTTAAGAACAATACAATTATTCATTCTACAATAGCAGTGTATAGGTGAAAGAATCTAAATAACGGAGAATATAATTTTTTTAAATCTTACAAAACTCAAGTACTGTAGGCTTCACGTCATTCTTAAATAGAAACGTAGAGTATTTAAGAGCCCCAGGTCGCGTCTACTTTGTCGCGCCACAAAAATTCACGGCGTCCAAACAAGCGTCAACGTCAAGCACACTTTTATAAATATAGGCCGTATTCCGTATCTAATCTTGGTTTCGATTTTGTGTTCCGTATTCTTCGGTTATCTGAAAAGTCGGTTATTTACGAAACATGGTTCCTGAAAATAACTGTCAACAGTGTCATCAGAACAAACGATAAATTTTGTTAGTTGTCGGGTAACCAATGTCTGAACTGTCATTTACATAACCGGTGTTTCGTTTTTAAAGGGTTTTTCAGAAATCGCTGTCAGACTTCTGTCAATTGGATCAATGGTTAACCAGGTTTACGGCCATAGTCAGTCAGTGCGGTTGTGACATGAATGTCGAGCAAGCATTTGTTATGTGGTATCTCATTAGGCGAAAAAGAAAGATAAAGACAAGAAGAAATTGTCTTTATCTTTCTGTCCAACGTGGCGCACAGTGTTTCATGCAATGGACAAAAGTCGAAAAATTTATCATCAGTTTTCACCTAAATTTTAATGCATCTAGAGAAAAATAAGTCCAAATTTTTCGAAAATATGGCTTAGAAACCCGATAAGTTTGTCGTAGTAGGCAAACAAAATATGACAATTATCTTTGCGTCATCTGCTGGTTTGCGACTGTCGTATTTGCTTGTGTTAGCCTGTTGATTTATTCTACAAAATACTTAGTTTAATTGTGTAAATTATGAATAAAGTTAACAAAGGTCATATTTTAATATAATAGTATTTTAAGGGAAAAATACTTTCGTAAAATTTTTATGAATATAGTTAATTATTGTTATATTATTAAATGAAAAATAAACAACTCCAAAGCCTAGGTTATAGATTGAAAAAGTTTGCGTCTGGCGTCGTCCTTTTGAGCTAAGCGTTTACGCTGCTCCTTATCACGTCCTATAGATTGAAAACGTTTTCGCTTTGCGTCGCCTGTGGAACTAACCTTACTTTTATCATTATATTTATCGCCTTGACTGTAAAACAATTTTGACTTGCTTGTTTTAAAGTTGCTGTGCGTTTTTTTTTTATTTACTGAGATAGACAATCAAAATCCTAATAATGATGCCTAGCATTATGGACATATCAATGTGTGCTGAAAAGTTTTTGAAGAGAAAGCGGCAAAGAAGGTGGCGGCCTCTGCCTATTAATTGGGGTAGAAATAAGCATTTTTTTTTAATGGATGAAGATGTTATGTGTATATTTTAATGTTAAATTTACTACAAAGGACGAACGTTTTGAAAGGCCCTCCAAAATCCAGCAATTTTATTGGTTGCAGCTTAAAGCAAACGTCGACTCACGCTAGCCGCTTCCGTCAAAGTTAAAGATGGCCGTCATTTCGACGGCTAGCGGAAACTCACACGGATGGCGGCAAAAATATAACTGTACTCATTGCTTTACGTTTATTAAACTTCAAGGACAGTGCAAACGGCGACGCAAAACTCAAACGTTCTCAATCTATAACCCAGGCAGAAACTAATCAAGAATTTTCTAAAATACATCCAAAAACACCTTGGTGAATTTTGCGTGGTTTAAAGCTTTGTAATATGTACTTTCTAATTTTGTGTGAGAATCTGTCCCAAACGGCCCTTAAAATTTAAATAATTTTTTAAGAGGGAAATGCAATTTAAATAAAAATGCAAAATAAAAGATTTTTTAAATATTAGCCAAGATTATATTGTAATGTTAAGGATCTAGAAAAATCTGTGAAAAATATTAGCATATATCTTTGTTTAAAATTAAATACAAAATTGAAGGGATGTAATCGAACCCGTTCGCGTTTTGGGAAACGACATGCTGCTTAGATAAGTGATACATTTAGCTTACTATAGAACTTAGTGGACAAATTGCAATCAAAACAACTTGTGGAAGTTACTAATAATCTTGAAAAATTTACATAGATAGATCCACAAAAGATTCTGAAGATCTATCTTTAAAAACAAAGATTCGAAGGGTATGATATTGTTTCGAAAATGACAACGGAAGAATTGTTTTGACCTGCACAAACATCTGCCGAGATATCAATTTCTTCTCTACAACCGGTTATTAAAAAAAAATCTTTATCGCCTCAAGAGGCATTAGGAATATAACTGGATTTATACTTATCTGTTAGAATATACAATATTTTGAGATCAGTGGTAAATTCCGTTCATAAAGACCGTTTCCTGAGTTTAAGTTTAAGAGAATACAGAAAACAGCATGTTCCTACAAATATATATGTAATATATAAAAAACTTTTCTGAAAATTTAAAAACTGATCAATATTTGTAGTGGCATTAGTTCCCTCAAAATTGGTGGATGAAGAAAAGGGTGACAACCTTTGGATCAATTTACGTCCTTCCTCAATTCTATTCTGTAGGCCTGTTAAATGTACTTTATAAAAGAAACGGCACAACTGGTTCGTGAAGAGGAACGTCAAACGAATTCCAAAATAAATAAGTTGGAATCTTATAAAATTTATTTTAATAACAGGCGTCTAGAAATAAATTTTGAAATACTTTTTACAATGTTAGATGGCAGTATGGAAAATATTTTATCGGGAACTAACGCTAACTCAAGATGTTTCGTATGTGGGGCATCTTCGAAAGAGATGAATTCGGAAACAGTTATGAACAAAACCTTTCCTACAGAAAATCTTCGCTCTGGTAAGATTTTTTGAGTATCTATTACACATTTCATATCGTATACCAATTAAATCATGGCAGATCAAAGGTGAAAACAAAAACATCGTCGAAAAAAAAACAAAATTATAGTTACAATTCAAGTCAAAAATGACATCAGAGGACAAACGAAAGTCAGGGTTTGGATCAACGAGTGACGGGCTAGAAGGATCTTTAAAAAGCCCCAATTGCCATAATTCTAAGGGTATTGTCTTTAAATAAAAGAAACACGAGAACTTTATATAAATCTTTATTGTTGGTTTTACATGCCTAGTAGTATTCACGAGGTGTTGGTACATGGTGCCATGATAATCGAGTTCTTCAATTGAATCAGACTAGAAAAACATCCAGGGCGAACATTAACACGGATTTAATTAATTTATTATCACTTAGCTCTGACTCTGAACTTTCGACCCACAGAAGAATTGTATCTAAATAAAATTGTTAAATTGATGACGAAATTAAGAAATATTTAATAGTTGAAAATCCCGTTGAAGAATCTTCAGATATATCTTTACCCAGTGATCTTTCAATACTATTAGAAAGCGATGAAGAAAATAACGAATAAGTCTAAATTGGTACCTATAGTACGTGTCTAATGTCAGAAGCATCATTACCAATCATTACCATCATGATGGTAAACACCATTATAATTTACGTAGACGTCCTGTTAGTTATACTTCTGGCCAACAAGTTTGGCGTAAAAATAAGATTTTGTCCGACGTCGCCAATTATTTTAGCGCTAAACTATCTCCCTAATTTATAGGTTCTTTTATTATTAAAGGAAAAACTGGCACTTGTACATATGAATCCGGTGCGAGCAAAGGTATTTGGCACGTTTAAGATCTTAAACCAGTGCTAATCGAATCTGAATGTCCATCAAACTAATTTAAAAGATCAACTCAAAATGTATTACCATCTGATTCGTATTGTTTATTATTATCGTTAGTACATTGCTTATTTTAATTTTTAAGTATAGGGTTAGTGACATTGTATCTTGTTCTATATTGTAAGACTCGATCAGTAACTATTATCTGTCACTGTTTTAAATTTTCACCAATTTTGACTATTTTCCCAGACTTGATTTATTATTCCCGATTGTGACTTCTTAGCATGGCGTGTCTGTTCTTGATGCCAGGTCTATTCCTTTACAATAGCAGTGAGCGGTACTACTGCTATTTAATTTATTTTTGCAAACTTACTTCTTTGGTAGAAGGAGAACATGTTTGTCGTTATTGCGTTACTTGACTACCTTTATTGTCAAATTTTTGAATAGTTCTACCTTACCTTGTTATCTTTAATATTTTGTTGGATTATTTATTTCCTTCTAAGCCTCTTTGGCTTTATAGGCCATCACCATGTTTACATGGATTTCTTTGGGCTTATTTGGAAATTTACTTGTTACCGTTATTAAGTTCATTTCTTTCTCTATCCCGGCCCTGCGGTCTGGGCTTTAAGAATTTGGTCGAGGCGGGTATCTGCCGGTGGTAAAAGTCCACCAAGTGTCCACACTTAAAAAGCTCCGGCTTTCCGTCAAAACATTATTGACGATGACGAGTCACACTTGGAGTGAATTTAACTATTCACCTTTTACACTTTTACCTTGTATTATTGTTGTTTGTTATCTTACCTTTATTATTAACTTACCTTTATTATTATCTTACTTCTATATTTATATTTGATGTTTTGATAGTGATTAACCTACCTTTATTGCTGCGGTTTGGTCGGTTTTCTTAGTTGCTTACTATCCTTACTTTCATATTGTTTGATTTTGCTAAGATATGGCCGCGGTTTGGTCGGTTTTCTTAATGATTGCCTTCATATTTCTTAGGAAATTGCCACTTTGACATTGATATACCTTTATAGTCTTAGCTTATGATTGATTTATTTGTACTTGCCTTTTGTGCTTGCACTTGTATATTGGTTTTTGTTATTTGATATTTTACCCTTTTTTGCCTTCATATTTCTTAGAAAATTGCCATAGATATTTTGGATTTGGCCCTTTTGTGCTTGCACAAGTTTGATTTTTTTGAGCCCTATTGTGACTACCTTTGATTTAGTTATTAAATCCATTAGTGTTAGTTAGCCATTTTTTTTTTCTTCTCTTTAAAGGCTGAGTGTCGTTGGGTGCTATCAAATGTTGATTTCAACGTTCTCTTTCATACTATTTAGTGCAGGAGAGAACAGATCAACTGGAAGGGCTAGTTAGGGGTGGTTGGTGTTTGGCCCCTCGCAGTCTCAATGAGCGGCCATAGAGCCTAGGGAGGATAACACCACGTCGCGTCGGTTAGAATGCACAAATGAGCATTATGTGGATAGTCAATTAAAATCTGGCCTTTATTGCATAACATCTTGTCTACATATTGTCCCCGAGCGTATTTCTAGTTGAAGTTGATCTATTAGAATTCAGCAGGTTGGTGACAGTGGCAACATTCGGAACACCCTATTTAGTTTATTTTATGGTTCGTGGTCGTCACGGTGCCTATTTATTTGTTCTCATACCTTTCTCTTATTAATTTATCCCCTTTCTTATTGATTTAGTTTATCTTTATTAAAATACTTTATTAAAATACCTTTACTGGTTTTTTTCCTGTTTGAATTACGGTTTTTAAAAGAAGTTTTCTTTTCTCTCTTGTATTCACTTTGGGTTATCCCTCTCTAGGCCATTTGAAGCTTTTCTAACTTTATAGCTTATATAATAAAGTAATTGATTTGTACATCCCTCCTTTCCTTGTAGAGGGGGAGTTGTAACACTCTAATTTTGTTATATAGTTTAATCTTTAAGTTTAACATTTATAATATACTCTTTTAGTGTTAATTTTTAATAATTGAAATGTGCGCTTTATTTAAATTATATATTGGTTTTATAGTTTAGTTACATTACCCATATCTGAAGCGAAGATTTCATTTGTTATACCGGATTATATTATACTGATTAATCGGTATGTATAGCGCCACCTATTATCAACAACTATCAGTACTCTTAAACTAAAGTAGTTCACCACCCCGTTCTAAAGAAACGTTTTACTGCAAGTTCGAACGTTGTTACTTGGATGGCGATGCCTAGATTCATACAATATCATTCATCAATTAAAATCATAATAATTTAAAAAACGAAACCCAAATAACATCTACAGATATATATTTCTTAATATTACAGAGTAGATAAGAACTTAATTTTAGCAGTCTTGAAAACCTGTTTTGCCTCCTTTCTGCTAGTTTTGGTCTTTCGATAATCTTGTCAGGATGCTGCATTTTCGACTTCAAACCTTTATTTTTGGGTCCAAACATATCTTTTCTAACGCTGTAAATAATAAAATACAGGCAATTAATGCACCGAATTTTTCATGCATGTGAGGTCGATATTTTGTATTAATAATCAATGTAGGAATTTATGTTTATGAAGCACGGTTACTTTGATAAATATTTGTATTTTTATATATATATATATATATATATATATATATATATATATATATAATAAATATATGTATTTTTATCATAACACATAAGGGCAATATTAATACAAATTCTTTAAAATCAATATTTATACCTTTTTTTTCTTGGATTAGGTAGCTGTTGCATATTGGTATAACTAAATCGGTTCTGTGTAGTGTTTGGAAAACCAAATTACTTCCTTAAATATTTCCTTTTTCAATAATTTTCTCATGGTATTTAGACCCTTTTTTGTCCTGAATTATTACTCGATGGTCTCCTGTGAATTGCCTAAAATATTTCGTTATGAATAAATCTGTTTAAATGGTAAAATAACAAATTTATTTATATCGTATTGTTGAGAAAATTTCATTTAAATTAAGCCTAGGTACAGGGTGTTCCAGCGAGGACTGAACAGGGACCTATTTTCGACCTTCCTTGTATTTTGGAAAAATTCAAAATAGCCAATCGATGTATTTTTTCTTGTAGAATCCAAAAATGTCATCGAAAAAATATTTGAACCAGAAACAAAAGAGTTACGCTATGCATCAGGTGTTTTTTAAATGGAATGTATCGTTTTTTATACGATTTTTGGAAAGAGTGATTTTTTTATGTCCGTTCTGATTAAAAGATTTGATTTTGCGATAGCTGTTTATATTACATTTTAATGTTTTACAAACTAAAATTTTAGCTTCACCTGTTTAAAATATACGATAGGTTGGTATAGGTGATCAAGGTAAAATGACGTTTGAATGCTTTGTCAATAAAAATTGACATTATTTTAATTATTGTCGAAGTCTTCACCTAAAAATATATATATTTGACTCTGATCGAAATGAAATACTCTTTGGACGAGAGACTACAGATTGTTATGCTATTTTACAAGTGCCAAGAAAATGGAAGAGATGCAAGAAGAAGATTTATTGCAAATTTTCATAGAAATATATCCATCAATACAATTCTAAGGATAAAAAACCTATTTGAGGAAAATAAAACTTTACATGATAGAAAAAGAAATATACAAAGAAGAAATCGAGACCAGGCCATTATAAATTATTTTCAAGTTAATCCAACCAAATCTATTTCGGATGCAGTTCGGGAAGTTCAGTACGGTGGCGGTGTAAGGCGCAGAAGAGTTACCCGAGGGACTGTTCACAGGACTCTGAAAATTCATAAATTTAGGCCTTTTCGTATCCTTCCACTTCAGCACCTAACACCGGCACAAAAAGAACTTCGCTTCCAATTTGTTTCTCAAATGGTAATTCGGCAAGAAAACGAAGACCCTGATTTATTCAAAAATATTGTGTGGACCGACGAAGCTACTTTCACAACATCGGGAGTATTCAACAGACATAATAGTCACCACTGGGCCGTTGAAAATCCAAAAAAGTTCCAGACTATTAAATTTCAAGGGAGGAATTCTATTCATGTTTGGTGTGGGATAAAAAACAATAAAATTTTGGGACCAATATTTTTTAACGGGACTTTAAATGGGCACAAATATTATGAGTTTTTAGAAAACGAAATTGAAAATTTTTTGGAAGACTTACTATTGGCAGAATATCAGAATTTAATTTGGCAATATGATGGGGCGCCTCCTCATGCCGTGCATGATGTGGTTCAAATTTTAAATCGGCGCCATAACGAATGGATAGGGCGAAATGGAACATATGCTTGGCCGCCCAATAGCCCCGACCTCTCAGTTTTGGATACATTTCTTTGGGGCCATTTGAAGAACGTCGTATGCAGACAACGAAACGAAAATATTCAAGAGATCATGGGAAAAATTGTCGATGAAATAAATCGCCTTAACCAGGTAAATCATATTGTAACAACAAGTTTAGAAAGGCTACAAAGGGGTTATCGATGTTGTTTCGAGAAAAACGGCGGTCACATTGAAAACTTATGTTATTAGTAGTTTTATTTTATTATTTAATAATTATTTTTTATTGAGTTTCTTTTTCTATCATGTAAAGTTTTATTTTCCTCAAATAGGTTTTTTATCCTTAGAATTGTATTGATGGATATATTTCTATGAAAATTTGCAATAAATCTTCTTCTTGCTTCTCTTGCATTTTCTTGGCACTTGTAAAATAGCATAACAATCTGTAGTCTCTCGTCCAAGGAGTATTTCATTTCGATCAGAGTCAAATATATATTTTTTAGGTGAAGACTTCGACAATAATTATTCAAACGTCATTTTACCTTGATCACCTATACCAACCTATCGTATATTTTAAACAGGTGAAGCTAAAATTTTAGTTTGTAAAACATTAAAATGTAATATAAACAGCTATCGCAAAATCAAATCTTTTAATCAGAACGGACATAAAAAAAATCACTTTTTCCAAAAATCGTATAAAAAACGATACATTCCATTTAAAAAACACCTGATGCATAGCGTAACTCTTTTGTTTCTGGTTCAAATATTTTTTCGTTGATATTTTTGGATTCTACAAGAAAAAATACATCGATTGGCTATTTTGAATTTTTCCAAAATACAAGGAAAGTCGAAAATAGGTCCCTGTTCAGTCCTCGCTGAAACACCCTGTACCTTGTTGTAGTCAGAGTTTTTCCACTTCCCCATTTGAAATCAATTCCCCATAGCTTTGTTCTCTGTTTTAGTTGCAAGTTGATTTTTCGGGATAGCCTTTTCAACTGTTATTCTAATTATCTAAGTTTTGTAAGCTGGAAGATAGATGTTTGTTTACTATTCGTTTTGCCTAGTTCACAGTATAATTTAGGGTGTAATAAATTGGTGGCACTCACCTTTTATTTTTTTTAACTTTTAAGTTTTTCCCCACGCCCACTCTCCGGGATAAAAGAGCTTAGGGCATTGATATTGCACGCTCAGTTTACCACGAGCTTGTGTGTTGATACTTTTGCCTTTCTTTTTTTTAATTAACTTTGCGAGTTTTTTTTATTCAGTAAATCAATAAAATAAAATATTTCTTATTATATAAAAAATAAGAGCATAGCAATCTTGCACCCTACGGTTATAAACCAGAGCAAGGGTTGTACAGTATAACAAAAACAGCATACTATATTTTTCATAATTTTCATACGCTGCCATTATTCGAAGAAATTGATAAATATTAAATTAAATTACCAAAAGAACGTTTATAAACTGTTTTATAAACCAAAAGTCGATCCAAAAACCGATGACACAAATATTTGACATTTATTTCTGTTTGTTGTCATAAACAGTAGCCATAGCCTACTATTAAATTATGCATTTAATTTTAGAAAATTGTCGTTTATTGGCATGTTTCTGAGAAAAAGTGCATACTATCATATATTTTTAAAAGGTAAAAAAAGAAAAATTGTATAGTTATATATATATATATATATATATATATATATATATATATATATATATATATACAGGTTGTTCTATTAAAAAAAATAAAGTAGGGTCCGATAACTTTTTGACCTCACCCCGTATACTAATTCTGAAGGAGGAATTGATACGGGAAAAGTTATATAAGAAAACAGTTCCCACATTTTCGATAAATTATCACATAGTTGAGATACGAGGGGTTCCGAAAAATGCAACATTTTCATTTTAGCCCTGTACCTTAAAAATTAAAAGGGCTATGAAAATTTTGTTTAGGCCTTCTTTAGTTTCTTTCGCCTCAACTTTCTATCTATAAAAATAACGGAGATACCCAAAATGGGACACCCTGTACCTTCAACTATCGAAAAGAACAGAACAAATAAATAAATAAATAAACGGACTAAAAACCCCGGCTGTAAACCCATGCCAGAGCTGTCGTTTGATTACAAGCGATTATACACCCGAACGTTTCGTATAATACCTAATTTTTTATTAACTTTTTAATTTAGTAGTTTACGAAAATGTGACAGGATAGAATTTCTTTTTTTTTCAATTTTCAAGACAGCAGTAGAAAACAAATTAGATACAATAGGGAAGTACCAAAAATGCTAAACTACATGTCTTACTATTCCTAATTTAAAAAAAAAGGCTTTCCAAAATGCATTGTTGAAGAAATTTCATACAAATATTAAAAAACATCTTCGCAAAACCACCTTAAAGTTCAAGCATTTTAAACAGGTGGCGAAACGCTTTCTGATTGGTCTGACGTCAGATACGCGCTCGTAGCTCCGCCTAGAAACATGTACATACGGAACAGTCGTAAGAATATTAAGATCGCGCTTGTCTAGTGGCTTGTAAAGTTTATTTTGCTACAAATGGAACCTGGATTTCACAAAGCAGATACACACAATTTACACTGCCCATTTTTTTACCAGTTCCGAATTTACAGTAGCATGTGGACTTAAAATCACGAATACGTTTTATAACAGGCTTAACGTGAATTCGGATACTGCAATGCGCTTTGTCAGAATCTGCTTCTTCTGTCATTTTCTTGTCACCTGTAACACTAGGTGGTCTGACTAGAGTATAATTTTTTTTATTCAGTAAGCCTTCTATCTATTTAAATCCTCTGTCAGCCATCACCGCGCAGTTGTCGGGAAGTATATCCAAATAGCCACAATCTTCGAACAAGGCAACGTCACTGACACGACCACCATCTGGAGTATCAGATATTAGATATTTCAGCGTGTTACATAGCTTTTTGAATCTCAATTTCTAAACAATCTGTAATAGATTGAACCTTGGGAAATAACATTCTAAATTGTATTGGCAGATTGCTTTGAATTGAATGCTAGTAGGCCAACAAATCAGTTCCTTCGAATACCTTGGCACTGTAAAAACCCCTTGTGAAAATATGCGGCTAGAACTTCCTTTCGATATCCGTAAATAATTGCCAATTTTTGCAAATGATTCATTTGTTTTAGTTTTGTACAGTACTACATAATTGTTTTGTTTATTTAAACCAGTATTTTTTTCAAGTATATTTATAAGATTCATATAGTTTTGTGGGATTCCGGTATACATACGTATTTTTTTTCTATTATATTTATAAATGAAATTCCGATATCCTGTTTAATTTTTGTTTCTGAGATGTCTGTTTCGCTGCTTGTACTTTCGGTTGGTTGGTACAGATCAGAATCAGATGTTTTCTTAGCAGTAACTGAACGCGTGGGTTTAACAACGGTGGTGTCAAAGTGCAATACATTTTTGGCCGTTATTAGGCCTCTGTCTGGCACACTAAGTTTCATCGGCGATGTTGTTGCATCTTTCCTAGATTGAATATATACTTGTAACCCCTTACTTCTAAAATGCCTTATTTTGGTTTGACATGCAGCTTCTCCTCTTTGCACATATCCAGATGTTGATGGCAATATTTCCACTGATTCGTGTTTTTCCTCTGGCTTTGCTGAAATTGTTATTTCTTTTGCGAATTGTCAGTCTTCTATTTGTTACGTCAACTCGGAAACTATTTTATTGGGCGATCTTTTTTTGCTACATTCGTGCACCCTCTTTGCATAAGACGATTTGTCTGTTTGGCTCGCAAATAAATGGGACCCTTTAGTCGGGCATGCACTTTGCTCAATCTATACTCCATGTAATTTTGAATATCTTCTTCAAACTGTAAGTTAATAAATGATCCTAAATAAATCACTGCATACTACACTACAAAATTAAAATAAAATCATATAACTTAAAATGATCTTCGCAGCAATATAACGTAGACTTTGCTGATACTCCACAAATATCTCGCCTAGCTGCCGGAACCCATTACTGCCTCTTTTTAGTCTCTTGGAACCGTTATAAACATTTTACAGTAGCCATGTGCGATGTATTTGTACATCCAGGTACACAAAACCATTTCCATGCAGGCATCTCTTTGGAAACCAAGAAAAAACTACTTACATACACCACTGCTTACAAGTCACTAATATATCTTCGTTTCGAGTCGTTTTCTAGCCTCGATCCAACTGCAAAATATGTTTGCTTCTCACAAAGCCAGTTTTTTTTGCTTAATGAATGCCATCTTCACCAGTAATATGAATTCCCACTATTTATGACCAAATCAAAATTTTTGAGACCTGCCTATTTTAATGGTACTTCTCACGTTCAAAGCGATCACCAAACTATTTGATAATTAAATTTACAATTAAAACACCTAGTATGTTTTTGTTAAACATATATTTTTACATATTATATATCACATCAACTAATTTCTTATAACTAGCAAAACAGTTCCCTAAGAACCAAGCCGATAAGGTTAAGATCATATTATTCATATGGCTTACATAAATATACGTATTTGTACATAACACGGGACTCTTATTTATATTTTATTTACTTTTTGAGCGAACGGTAACATTATTTTGGTCAGTTACTATAAATCCATCTGAGTAATAAACACTAAGAAAAACTATTTCTCAGAAAATCTCTAAACATCAATGATTTATGTATGCCACATGAACAAAAATGTAATGTTTTATATCGAATTATACAGTATTTTAAATATTTGAATTATAAAAATTACATTTCTAAATTACTAGTTATTTCTTATCGTATTATATTATTTGGTTTTATTAGTATTTTACAGCTAGGCACAGTGTAAACCTAAACAAAAATAATCAGTAAATGCCTTTTTAAACCAGATTTGTTTTTAATAAGTAGACGTTCATTAGAACAAAGTGCTTAAAAACACTATTAATAATAACAACTAAATGTTGAACAAAACCTTTAATGTAAAAAAATTAATAACTAAGATAAATATTACATCATAACCTCAGTGCACGTATTACTATCACTATAAACATAACCCCAACTTCGAGTAAATCTAAAGTAATATTGCCCTCTTAGAAACTATATATGTTATAGTATATATAGTTAGTGAAAAATGTAGAATCATTTAAGCCCATTTTGGAAGAATAACATCACCAAATCAAATTTGACACCGAAAATAAAACTAATTTTTCATTCTGTTATCACCAAAATAATCATCCAATAAAATTTTTTTAAAAGTTCTCAAAATCTGTATTATTCCTAAGAACTCAATAAATCAAAACATTTAATAACGGAAGTTTGAACCGTTTTTCTTGTCTTTAATTCTGTCCTCTGGTCTATACGATATTTGAAGCCTCAAGTTTTATATAAAACCAAAAACAATTGGGGAAAATAGCAAATTAAAACAAAAGAGAAAAATAGTATAAAATACTCGTTTCATGAGAATCTCACTCGCAATTATCTTTTAAAAAAACTCTCATATGTTGAATATTTTTAACTAGGTAGCAATGCATGCGTTTTAGCTTTATAGAGAAAAAGTGTTGAAAAGAGGGCCATTACAACACTACGTATCGAAAAGACTCCTTTATGTTGGCAAAATAGAACAAAATCCTTACAATACACAGTAAAAATATTGAAAAAAAAAACAGCATTTTAATTCAATCAAAGATCAGATTCTAATAGAAGTTGAATTGCATTTAAGACAATTTTTATTAACATTAAAAAATTACTTTGTTTTTGTAAAATTATATTTAAGTTTCCGCGCATTGACCTTTGCGAAATATTAAGCCCAAAAACGCTGACCATACTAAAACATAAAATAAACATACAAATAAAACAACACCCTTTTAATCTCGGGAATTTCCAATAATGGCCAATATGTACATGAAGATATTGATAATATCCAGATAAAGATTCAGGGCGGCGAAAACGTATTCTTCAGGGGAAATGGAATACTTGTGTTTACCACCCATCATCAGCTGAGTGTCATAAACCAAATAGATAGAGAAAATTAAAGCTCCTAGTGAAGCATATACTAGTTGGACAATCCGGTTGTGGACAAAGATGGCGACAATCCCAAATACCATCAGAATGATGACGGCAACCAAGAGAATTCCTCCCATCATGGTGAAATCGTACTTTGTCTGAAAGGCAAACAAGGTCAAAGCAAGACATACGGCAGCCGTTATACCTACTGCCATCAATACAGCATCTTGCTTATAAGTACTAGCGCTGACACCCAGCAAAAATCCTTCGGCAATTGTGAAAATGAATAGCATCACGTAATTCACAGGGGCCTTTCTTCTAACTTCTCCACAGCAAGCCAGGGTAATCATGGCGACTATCATCACCACAAGGGCTATGATAAAAAGGCTTGGTGTCCTACGTACGAATTCTTTCGTGTTAGGCTCGTAGCAAAGAAGCCCGATAAAACCCATGGTAATGGCGAGTTGTACCATCAAGATGGAGTAGACTTTGCGAATGAAACCTCGACGAATGGATTGGTCCGAGAAGTCGAAGCCTTTGACTTCGGGGTCTTCTGGGTTGTAGCCTCCATAACCTGAAAAAAATGTACATTTAAGTAATGAAGGACTGTAGCAAAAATAA
Source organism: Kuschelorhynchus macadamiae (assembly GCA_030620095.1). Taxonomy (NCBI): domain Eukaryota; kingdom Metazoa; phylum Arthropoda; class Insecta; order Coleoptera; family Curculionidae; genus Kuschelorhynchus; species Kuschelorhynchus macadamiae. Next base: position 309,161 of record JAUTXW010003004.1, read on the forward strand.
GATCAAATATAATGTATAATTATTTTCCATAAAATAAACCATATATATTTCCATGGTGAATATTTTGGTTTTCTAAACATAGTACTAGGTTTAGTTTTTGAGATACATAGTGTTATTATTTCTATCTTTTCAATATTAATATGTAGTCTAGATTAGCATACCATCTAGTGTAATATTTTATTTTTCATGTACCAAATTGTTCGAACTGATAGCAATTTAATCCATATTCATATATTTATAGTAAGTTGGGTTGCCCATTTTAAGGTGCGATTTAAACAGTAATCATCTTAGAGTAAGAATTAAAATAAAGAACGCAATCCATTCATAAATCACTTCTATCGACCAATGTTTACGATAAATCAAGTGGTGGGGATGGTCCATGTCTAAGTAAGTGAGTGATATTTGGTGAGGACTGCCAGTGGCGGCGCGAATTTTTTACTTCCCGCAAAAGGAAATATCATTAATCGTGAAAAAATGATCGTTCCAGGTTTTTACAGATCTTCACATTTAAAGGTCCCTAAATGCCTAAAAACATGTTTTTCCGTTTCTGTCGATCGGTCTGTTGTAGGTATAGCTAAAAATTCCATTTTATTAACTTTAATTTTCTAGGGTGCTAGAGAAAACATATATCATCATCTGCGTCGCCGGTCCCAAAAATGGCAACCTTGTTGGCTTTCACAATAGTCAGAAACCAGCGGCGGCTCGTTTATCTTTAATTTAATATATGTTTATAGCAAGTAATTTAATGTGTTTTTGTCAATTTTAAGTATATATTAGACGCGTAGTCAGAAATTCGGGCAGGGAGTTTAAAATCAGAAAGGAGGTGATATAAATATTTTGCGGTCCCTTTGACTCTCCTTGTAAGAGGAAAGTATTCTAATCGTATAGAAATCACTCTCCGAGATTTTTGCAGGGATGTTGAAATTCTCAAATCCGTCGGTTTGTCTGTCTGTTTGCGACATAGGTAAAAAACTACTTATCCGGTTGACGTCAAATTTTGGTCAAAAATTAAGAGACATATGACGGAATAAAATGTTAAAAAATATTACTAAAGAACAACTAATCCAATTTACCTCAAATTTTGCCTAAAAAAAAATGTTTTATAACCAAGAAGCATTTTAAAAATCAGCAAAAAATACGTTTGTTTTTAAATAAAAACATTTAGCCATAGAAATATAGAACTTATCCGCATACAATGTATATTTGTATGGTAAATAACTAATTTAAGTATTTGGAGAGCTAGTATGTTATTTTAATGTTTACGTTATGTAAAACCCAACCCAAAATTGGCAAAATATTCGTTTTTGTTTAATTAGTATCCATTTTGTATTGCTTTCCATGAAAATTAACATACTCGAATGGCTTAAATATCAAATTAATGTGTGTAAATGCTAACGCCTTACTATTCGGACACCACTGATATCTAACCTTAATTACGTTAAAACTTACTTGTGATGATACTTCCGGACTTAAGTAGTCTGTATTTCCACAAAAATCCCACTTCCTCACCACAGTTTTTCATTTATTTAAGTACTCCAACACACAGGAATTACAACATCATTAAAAAACTAAAAAGAATATATAAACAACAACCATCGAACGCGGTTACAAAAATGACAACAATGCAGCGTCTGTTTTGTAATTAGACTATAAACAAGAGTGCTATGATGATTGCTATAAATGAATAGTTGTAAAACTACTCGCAAGGGACGTAAATTTGGCGTTGCGTCGTTACCAGTTCTATTTGGTAATATTTTTATTATTACATTTTTGTAATTTTTTAAAGACCTTAGTTAATTACTTAGAAATAAAACAATTTTTTATAGTCTAAGGTTAATTATTGTGTGTAGTTTTTTGATATACATATAACTGTGTTATGAAAATATATAAACATATTGGAGGAATTCAATAAAACTTGGCTTAGAATATTTGACAATTTTTAAAAGGTGACAACAACAGTCACCAATCGATGTAGTGTAGATGGAAGAAATTCAATCTATGATCCCGTGTTAAATGTAAATAGTTGGGTCTCTCTTGTTTTCATAGTCTAAGGAAAAAATGGTAGTATGAATTGAATATGGCGGCCTGTTAAAATATTTGATGTACTAAAATAAAAAAATTGGTCATGCTTCGTTATCCTTTTAAAAGGAAGGATTCTTACTTAATCTTTAATGAGGCAAATAGGCATTTTTACCGCTCTATGACATGATTTTCAGTGTCTTCACAAATGTGTGAGGATTTTATTAATGCCAATAATAAAATTTGGGAGATGAAATTGTGAAAAGATTTAGAAATCACGAAATAAAATCGGTACTCACAAAGTCGCATCCGAAAAAAAAAAACGAAATAGTTTTTCACCTCTTGAATTAATTATGTACAAATTTAAAAAAAAAAGAATCGTTCCCTAGTTCACTATCTAAAACCAAACCATAAAGTTAGATAAGTTTGAAAGGAAATTAGTTATTTTTATATTATGGTTTTAGAGTTTTAAACTAAAAGATAATGTTTTTAACACGCTTTTATTGGCTTCACTACTCGTCTGATTGTGTTTGTCTGGTTTAAGCGATTATTTTCAAATTTGACATGCACAGACTTTCGAATATAAAAAGTTTTTTTTAGTCAACATTTAGACGGATTTTATTATTTATGCGGATTACCTAAGAATGCACAACAAAATTCAAAATGGCGGCGGCAATATATAGCGAACAAATTTTATCGTTTGTACAGATTCTGCTGAAAAATCGGTATCTAGGAGTATTTAAATGTGAAAGTTATAAAATTGTAGTCAATTTGAGAATTAAAAATGGCGGCTTCAACATGGCAGAGTAATTTTAAGGTTTTTGCGGATTTGATTAAAATTCGTCATTTGGGGGCATTTAATATATCATGAATTTAAATATTCAAGAAGGTGGTGCCAACATGTTGGCGGAATTTCAAAAATTGTATAGACTTGACTGAAAGTCAACATCTGGGGGTATTTGAGAATACATATCATAAATTTGTAGTAAATATTTAAAAAATCTGAGTATGAATGTCAAGATTGCGAGCGAATTTTAACATTAATGTAGATTTGATTTAAAATCGATACTAAGAGTGCAAGTCATACATTTTTAGTAATAAATATTCAAAATGGCGATGTCAACAGTTGTATAGATTTGACTAAAAATAAGTATTTGGAGGTATTTAAGACTGCACATCATTTTGCTACTATGATTAAAATTATTTTCATGTAAGCCTTTTTTGTAGGTTTACCAATATTAAACGAGACATACTAAACAGCGAAAGTTAAAATATACAGGGTGTCAGAAAACTCTGTGACTATTTCTGTAATGCTTTTACGATTATTTTGAAGCTCGGTACGTTGTCTACAGGGGATTTCTATTCTAAAACAGTTTTTGGATTTTTACTAAGGGAACGTATCTGTTTTTATTATTTGTTGTAAAATTACGATAATTTTATAAGAACATTTCTTGTGATGTTTAATTTGTATTTCACAGCACAAATATATATATATATATATATATATATATATATATATATATATATATATATATATATATATATATATATATATATATATATATATATATATATATATATATATATATATATATATATATATATATATATATATATATATATATATTTCACGTGCGCAAATAAGAATATGAATATATCTAACAATCGTTCATCGTATATTTTTTATCTCGACATTTTTTTTGTCCAGATCTAACATACGTATATCATTTTTTAAATTTTGGTTTTACTCTTTATTAATTTATTTTTAATTTATTATTTAAATATTTTTTATTTTTGAAAATGTAATAACCTGCAAAAAATTATTTATGACTTTTATTAATTTTCATAAAAAGGTTTCTATTCGAGAAAATGGCAATTTTCGGGATTATAAAACATTTATTTAGTGGCCATTTTGTTTTGCCACATATAATTTATACAACTTAGGCTAAGTAGATACTGATATTTTAAACATTTTATTAGACCGCCATTTTGTTCCACCCTAATGACTCCTCACCAAAATTTTACACAAGATTTTTTATCACCCTTAGTTTTTGTGTAAACTTTAAAATCTATCCAATAAGCAATTTTTTCAGACCGAATTTTTAAACATTGAATTAAGCCGCCATTTTGAATTTGTCTCAAAATTTGTACCTGTTCATTCCTATACAATATTTGATTTTTGACCACAATTTGAACATAATCGATGAAGTAACTTTTTGCACTCACTTTTATAACATTTTATTAGGCCGCCATTTTGGAGTTGTAGCGAAACTGGTGTCACACCTTTGTGAAAAATCTGAGGTAAACTGGATAAGTAGTTTTTTAGTAATAATTTTTTTAACATTTCATTTGGCCGCCATTTTGTTCCGCCATATTAGATTTTTACCAAAATGTCACCACGTGATCCTCATATGACCTTTCATTTTGAACCAACATTTGAAGTAAATAATATAAGTAATTTTGAGCTTTGTCGCGGACAGACAAACTGACAAATAAATTTTTTTTTGCGACTAGTATTCTAGTCCTCTTGCTAATTTTCATATTGTTATTCCATGTTAATAGCTAAATTAAAAAAATACACTACTACCACACTACCAGACACACCCGCTGTACAGCAAAAAACCAAGAGGAAAAGGGCGAAATCTCCACCCTCAGAGGACGCCATACAGATGGAGGAAGAAAAACCTGAGGAAACGAAACCGGAGGAAGTAGAGAACGCCAAGACTTCTCCGGCGAAAACCAAAATCCCGCCTATAGTAATAGACGACGGGGGAGATTGGACAGTTGTGCGCAAGAATATCAAGAGCGTAAACATTGCCTTCTCAAAGGCAAAAGCTGCAGGGAGCAGACTGCAGATTTACCCCGAAACAGCCAAACACCACCGGGCCTTAACCAAACATCTAAAGGAAGCTAACAAACCGTATCACACGTATCAGTTACCTGAAGACAAGAAAGTCCATGCTGTTATCCGAGGACTACATATGGACACCCCTTTAGAAGAAATCGTTGACGAACTCAGCAAAATCGGACTCAAGGAAATTGAAGTAACACGTATGACCTCCAGGGTCACAAAGAAGCCAATGCCTCTGTTTCTTGTCAAGGCAGCAGACAAGAGGATAATGGGGATTAAAGTACTCCTAGATAGACAGGTTAAAGTTGAGCCAAAGAAAAAAGACCAGACGGTCAAGCAGTGCTACAAATGTCAACAATTTGGGCACACACAGTCCTTCTGCACGCATCCGGACAGATGTGTTAAATGCGCTGGTCAACACAGGGCCAGTGCCTGCAACCTGCCAACTAATGAAGACGGCACTAAAAATGCCACATGCAAATTGCGGCCAAAGTGGGCACCCTGCCAGTTACAGGGGATGCCCCAGGTTCCACAATCCCAAAAAGACACCTGTCGCCCCATGGGCAAACTTCAAACCAGGGCCAAAACCAGCCAAAGAAGATAACAAAACAACTAAGGACAAGGCCCCAACACAAGCAAAGCCAAGTACATCTAAGGGCGAGACTTCCAGTCCCCCCTTGGACTTACAAGCTGCCATCCTGCAGGCAGTTACAGGAATGATGCCCTCAATTGTTGAGAATATAATCCCAACAATTACAAAAGCTGTGGAGGAACAGCTTCGCAGACTTAAATAAAAATGCCAGTACAACAACACAACGAGGAGTTAAATTAATTTCCTGGAATACCTGTGGAATAAGGGCCAGGAAAACAGATGTCATGGAGCTTCTGGAGGAACACCACCCAGATGTCGTAGCAATCCAAGAGACGAAACTCAGACCTGAGACTAGAATTTCCTTCCCGGGCTATCATATGTACAGATATGACCCCCCGGGCAACCCAGCTGCGGGAGGAGTAGCTCTACTAGTCCGGAGAGGCGTCCCACATTCCTTCCTGGGGGTTGAGGATGTGGAACTAGACGCCATTTCCATTGAGGTCCAAACACGGCGAAGTAATGTCAAGATTACTTTCGCATATCGTGCTCCCAGACAAGAACTACTAGGAGAAGACATCGAGCATCTAGCCACAGGACACTCCCCAAAAATCATTATAGGAGACTTCAACTGCAAATCAGAAGAATGGCATTGCTCCTATACGAACAACGATGGTCGCAAACTATCCAGACTCTGCGAAGACCACAGGCTCGCCATAATAGGACCGGAGCAACCTACCCACCTCCCCCGTGGACATGGGAGACCTTCAGTCCTAGACATTGCACTCCTAAAAAACATCAGGGAGGAGCTGGACATAAACACTCTGGAGGAGGGAACCTCAGATCACAACCCAGTACTACTACAACTGGGTGTGAACCTCAACAGAGTAAACCACCGCATCAAGAAGACAACCGACTGGAAGGCCTATCAAAGGCGTCTAAAAACCGTAATCGAAATCCCTGAGATCCGCGCTCCTCAGGGACTAGAGGAGGCCGTAGGACGTCTAGAGACAGCCATCCTGAATGCCTTCCATGAAAACACAGTAGTGGAAGACATAAGCAGGCACCGGCATACAGAGGACCTCCCGGAACCTCTAAAAGCCGAGGTCCGGACAAATAGACGACTCCGAAGGGTCTACGCCAGGACCCGAGAGGAAGAAGACAGGATTGTACTAAATCGCCACTCCCAATTCCTGAGGGACAGCCTCAAGGGATACCGGGATAACAAGTGGAGTGAAAAAGTGAAATCCCTGGATACAACTCACCAGACTGCATGGCAAATACAGCGTGCCTTAAGGTCTGACAAACGACCCTTCAAAGTGTAAACGGCCCTGTCTACTCAGATCAAGACAAAGCTGAGATCCTTGCCGACGCCATTGTTCAGCAAGGTCAGTTAAACTATCACCCCAACGAAGACGACGAACACATAAAAGAAGTCAACGAGATTGTAAGGGATCTGGACGCACAGGTTCTACCTCAACACAATCCCCTGGAGAAGTCAGAGACATAATAAAAAGGTTAAAGGTGAAAAAAGCCCCTGGAGCCGACGGCATTACCAATAAGATGCTGAAGTACCTTCCAAGAAAAGGTTACAGTGCAATGGCCAACATTATCAACACCATATTAAGGACATGCCACTTCCCCAGCATGTGGAAAAAGGCTGAGGTCATAGTCCTGGAAAAACCAGGCAAGGACCGCACCCTACCGCAAAACTACAGGCCCATAAGTCTACTCCCTGCACTAGGCAAAGTAAATGAGCGAGCCATAGCTAGAAGACTAAAAGATGAGACCCAAGAGCTAGATGCCATTCCAGACGAGCAATTCGGCTTCAGGGCTGGGCACTCATCTGAACAACAAGTCCTCAGAGCTACTGAATACATCACAAAAGGATTCAACAACAGAGAAGCCACAGGAGCAGTCTTCCTAGACATCGAGAGGGCCTTCGACAGGATGTGGCACCAAGGACTGGTGTACAAAATGTCTGTGGCCGGATACGAGAGAAGAAGCATTAAAATAATACGCAGCTACCTAAGAGACAGGACATTCTCCGTCAAAGTGAATGATACCCACTCTGAACAAAGAGGACTGGTAGCAGGAGTTCCACAAGGGTCGGTACTAGGACCCTTGCTTTACTCCATCTTCTCCCATGATGTCCCGATAGGAGACGAGGGCATAACAGCACTCTACGCAGATGACACCGCCATCCTACACAAAAGCAGAAGCACCCGCATCCTGGGAAGACGACTGCAAGAGGACATAAATGACCTTAATGACTGGTGCATTAAGTGGAAAGTCAAGATCAACCCCCAGAAAACGCAAGCCATATTTTTCCAACGAAGGAGACTGACTGCCAGAGCCAGAATCCGAGTTGGAGAAGTGGAGATTCCATGGTCCAACGAGGTCAAGTACCTAGGTATGACCATGGACAAACGACTGACTTGGACCAAACACATCAACGCAGCGAGGACCAAAGCCAGACAGGCAATGTATAAACTTTATCCATTGCTCTGCCGAAAGAGCGAAATGGCAATCAGGACAAAGCTGCTACTCATCAAAACAGTAGCAAGGAGCCAACTAACGTACGGCTCCACAGCTTACGGCTATGCGTCAAAAACAAACCTTCTAAAAATCAAGAGGACAGAAAACAAACTGATAAGGATGGCGGCAGACGCCCCGTGGTTCATCAGGAATGAGGACTTGCAGAGAGATCTTCAATGGACACAAATTGAAGACTTTATGCAACAAAAGGCTACCCGAGCCTTCAGAGCAGCCGAAAACCATCATAATGAAAATCTACGAGACCTGGTGAATTACGATCCACTAGCTCCAAACCACAACAATGGGACCAAACACAGAAGACCAAGACACGGACTTCTGCGTTAAAAGTGCTTGAGGATGGATGCAAGTGAATCAAAACTTCTGAGCCTCCGTGCTCCTCAGAAGCTAGATCTCACTTGCAAAAATTCTTAAGCAACTCATGTGGCCAATAAAAATCTCCAAGAAGAGGATTCCCAGGTACCTCAGCTGGCTCCGGCGCGAGCTGCAGTTGAACCTGAGGTAAAAGAACACCCCTCCTCAGCTCCTCACTGCAAGGACACGGAACAGCAGTGACACTGAGGGCCCAGAAGAGGACACACCAAGAAGACCAACACACGGATGGACGGAGGAACCTGACATCGGCAAACTGGAAGGACCAGTGGGACGCTGATAGTGGCAACCGGACAGACGGGAGGACGGATCAACAAGAGTAACTTCAACAGGTAAGACGACTACATTACTAATGATATTTTCCTTTTCAGATATACAGTAGCGAGAGGCGGCAGAAAACACCGTGCCAAAGAGGCAACTCACCCCCCCCCCCCCCCCCCCAGAGGACCATGTCTTTTAGAGGGTCATCCCCGGAAGGACGGCATCAACCCCATCGAAGGACCCTTGGGCTTGCCCAATGACGGTCCATCTGATGGGGCCCCGGCTCGGAGCCTCTAATCGACGATTATGCTGCACGGCAGCAGCAGCAGGGCAGGAAGGTAAGCCGCCACCACTACTGGGACCTGATAGAGTAAGTAGCCAGCGCCGTCTCCCCTCACCGACGCTCGCAGCCGTCGCGACGCATTGCCATGCCGCCATGATGTATGTAGGTATAGGCAAGGTAGTATCAGGTGGTATATTGGTATAGGTGTCTCTCACTTATACACACACATACACTCTCTTACCATATATCCCATCCTTCAGGTTAGTTACTGGTTTAGTTTTGAATTAGTCTGGTCCCACTTGTCTTTCTGTTACACACACATATAGGCTATTTCACTCTTACCCATATATCCCATCCTTCAGGCTAGTTACTGGTTTAGTTCTGAACTAGTCTGATTCCACCGGTCTCTCTCTTACACACACAATTAGCCGATGGATACTTTAAGTACTATAACCGACAGACCGATGTTTATCGAAGATCACCGAAGTACCGGAGTGGGTCACAGTACTACTCTACTATAAGAATTCGGGGTCAATGAAAGTAGGATAGTCTAATACGTGAAGTAGTCAATCGGGGTTGTCATATCTAATTAAAACTTTGGTTAGTGGGGTAATGTGATCTGAGGCTTTGGGTATTTTAGATTGTATTTTGCACTAAAAGTAATTTCTGTACACTGCTTACAAACTAATATTGGAAAACATTACTATTCTTTGCATGATAATATTGTTGCATCATGTTTATACATATCCAACGTAATATAAATTCGTATACACATTGGAGTACCTAGTTACGCTTGGCTCCTACGATCGACCTTATACTGTGAGGTAATCTTGGCAGTGGCTAAATATGTAGATAATGAACTCTATTTTTATTCTTACTCTAAGGTAATCATCCTATTTGGAATAAACATATTAGGTTTATTTAAATTCTTAATAAAGCAAAAATTAATTTTTATTTGCAATTTCACATGTATCTACAGAATGAATGTTTTCTTATTAATTTCAATAACCAAAACAAATAGAAAGATTTTCCGTAGAACCTGGTCTTTCCATTTAAATTTAATTTCAACAGGTTATTCAACTCGTAGATCACAAATAATTCATTTACTTTGCCTGGTTTATTCACATCCAACAGTTTCAGTCTGATAGAAAACAACATATCAATGAATATGCAGCGTTCGTCAAACTCAGTGGTCTATTAGAAATATCCGGACAACCAACGAATATATTACCTTGATAATTTAGCTCTAGCCAAAGGTTCGCATAAACTTTCTTTCTACAATATTATAAATTGTGCGGTGTTGCCGTTTAAACCCGTGGCAACATTGGTTTTCTAATCTATTTCGTTCCAAGTTAAAATGTTTGGCACTTAAAGGGTTTCAATGGGACAAGAATGTCAATGTTCCGGCGTCATTTTCTTGAAAACAGTTGAATTTAGGTATAGAAAACATAACACAAATTCTGCAAATATCGGGCCAACCAGACAGAACCTAACTTTGATATTGTTAAATGTGCAATCAATACGAACTAAGATCGATGAATTAGCTATATTTTTTTTAACATTGTAATTACCTTAGATTTTTGTAATCACGGAACATTAGCATAATGTACCATCGTCACCAAAAGTAACTGCGATAAAACTTTCCCATTTTACTCTCCTGAACTATTATTCCAAGTTAACCTAAAATGGCAATGCCAAAGTTAATCTAGGATTGGAATGTCAAAGTTATTTTTTTTTATTTTGACACTGTCTTTTGCTTTTGATTTGAAAGCAATATTTATCTTTGTTTGAAAGCAAATACCTAATTTGTCCACATTTTATACCTCATGCCAAAGCTAACTGATGAACAAAAATCAATAATTTTTACTCGATTTCGGGATGGAAAAAAAATTAGAGAAATTGCCGCGAAAGTGCATGTAAACAAAAACACCGTTTTGTTAGCCAAGCAAAAAATTGCAGAATATGGTGGTATCATTGAGGGATCAAAAGGACGCCCAAAAGTTTCAACACAACTGCAGTTCCTTAGAAACAATCCTTCTCAAACAGCAGTAAAGGCTAAAGAAGAAATCAATTTCCCAGGTTCTGCAAATACTGCAAGAAGGACACGGTTATCAAACGTAAGGAATCGTGCAGGTTCTAATAAAATATTCCTTACATAATTTAATAAGCAAAGGAGATTGGAATTTGCAAGGGAATATGAAAATCTAGATAATTTCTGGGAGAATGTGGTATTTTCTGACGAGAAAACTATTCAATCATACCATAATGGAATACTGCGCGTGTATAGACCTGTTGGGATGAGGTATGATGAGAGATACACACGGAAAATAATCCAGAGTGGTCCTTTTTCTGTAAACGTTTGGGGTTGGACAAGTATCAGGGCTCCAAGAGTGTGTGCAGTGATTGAAGAAAGGTTTAATGCAGATGTTTACTGCAATATACTAGAAAACATATGTTACCTCCTTGAGGCCAGTTTTTGGAGGCAACTTTATATTTCAATATGATAATTGCCCTATACATAGAGCTAGAGTAGTGCAAAATATATTGCGAAATCATAATATCGAAACTTTGCCCTGGATTTCAAAAAGCCCTGTTTGAATCCAATTGAAAACGTCTGGAGGCAAATGAACAAACAAAATTATAAGGAAGGATTTCGGCCTCGTAATCGAGATGATTTTCGACAATCAATCTCGTTCGAGCTTGGAACGAAATAACCCCTGAATATACAAGAGACTTGGTTTAAGCATGCCTCAAATACATATTGCGCAACGCTATCGAACATAATGGTTCCATGACAAAATATTAAGTTACTTATTTAAGTTTTAGTTTATGGTTATTAGTTAAAAATTAAAAAGAACTGGGTCTTTTTTTATGAAAGTTTATGGTTAGGTTATATTTGTGAAATACATTTCTTAGTTTTTTTAATTTTATTGGTAATCATGAGTTTAATTTCAATTTAAATTTTAAAAATTTTGTTGGTCAAAAAGCATACAAATGTGTGATTGGATTACTTTTCATGAGTAATACTAAAGGTGAGTTTATACAGCAGGTAAAATAAAATAAAAATTAAATTAAATTGAGGACTCGAAGGTGGTTTATACAGAAAATAAACATTAAATAAGCAATAAGAACAATTGCTGCTGCAAAACAAACTTTATGCCAGCTATTCAATTCAATACTGTATAAACTCATTGTCATTAACCTAAAATTCATAATTTGCCAAATATTTTACAGGAAAAATCATATAACAGTTCAAGAGCTAATATGATGCTGCCCCAGTTACATTTGGTGACGATGGCACATGATTTTTGCCATATGCAAAAACAATATCCAAATTTTCAGAATCTACCACTGATTATGTTTGTTCTAACTTCGATAGTGATAGAATATTGCGTAGTTCCTGCGGGTTTGTCTGACCATGAAGCAATAACATGCACAATTATGGTTAATGCATCATCTTATACTAAAAGATTTAGATTAGGTAGACATTATAGCAAAAAAAAAACTTTCAAAAATTATATGTTTGCTGCAGTACTTACAACTGGAATGTAAACACAAACATTAAGCTACAACTTTTTTTACATTAAAACTGATTTTTATTAAAACGTTTCCTATAAGAAGATTACAAAATAAACGGAAAAATGTTGGATCTCTAAGCGTATTAAAACATTTGTCAAAAATTTACGTTCCCTACATTATATTGGAAAATATACAGCAGTACTGCATTTCTAAAATATTGTACGTATAGAAACATTTATAGAAACTTAATTAAAAAAGCTAAATGTATGTACTACAGCGAAATACTTAATAAGGGGCTGTCGTAATATCAACAAATTTCAACAATTTATATCTGAAAACTACGTAAAAACAGTGTTAAAACAACAAAAATCAATTTCCTATGCTAATACACAGTAAAACTAATGGAAATCCGGCCAAAACCACATCTGCGAGGCTCACAATTCCCCAGGTGATGGATTGCCGCGATCGTCCGTAAAATAGTTTTATGAAAGGGCAGCGACCAATGAATTCGCGCAAAATTCGACTAAGCGAACCAATCAGAACAGTCCACGCTAGGCTATGCAAGGCAAGCAAATCTGACGTACAAAAGCTAAATTTCAAAAATTAATTAAAAATACTCCTAATCAGTATAAAACGATGAAAGTTGGGGGAAATATATATTTCAATGCGTACTTTCTGTCTGCAAAAATATAGTTCCAAAATTTCGATTTTTTCACTAATTTTTGAAAAAGTCAAAATTTCACAAAATGAACGAAACAAAATTTTATCAATCTAATTACACCTCGAATGATCATTAACAAAACACGCGTTTTGGTAAAAGATTCATCAAAGCCGGTACAGAAACAAAAAAGCTATTACAGTTTGAAATTTCAGTAGAAACTAAGAAAAGACAAATTCTGCAAACTAGAAATCTCCTACTTCAATTTCAAAATGTTTTCCATTGCATTTTGAATAGCGCTGATTCTAGAAAATCAACGATATAGATAAAAACAAATCAACCCTGAAAATTTGGCTTTAATTACTTCAACAGCCACGGAGTAATTAACAACTGAAATTTGAAAAAACACAGAAACTTGTTCTACAAAAAACGACATGGTGAAAATCTCAAAAACCAAAAAAGATACGGAAAGAATTCACTAAACTAAAAATGTTTCTTTTAATCAAATACACATTCTGAAATTTTCAGATTTTTAATTCAAAAAACAAAGAAAATAAATTTTCACTTTTTGGACGAGAATGAAAATCAAAAAAAAAACAAATTTTCACGGAATCAATTTCAAACAAAAAGTAAATTAGAAATCATTTACTACAAAAATAAACTTTTTACCAAGAATAACATTTTTCGAAAAAGCAATCAGAAATATACGAAAACGACTTGGAAAAGTTTTCACCAAACTAAAACCTGCTGTAAAAACCAAACTACTGGGCGAAATTCGCTCAGAATTTCAACGTAGGGATTGAAAGTCATCTCCGTCGGGTTGTCAATGACAAAATTGCCAAAATGGTTTTTTTTAAAAGAAGCTAAACTATCTCCAAAAATTCTGAAACTTTGCTCAAAGACAGAGTTAAGGGTGAACATAACGGAAAAATCAGATCTTTCTAAAAAATCAAAATCTACAGAGGTTTGAAAACCCACGGGAGATGTTATCAGTAAGGAACAGTCAAAATTAATGAACAAAAACTGCGAGAGTTTTGTTCAACTGACTCCGCCCACTTTCGCTATATAATATATATATATATATATATATATATATATATATATATATATATATATATTTGTTCTATCGTGGCGCTTTTTTTTAAAATGGTTGTCTAATCTAATAGAGTAATAGAGGGGTGTTCGTTCACTTTATGCTGATTGGCTCTCAACAATATTTTTAAATTCTTTAAAAGTTTTAATGCATGAGTTAATAACAATTCAGATTTAGACGAAATTAGTTGATATGAACATACTTATGAAGTAAACATAATGATAGTGCTAATGACGAGGCTGCAAATAATCCTTAAACAAATAACTCAAATTGTATTTAAAAAATATAGAAATCAGCGAATGGTTGGTTTTTCTTTTAAATTGGTTACTTGAAAATTAATTACAATAGATAAACCTTAGAGAATAACGGTGTTAATTCTAGAATACGGTGCCTTTCCAATACCCAGGCAGTATGTTACTTTCAAGACTCTCTCACTAGGTAAATTTTATTTCTGTCCATGACCAATAAACGCTATAAAAAAAAAACTTAAATTTCATTCCGACATTCTCTTGATATGCTAAAATATTGTATATTAATTTAAATGCTCTTTTTGTTAAAAATATATATCTATGTTTGGCATCCCCTAAAGTGGAGTCAATCCTGAACTTTCACATTGCGCAAAGACCGGAAGCTATATTTGTTTTGACTTTCGTAAAAAAATTGCCTGTTCGACATTTTTTAGAACAAAGTATAACGGCTCCTAATCCTAAAAAAAAAACAATTTTTTTGTTTTCAGATTTGTGATAAAAATGCTGTGATTCCAGAGCTCTACGTCCAATATATAATCTACAAAAACAAAGCTCATACGCCATAAAGAATTTTCGAAATTTCTTCGTAATTTTACTTGTATTAAATGAATTTTCATAAAAACTTGTGAATATATACTTCTAGTGGTCACTAATAAGCATTCCAAATTTTAGATCTTTGTATCTAATAGAACCGTTTAATTTGAAAATTATCTTTGCGCAGTGGCATAATCGTAACCAATGAGGTTTTTCCGAGGAGCGATTATCGCTAGTTGTTCGGCTACTGGAATATACAGGGTGATTCACGGTGGATGGAACCTTAGGCATTTCTGGAGGATGGGTTGATGGATCTTTTTAAAATTTCGCTTACACCCACAAACATTTCTACCCAAAATAGGTGGTAACAGCGCTATTTTAAATAAAATGTCCTTTATTTTTCACTTTTTCTGAAATCACAACGTGTTTCTGAGCAACTTTTCTGAATACTTGCCTAAACATATCTGCAGCCGTTTTCCAAGAATTAATTTATTTGACATTTTTTTAACGAAAACAAGACTTCAAATAAATCTGAATTCCTTCCAACTCTGAAATTTGGGCTACGGTTAAATAATACCTTTGGGTATTTGATTGTTTTGTCATATTTCAGTTAAAGTTGAAGCATACAGGGTGCTCCAGAAATAAATGTATGTTGGTAACTTATAAAAGCGCCAGATAATAGTTTTTTGTAAATGGGCCACCCTGTATATCAATACTGATTTGAGAGCTTTCTAATAATGTTTACTTTGCCTATACCTAACTCTTCACGTTTTTGAATTATAAGCATTTCTTTATGAAATATCATCATAACGGGTCATTTTCAATGATTCTAGTAGTAGTGTGCCATAAAACAAATGTGAAACGTCAAGATAGTTTGTTTGACAGAACTTTCATTCTTGAGCTTCTGGCTTTAAATCAAAGTTAAAATTGAAGTAAATAAGTAAATAATACGAATACAGTTATAATGAAAATTTTTATTCTGCATGGTCAGTGTGATCAGATTATCAAAAATTTAATGAAATGTATCCAGATTTATCACTTGTGAATATCAGAAAATGCATTTAAATGCAGATTGCGGAGCAGAAATTCAACATTGGTAAAGTTTAGAATCGGTAGAGTTTTTGATGCACCTTGTATACAATATTCATGGTGGAATACTTAAAAGTGGCAACCCTGTTCCTAATTTGATAGACCATACTAAATCTGATTGCCATAAGTGGGCTTGGTTCAGCAGACCATTTTTGAACAAAATTAATTTTTCTAAAAAACCCTGTATGTCGGAAAGGAAGAACAAATTTCAAATCCGCTACAAACTGTTTTCTATAATTAGCTCTAGAGTAATTTGGTTGCACGAAAAGAAAGAGATATCTTCCACAGTAAGAGTTCTGGTCGAATACACTTTTCAAAAAATGACAGTATCTTATATAACACCCTCTATAAGACGATTGCGATAGAGTCCTAATGGTGTCCTTAACGGGCTGCATACTCTAGGACAAATGCGGCCCGCCTCCTAATTTCTTGCGCTCCCAGAGGCTAAAAAAAATATTGTATCGCAGCGCGTCCGCGAATGACACTCTGAGGCCACTAGATGGCGTTGCATGTCTATTGAATATTTTTAATGATTCTAGAAATTATCATTACTAGAGAGACTTACTAGTCCAGTCTCGTAGCTGCTCGAAATTTTGAGAGATTCAAAGTTGACGCGCTCGGCCTATATAAAGCCGGCATCAGGGGCGTGCAGTCCATGGAAGCAAGGGGAAGCAGTGCTTCCCCCAAAAAAATTACAAAACATCTACTAACATGTAATTTTTGAAATAGGAAACCATTAATTTAGTTTATATTAAAAATGCTAAAATATTATCTTAAATATCAGCCCATAATAAATGCGGCCTTGACTCCGACCGAGCCACAATAGAAATCGAATAGAACCTATGAGGACCGCTAGCTTCTCTGCAGCCAAGTCCTGAATGCTTGATTTCCTGTGAATCGAGCCAGAGGTTATTGAACTTTCCACTGGCTGTTTGCAATTTTTGCATTTCAGTCGCGTTCTTTAAGTGGGGGAGGAAGCTATCGTTGGAGTATGTTCTTTGAAAGGCTATCCGTGTGTTGTGTGATTCGTATGTCGCGTCGTGCATGGTTCGATATAGAAAACAATAATACGGACGTGGATATGCAAATACCGTCAACTTCGGCTGTCGGTAATAACGTTGAAAATGTTGGAGAATTTAGTAAGAAGAGTGTGTGTGAATGTGTGGTGTGTGTCTTAATAATAAAGGGATTTTCAACATTAAACTTCGCTGATATGCTTCAAATAATTTCCAAAGGAAGAGCAAAACCGCCTATGAAAAATTTAACCACAAAAATGAAAAACTGTATTAGACATTTTTATCCGGAAAAACAATACGAACAATTTAAATGGCTAACAGGGTGTGAAAATACAAGTAAATTATTTTGTTGGCCATGTTTACTTTTTGAAAATGAAAAAGATCTCTGGAATAAAACTGGTTTTTCCGATTTAAACAATTTCCATAAAGCTGTAAAAAGACACATTATGACCAAAGCGCATTTGCAGGCCGTCATAAAAGAAAAAGTCTTCGGCAAAACCAGAATTGACCACACCCTTAATAAACAGCTGAAAATTGGTCATCGCCAACACAATGAACTAGTCGTATAAAAATAGGCAAATATGAAGAAGACTTATCGATGTTGTTTGTTTTCTCGGACAGCACGAATTGGGATTTAGAGGTCATGACGAAACAAGGGTTTCTTCAAATAGAGGAAATTTTCAAGACTTACTTAGTTTAATGGCTAAATACGATGATTGTAAAAAAATCATTTAGAGCAGTCTAGCGTTTTTCGCGGAAAGTCGAATCGAATCCAGAATGATTTAATTTCCGCTGTTGCAACCATTATTCTAAAAAGAATTAAGCAGGAGATTGGCGAGGCGCGGTTCATTGCTATTGTTCTGGACAAAACAACTGATATCACTAATTTTAGCCAATTATCTATAGTAATACGCTACGTTAAAACAGAGTGAAGTATTCAAGAGCGATTTTTAGGTTTTAAAAATGTGTCCCAAAATCGTACAGCAGATGCATTATATACCGTTGTTTATAACGTTATTAAAGCAATTAATGGAGAGAAAAAATTAGTTGCTCAAAGCTATGATGGAGCTGCAGTGATGGCAGGACAATTAGGGGGTCTGCAAGCTAAAGTTCGAGAAATTTTCCCAAATGCTGTGTTTGTCCATTACTTTGCTCATAAATTAAATTTAGTTTTATCCCAGTCCATCAATCACATTAAAGAGTGTAAAGTATTTTTCGTTACTTTAAGTGGCATGGCTGCTTTTTTTTCCAGTCAACAAAACGTACACAAGCTTTGGACTCCATTGTCCACAAACGATTGCCCAAAGTAGCTCCTACTAGGTGGAACTATAATGGAAGACTTGTGTTAACAGTATCTGAAAATCGTGAATCACTGATTGAACTATTTGAGAATATAATAGAAAATAACGAAAGAAGTAATAAATAGTTCGAGGGGGTTTTTGGACCGTTTGAAACGAGATTTTAATTTTAATTATTTGTTGAACATATTTTCAGAAATATTTCCATTCTCGGACAATGTTTTTAATATATTACAAACTAAAACAAATGATATTGCTTTTTGCCTAAAAAAAGTGGATGATTTTAAGTCCATGTTAAGCTAAAAAAGAGATGACTGACCTATTTTGGGAGAAAACGATGAGGTTAAATGTAGAGCCACAAGCTAAGCGTCTTCGAACAGACAAGGTCGGAGATGTTCAAACATCATACAGAGGCCTCTTTTATGACAATCGATCAAATTCAGCAACAAATAAACTATAGATTTAACGGTTTAAATGATTTTAAATTCCTCGAGCTCTGCAATTTTGATGCATTTAAAGGAAAAACTTTTCCAGAAGATGCGTTTAACTCTCTTCTTCTTCATTATGGCAAGTTCTTCGACCGAGTGTTGTTACTGCAATCTGAACTAAAAGTGATTTACGAAACTGATGACATTAGCACAAAAAATAACGCTAAGGAACTAATGCAATTTTTAAAAGACAAGGAGCTGGAAGATGCCTACACCGAAGTGTCGAAATTGTGTGAATTAGTATTGACAATACCTGCCACAAGTTCATCAGTAGAACGCAATTTTTCAACAGCTAAACGTATAAAAAATTTCGTGAGAAATTCAACGGGGCAGGAGAGGCTTTCGCATACATCGCTGTTGTCCATTGAAAATTAACTTCTCCAAAATATGTCGGAGCATCGACGTTTTTATGATGACGTCATTGACGAATTTGCAAAAAATGATCGAAGAATCGAATTACATTACGAATAGGTAAGTTTCTAAAAATTGCTTCCCTTTCTTAAAATTTCACCGCACGCCCCTGGCCGGCATCACACGGCAGCGGCCAGTTCTAATTCTAAGAGCGAACGAAGCGATACAAGCGAAAGAGTGCCAACTAGCAGTGAAGTTGCTACCTGTGCGATAAGTGATTATAGTGAGTTGAGTAGAGTTTGTTTTCACACGTGGAAGGCGGATACTGTATTGTGGCGTGCAGTCGCGCACATTTTTATCGGAGAATTAAACTCGTTTCTTCTACCTTGACATTCAAAAGGACAACTACGGCAAGAAAAATGAGAGCTCTAAAAAGTCAGCTTCAACGACAGCAAGATAGTTTTCAAAAGCAGAACATTGAAAATGAAGCAAGCGTGAAGGTTAGCTAGTTTATATCCGAAAAATAGCTTTGAAATCAAAACCCTTTACTGATGGTGAATTTATAAAGGAATGTATGGAGGCCGCCGCTGAAGCATTGTGCCCGTCTCAAAAACAACTTTTTTCTAAAGTTAGTTTATCCGGTGTTACTGTCGCCAGAAGAATCAAAGAGTTAGCGGTGGACAGTCAAAATTCACTAAAAGAACGTGCATCGAAGTTCATATAGTATTTTGTCGCGCTCGACAAAAGCACAGATTTAACCGGTACCGCTCAATTAGCTATATTTATTCGGGGCTTTGACAATAAGTTTTAAATCACTGAAGAAATAGCTGCCCTTTTTCCGATTAAATGAACTACAAAAGGATGTGATATTTATAAGTATTTGATGACGGTATAATTTAGAATTGACAAACCTTTCAGCAGTTGTAACAGATGGTGCACCATCCATGGTAGGAACAAATTAAGGGCTCGTGGGTTTGACGAAAAAACAGCAGAAAGATCTTTCTTGGATGCATTACCATTGTATCGTTCATCAACAAAATCTTTGTGCAAAATCCACAAATATTGATGAGGTGATAAAAGTGGTCGCAAAAAGTGTGAACTTCATTAAAACACGCGGCCTCAACCACAGACAATTCCAAAATTTTTTACACGAAATTAATGTCGAGTATGGTGATGTGACATATTTTTCTGATGTTCAATGCTAAAACGCGTTTTTGAACTTAAAAAGGAAAAAAAAATCGAAGAAATTGTCCATATTGCTCAAAGAGACCTAGTTTTAATAACAAACATAGAAAAAGACTCCAAGTCTCGGTCTCATTAAATTATAATTTTACAATTCACAACAAACATGACACGTGTTTCGCCCTTTCGAGCATCATCAGACCTACAAACAACAGAGAGAACCTTAGTAAATAATCACACTCACAAATTCTAAAACAATAACTTACAAATAGAATAAAACACACTAAAGCACAACAAAACAAACAACTACTTATACATATTTGATGGACATTAAAATGAGGTTAAGTCTCACGTGAATAAACAAAATGAAATATTAAAAAAGATTCATGTATCTAGACGGGATCGAACCCAGACGACCCGAGTGAAACGCCGAAGCAACCACCCACAGACCACTGGACTAGTCGAAGAAAATAACCAAAAACTCTCACTCTATGAATTAGTGAATGAAATGAAGGTTACATTTAACATTAAATTGTTAAATATTAGGGTTGGTTCAAAATTAAAAACATCGTTAACGCAAGTGAGAATGGGACTTTTTATAGCTTTGGTTATTTCCATTTTTTCTAGAATGTCAAGCTTTTTCCCCTTCGGACATTCATGTAAAACATCAACGTCAGAAATGGAAAATTCATGACCTGACTCCAACAAATGATTGGCAAAAGCTGAAACAGTCTCAGTTACATCCGTATTTCTGAATTTGTTGACAAGGCTTAAATGTTCTCTCACCCTTGTGGAAATTTTTCGACCTGTTTGTCCCACATAGGTCGTGGAACATTCGCTACAATTTAGTGCATAAACCCCAGATCTGGACAATTTATCGGTTGTGTCCTTTGTCCTTACTAAATGTCTCTTAAGAGTATTTACTGTTTTGAATGAAATATTGACATTTTTAATATTTTTAAAAAATTTAGCCAATTGGATAGAAATACTTCCGAAAAAAGTAATGCACTTGAAAAAATTTGTCTCATCGCTAAGTTTTGAATGTATGACAGTATAGGACATTTTGTACTTGTTTATAAATTTGTAATATAATTTGGTGATTGACTCCAAAGGAAAACCATTATTCATAGCAATCTGCATTATAATATCACGCTCCTTATTAAACGCTTCCCTTGACAATGGTAAATTACACACGCGATAGAAATGTATGTAAGGAGAGTTTGAAGCATACTGAATAACATTATCCGTGGACGATGTTTTCCAGTAAACCTCAAACTCTATCTAAAGGAAATCTAAAAAGGAAATATTCTCCTTCAGGGAAACCAAAGTGAAACCAGTTCCTCAACTTAGTGACCCCGACTAGCTGCGCGACTTTAGATTTCTTACAGACATCACGCTGCACCTCAATGACTTAAAGACCAAACTACAAGGAAAAGAAAATCTCATCAACAACCTACTTGATACTGTGAAGGAATTTGAGTTTAAACTGGATTTATGGAAAAATCATTTGTTAAAAATAGAGTTTCTTTCCTAAACTGAAGAGTTGCAAATGTACAGATGTAGTTAAATATGTCGAAGCACTAGATTTACTGAAAAAAGAGTTTCAATCAAGCTTTTCTGACTTCAGAGATAATGAAAATTACATGAATCTCTTTGCTCGACCATTCAGTGTATCCGTTGAACACATGCCAGAAAATTTTCATTTGGAGCTTATCGATTTGCATTCTAATTCGGAACTGAAAGATACGTTCGACATGGGTCTTCTTGATTTTTATTCAAAATATGTCGATCAAAACTCGTTTCGTGAAATCCGAAAACATACCCAGAAAATGATGTCTCTGTTTGGAAGCACATATGTGTGCGAGCAGCTGTTTTCTCGTATGAAGAATGTGAAGTCTAAAACAAGGTCGAGAGTTACAGACGCACATCTGGAAGGAAGTTTACGGATTGCAACTACAAAAATAAAACCAATATCGACACACTTGTCAAAAATAAACAATGTGAAAAATCGTATTGATTGATTGAACTTTTTAACCAATAAAGATTATTATACTTTGAAATTATATGTTTTTTATTATATTGATATGGTGGTAAAGTGACCTGGACCATTGTGGCCTTTCGGACGATGTGAAATCGATTTTTGGCCCTTGCTTGCTGCACATCGAAGTTCCAGCAGGGTAATTTATATTTTTAGAGGCACGTACTACATTTTATTACTAAAAATGTATGTTTAACGTTATACAAAAATTATTTATTATACAAAATCAATAATCTGACTAAAAAGTATAGCACATACATTACTCCTGTATATAAAACCTCTTTATAAAAATCTATGATTTTTAAATGTTCAGGAATGCAAATGAGTTCTATATAAAATAAAGCTGCTGCTGTATTTCCACGATAATATCTCTTTTAAATAGTTTTGAAGTAATACAAAAATCCATTTGTAGGTATTAGGTTTCATATCTACGTAACTAAGTAGTCGTTTTCTTATTTCTTTTTTTGGGGTAAATTTGAAGGCAAATATTTCCAAAACCAAAAGACGCATCGGCATGCGCCTGGTATCATTTAATAGAAAAATTCTTTGTGAATAAACTAATTTTAATATTTTTTTTTCTAAATTAATGAGTAAACTTTTTATACGGAGTGTTTAAAGTAGTGTAAAGAAGAATTTTTTTCTCCAATCTCCAATCCATCGACTTTTCTACAAAAATGTTTGATATTTTTCCTCTAATATATTTTTCGACAGCGTGAATAATTGTAGAAACAAGTTCAGTTTTTGAATATTGTTCCTTTTTTGAGTTATCTCGAGTTTCACAAAAAAATGTGCAATTTTTAAAATATCCTTTTTAGAGAATTATTCATATTTAGCCTATATAAAAGTTTAGGCATTTAAGATTTTCGTTGAAACTTAGTGCCCTTTAAATTGATAAAAACTAATACCTATCCACGAAAAACAGAAAAGCTTATTTCTAAAAAAATTACATAAGGGTGGGCCATCGAAAACTTTTTACCTAAGATTTTTAACTTCATTAACTTTCATCCCCTTTTTATCTAAGATTTTTAACATTCATTAACTTTTATCCCCTGGAAGAGGTGCCACTCACCCTCAAAATCTATAAATTAAAAACATTTATTTGTAAATTGGAATTCATCAAAACTGCAAACACCACCCAAAAAATCACATGAACAACAATAGGCAAGTCAAATACCATAGTCATTTTAATTGTTAATTTGTTAAACTGGTCAGTTGATTGTTTCAGCGCAAATAAATTACAGCCGTCTCTTGCCTTTGTACTGTAAAAATGACCTACCCTGAAGTTATTTGTCTCTGCTTTAAAAATAATGATTGTGCCACAACAGCAAAATTGTTATTATAGACACCTCAAAATCTTGTCCCATACAAATGTTTGCGAATTAGTGCAAATTTCAATACACAAGGGTCGGTGTTAAATAAAAAGAGAAATGTCGAAAATCCTGTTCGAAATGAAGCGATTGAAGTGGCAGTTATTGGGGATATCACTATGGATCCTACACTGAGTACTAGATAACTGTCTGTTATGTCAGGTATTTCGGGTTCAACTTTACGAAGAATCAAATCACCATAAATTTCATCCACACAAAATGCAAAAACTCAATGATGTTGATAATGACCGACGTTTCCAATTTTGCGAGCTGATAAGCGAGCGAATTATTGAAGATCTCCAATTTCCAATTCCAGGCGTTTATTTTTCAGAAGATTACTCATTTTTTCTTTAATGGTACATTTAACAGACATAATACTGTCGGCATTGGTCAGACCCTAACTCCTGGATTTCTCGCGAGACACATACCCAGAGCCCCGAAAAATTATATGTGTGAGCAGAAATTTATGGACACCGTATTGTGAGAGAACTTCACTTTCCAAAGACACGGTGCTGCGCCACACTATGCCATGCTAGTTTGAACATCGTGGAGCTATTGAATGACCATCCGGACCCTGCTCCACCTGATTTCTTTCTTTGGGTTTACTTAAAAGAGCAAGTGTTTTTCACAAAGCCCAACAATCTACAAGAACTACAACCAAAATTGTATTCATACTTGCTTTACTGTGACCCCTGAAATGCTCCAAAACGTTAGAAGAGATTTTGAAAGAAAACTATATATTTAAAAAAAAACAGTTTTGACTCCACGACTCGAATTCTTATTTATATACCTTAAAGGTCTCCAAAATAATGTAAAATTCGATATATGGTTGTATTTAAATCTCGTCATCGGCAGAAGTGATGAAAAAGGGTTAAATAGCCCAACAAAAACTGAATTCGATATATGGTTGCATTTAAAATTCAAATATTCCCTATCATTTGAAATTCAGCCCACCTCATCATCCTCAGAAGTGGTTAAAAAAGGTTAAATAGCCAAACAAAAAACTGTTTTGGTGGTACACTTGCAACTTCCAAATTTTAATCTTTTTACTAGTACTCGAAATATTAGCCCATATTAAGGCTTTTTGGACACGCTTTACAATATACAGGGTGTTACATTTAAAAAAACTAACACAAACACTCCCTACATCTGCAAAATATTCTAAAAAAAATTCTACAATTATAAAAAAATGTTTATTTTATACGAACATTGATGAGAGGAGGTGGATTAATAACCAAAAACCCTGTACATTTTTCTTATTGTACACTGCAGTTCCTAAATATCTGCTCCACCCTCCCTGCTTTATTTTTTGAACTAGACAAGAAAAATAATAAATTTGGCATATTTTAGTAGCATACTAAAGAAAATGTGTGCATTATTGTGATTCATAACTGAAAAGTTAAAGCCTATTTATAGAAGCACGGCATTAAACCAAACAAATTTCGGTGCATGATCAGCACGTGTACATCTTGCGCAAAGCACAACCGTTATTGGTCCGAATCGGCGAGCCATAATACACCACCAACGAAAAGCCAGCCAGGAGTGCAGTGGGAGAGAGACATGCAGCACATATGCACAAGCACTGGACTTTGTTTTAGTTTAATGTCTTTCTTGGGTAAATAGATTATAGAAAAAGAGGGTCGAGTTGCACATCTCTTGAAACGTCTTTTCTGTGGTCTTTTCAACTTTACATTGTACTCAAAATATGAGGACAATAAAATTACTCATTTCGGCTATTCCTCAATGTGAGAGAAATTCAAGTATATGCATGGAGAGTAAAAATTCCTCAAAATTTGCAAAATTCAAATATTCATATGATTCCTAATCGAAACCTTATGAATGCTTGGCTTAAATGTAGCATTTTTCAGTTATACGGGCTTTTATAAAGAAAAACGTGTAAATAGAACATTACAATACAATCTGAGGAATAAAATCAACGAGTTTTATAAAAATTATTACTCTATACATTCTGTATGACTTACGAATAACCGCCAAATTGAAATGGGTAAATTTAATGCCCCCGTATTTTTAATTTCTCTGTCACGACATATACACACAATAAATGTGTTTTGGCAAGCATATAGTACTTCCCCATACATGTATGGGGAAGTACTATATGGTTTCCTCAAATGAGGTTGATTGCAAAAAAAATAAATGTGACGTTTTAAGTCAATAGTCTCTTAAATCAACAAATATTTAAAAAAAAACTTTATTAATACATGTTTAGGAAGCTGTTTTACCCCTTAGAGCAAAGGTCTTCAACCTTTTTTAGTGCAAGGGCCAAAGATCGATTTCACATCGTCCGAAGGGCCACAATGGTCTACTTTGCCACCATATCAATAAAATAAAAAACATAATTTCAAAGTGTAATAATTACTGGTTATAAAGTTCAATGAATCAATGCGATTTTTGACATTGTTTATTTTCAACAAGTGTGTCTATATTTGGTTTTATTTTTGTAGTTGCAACCCGTAAACTTCCTTCCAGATGTGCGTCTGTAACTGACTTCACATTCTTACACACATACGAGAAAACAGCTGCTCGTACACATATGTGCATTTTTCTTCTGGTCAGCCAACGAAAATCAGAAAAATATGTCACATCACCATACTCGGCATTAATTCGTGTAAAAAATTTTGGAATTCTCTGTGGTTAAGCGTAATTTAATAAAGTTCACAGTTTTTACGACCGCTTTCATCACCTCATCAATATTTGTGAATTTTGCACAAAGATTTTGTTGATGAACGATACAATGGTAATGCATCAAAGACCTCTCTCCTTTTTTTTCATTAAACCCAAAAACCCTTCATTTTTTCCTACCATGGATGGTGCACCGTCTGTTGCAACTGCAGAAAGGTTTGTCAATTCTAAATTATATCGTCTCAGTACTGTCATCAAACACTTATAAATATCACATCCATTTGTAGTTCTTTTATTCGGAAAAAGGGCAGCTATCTTTTCAGTGATTTCAAAATTATTATCAATGCCCCGAATAAAAATAGCTAATTGAGCGGTATCGGTTAAATCTGTGCTTTCGTCGAGCACAACAGAATAGTATACGAACTTCGATGCACGTTCTTTTAGTGAATGTTCAATGTCTGCCGCTAACTCTTCGATTCTTCTGGCGACAGTAACACCGGACAAACTAACTTTAGAAAAAAGTTGTTTTTGACACGGGCACAATACTTCAGCAGTGGCCTCCTTCATTCCTTGATACATTCATCATCAGTAAAATGTTTTGATTTCAAAGCTATTTTTTCGGATATAATGTAGCTAACCTTCACGCTTGCTTCATTTTCAATGTTCTGCTTTTGAAAACTATCTTGCTGTCATTGAAGCTGACTTTTTAGAGCTCTCACTTTATCCTGCCGTAATAGTCCTTTGAATGTCTCAAACTGAAATATCTTTTTAAGTTGTATTCTTTCAAGGCTGAAAGGGATTCTTGACACATTAAACAGACGGGTTTTTGATTTACACTAACGGACAAGTACAACTCAGTCCAGTTTTTTTTGAAATATGCGTTTTTCTTAACTAATTTTTCGTTTTTTACCAGAAGTAGAAGCCATTTTTAATGTCAAGGTAGAAGAAACGAGTTTAATTCTCCGATAAAAATGTCCACGACAAAACTAAACTTCTTGATGGTTTCGGCTCTACTTGATGAAAATCCATAATAATAATTATCAAGATAAAAACACTCGTTTTTAATTTTCACTTATATATTGTGTAACATGACATACGTTTCGTTGGCGCAGCAACTTTTTCAAATGTAACGATTTCAAACCAACATTGTATTTATAATGGCCTATTGCCTGTGTCGAACAATATAATCAAAAAAGGTACATCGTAATAAAAATTATCTAAACATGACGAATGAGCAATATAAAAAACTGGAAAATACAGCAGTTAGCTAACTGGTAGCAACTTCACTGCTAGTTGGCACTCTTTCGCTTGTATCGCTTCGTTCGCTCTTGGAATTAGAACTGGCAGCTGTCGTGTGATGCCGGCTCTATATAGGCCGGGCGCGTCAACTTTGAATATTTTGAAATTTCGAGCAGCTACGAGATTAGACTAGTAGGTCCCTCTAGTAATGATTATTTCTAGAATCATTAGAAAGATTCAATAGACAAGCAACGCCATCTAGTGGCCTTGTGGGAAGTCGTGATCGCGAGTTCAGAGAGTGGATCTCTTCTAACTAGGTGGCGCTAGCGTCCTGAGCTGAGCCTCTGAGAGCCGCAAGAAATTGGAAGGCGCGGCGCATGCGGCCCGAGGTCCGTGGTTTGAAGATCCTTGCCTTTAAGTAACCCTCACTTGTCTCTGATAATCCTCTAACGGCCAGTTTTATAGGTTTGGATCATTTCAAGGTTAAACTCCAACTGGAGGATTGGTTCAGTTTAAACTCCAAACCAAAGATTCTGACTTGCGTAAAAGCCGAAGTATCGTAAATAAACGGTTCTTTTCTTTAACCGAACCTCGCTTTCCCAAAACATATTTGATAATTTAAAAATTAAATTTTAATTTGTGTGTCGTAGTATTGAGTGTGTGATTTAGCTGAAATGTATCTACACCATGGAGGAAATATTTGATGCTGTTGAAGAATTAAATTATGAAGACGACGGACTAGAAGTAGTAATTAATATTGCTGAACCCAAAGGGAACCTCGAGTTTTTCACATCCGGATTGTTAGGTTAAGAAGTTCTCTTTTTTATTCGTTGGTTTTTGATTTTTGAAGATTTTGCTACCATTTTGACAAATTAACTAGCTTAGTTTTTTGTTAGATATAAAAAAGCTTTACAACAGTCGTTTGTCAAAGCAATGGCAAAGCAATATTTTCGTGAATGCTGTAAAAAAGTAATTCTGCATATTTACTAAACAAACAGTGAGATTTTTCTAAATTTTGAATTTCATCCTTCTCTTATTTCTTAGAGACGCTGTTTCATGTAATAACTTCTTCGTGTAAATTATAGCTAGTACACATGGTATTCTCTTACAATTCTGAACACTTTCGCTATACTGTTCTCGTGTTCTTATTATTATTCTTGAAATAAAATTCGACCATTTTGAACTATTCAGTAATCGAATAGCACAAAACATTAAGTAACACAAAATAAAAATGAGTCAAGCGGTAAATCAGACTTCAAACGTCAACGTCATGACATTCGATAAATAAACCTTTGTCTCCAAGTAGCACCAGTTATCTGAATAGGTAACCAATATATTCAAAAAATCGTAATATTTCGTAATTCTAAAACCTTCCATATTTCTAATGGCCTTTGATATGTGATATATTATTGATTTGATATGTGATATATTATACAAAAAATATGCAGAATTTAATATAAAATTCAAAAACAACAAAAAATGTATATTAATAAAAAAAACCAAGTTGGTACTTGCCTTGCTATTTTGAACCACCCTGTGTACATTAAAATATAAGCATATGATAAAGCAGATCGAATCAAACAACTTTTTCTAATTTCAAAAATAACCGAGATATTTTTATTTAAAGAGTTATCTGGATCACCCTGTACTGGGTGTTCAATTTAGAATGGTCCCCTGCCATAACTCGGTAACCGTTGATCATACAATTAAGGGGAAAAAATATTTATGGGTAAATCGGCCAAGAAAGATCGCTGGAATTTATTTTCAAGTTCGAAAAATGGCCGCTAGAGGGCATAACAAACAGCAACTCAAAATGGAAATGCCGATTTTCTCTTGAATTTTCCTAATTAAAGCTTATCGAAAATATAAACATTGTATTGTTCAGGTGATTAGTTATATATTTTTTTAAATGATAATTGGTGGGGCAAAGTCCTTTCTTTCAAACGTTTACAACTCTGTTTTGGATGAACCGATTACATTGAACTTGACTTTTTTTGCTCTTCACGTAGAGCTATTAACGGTAACCTAATAATTCCATTAGTGGTCACTAGATGGCGTTTTTTTTTGTAATTCTTCAAGTAATACGCATTTCCTCAAAAAATCGAATGGCATGATATGTGACTTTTTTGGCATAATTTATTTGAAGGTTATAAAAGGTATCGAATAATGAAGTAAAAAATCCAGGTCCGTATTTAAATTAAAAAAGTTTATGTTGGTCGCTCAATTCCGAAACTTCGGCTTGAAAAAGTAATCTCTTCCTCTAACCTAAATTTGTAGAGGGGAAAAATGATGAAGTCAAAATTATTTTCATCTGTCATTTCAACTAAGCCTACCATTTTATAAAAATAAAAAAAAAACAAAAAATTACTTTTATGGTTTTTCTATCATTTTAGGCTTAGTTGAAATGACAGATGAAAATAATTTTCACTTTATCAATGTCATTTTTTCTCCTCTACAAATTGGTGAGGTTAATACCATCATCAACTTTTTTAATTTAAATACGGACCTGGATTTTTTATTTGACTATTCGATACATTTTATAACCTTAAATTAAATTATGACAAAAAAGTTATATTATACCATTTGATTTTTTTTTTTGAGAAAATTCCTATTATTTAAAGAATTACGAAAAACACGCCATCTAGTGAACACTAATAGAATCATTACGGTACAATTAATAGCTTTACGTGAAGAGCAAAGAAAAAAGCTTTTTCTGACACCAAGCACAAAGCTGGATAATTGCCTGAAGAATACAATGTTTATATTTTCGACAAAACTTAATTAGATCACAATACAAGAGTTCTAACCACACTCCACCACAATTTGTTACGTTCTGGACGCGCGTTTCCCTAACCAGGTTAGCATCATCAGCAGATGATATAAACTAAAGTAACTTATCCTAAACTTGGTTGCACCCGACTGCACCGTTGTCAAGTAAGAAATAGAGGGCACTATAGGGAATAGGCCCTCTGTCTTTATTTAGTGCTTTCCTAACTATTTCTATATACATCCAATAATCTATTATTAGATACATTTTTAATTAACTTAAGATTATTTATTCCTATTTGGTGATTGTTTTCCAAAGCATGTTGGGCGACGCTTGACTTTTCTGTTGTTCCGTATCTTAAATGTGCCATGTGTTCTTCAAAACAAATGTTTATGGAGCGTTTAGTTAGCTAAACATATTTTAGATCGCAGTCATTACAGCTAATTTCATAGATGCCACTCCTCCTCTCCTTTAAGTCGACTTTGTCTTTAGGGTTTCCAAGGAGATTTTTCAAACTGTACTCCGTTTTGTAGGCTACTCTAAAACCTACGTTTTTAAATACCTTTTCTAAACCTCTCGTGTATCTCGGATCATATGGGATTACTATGAACTTATTGGGAGTCTCAGGTGCTTGAAGAGTAGTGGCATCTTTTAACATTTTCTTATGCTTATGTCTATTTACTAATTTATGTACAAAATTATCATTATATCCATTACTTTTAGCTATATTTTTAATCCGATTCATTTCGTTGTTAAAACGTTCTTTGCTTAATGGAAAATTGACTAACCTGTGAGTTAAGGAATGAAATGCTGCCATTTTGTGTTGACGGCAATGAAATGAGTCGGATGTTATATACCTATCAGTATTAGTAAATTTCCTATAAATATCAAATTCTAATTTATCGTTATTTCTAATAACTAACGTGTCGAGAAAAGGTAATTGCCCATTGTTCTCATTTTCGTACGTAAAATTAATGGAAGGATATTTATTGTTTAACGTTTCTAAGAAAGTGTCCAAATTTTCTTTTTTAGTATCAAAAATAGCAAATATATCGTCTACGTATCTATACCACACCCTTGCGAAATACTTGAGTTCTTTTTTGAATTGGGTTTATAATCTACCCATAAACAAATTTGCAAGGAACGGAGATAAGCAATTGCCCATCGCAGTTCCCTCAAGTTGTTTATAATATTTATTGTTGAATTGAAAACAATTTTGATTTGTTACAAAATTTTGTGAGAAACAAATATTTATCAATAATTTTTATCTTCAAATTATTGAATTCAAGTAACTGTGGGTTACTATGGGTTAGTTTGAATTTTAGTTTATCGAACACAAGGTTTTTACACTGTTTTAAGGTACTTTTTACTTCTGTTATCATTTTTGATAACGGGTTTTTTTCAATTAAATCGTAATCAAGTTTGAATCAAATTGTCTACTCTTTCAAAATAATCTGTTTTGTCTAGTATAACAACCTTATTTCCTTTGTCAGCTTTTAAATAAACACATTATTTTTTCTTCAGTCCCCATTTTTACGAGAAACATATTTTGACTTGTTAACAACGTTTTTTGAGATTTGATTTCTGCAAGCTTCTCTAATGAATCTCTTAGTTGACTCTGACTCGTATTGAATGGAACTTTCGATATTCGCTATAATAGTTGGTAAACTATTTTTTACTGGAGGCTCTGCAAAATTCAAACATTTATTCAAAAGGGTGATTTCTCTATTATCAAAGGACTGAGAAGAATGGTTTTCTACAATGTTCTCGGCTTCCGAAGAAATTTGTTTTTGTGGTTTCAACTTTCTCAGTTTGTTTTTAAGTGAAAACATTTTCTTCAAAAATTTGGCATCGATAACTACGAACATTTTTCTTTCGAAATCTAACCATTGTTCAAATTCTAAATTACTAAGCTTATAAGTGAGTTTTTTAAATAATCCGTTTGCTTGAATTTCAAGCATACTTCGTTTGCTATATAGATTTTTAATTTCTAAATATAGCCACTTTTGTTTGGCAAAAGATTTAACCTTCCCAGTAACGCGTGGTTCTTTAGGAATCTTGACTGAAATGAATTTAGGGAAAACTGAAAAAAACTTGGACGATTTTAGAAACCAAAAATCTGCTGCTATTAACTTAATCTTAGTACAGTACTTACACTAAAGGTTTTGTTCCGTTGAAGCCATGTTAAGTCCTAACACTAACCTTATTAGGAAGATTCAAGAGAAACAGATTGACTCATAAATATTTTTCCCTATAATTGTGTGAACAACGGTTACCCAGTTAGGGCCGGAGACTATTCTTAATTGGACACCCAGTACAAGTAAATAATTATTGAAGAATATCGGCTAGCGACGACATTTGTTATTATTATATTGTAGGATATTTTACTTTTATCACTCTAAACAAAACAGAGAAATAGGGATTCGTAGTTATGAAAACTAACTACCTGCTATATAGCGTTCTAGAATGGGCAGTTATATTGGATCGTGCGTTTTGTCCCTTGCCATCTTTTTTTTTACACCACACTGCCACAGTCTCCAAAAAATCCAAAATTTTAGAAGTCTCTCGCCGTTTGTTTACTAATATGTAAAATGTATTAACTTTTAATTTTTCAGCATTTTTGTACTCACCGTAAATATTGCTCCGCCACTGCTTTAACAAACAACTATTATAAAGCTTTTTAATACCTAACAAAAGACTAAATAATAACCGACAATCTAGCACATTTTTGCCTAACGTAGTTAACTGGTTAAAACAGTAGCAAAATCTTGTCCGGGTCGCTAAAATAAAAAAATAAAATCAAGACTTTGTATCTCAAAATCTGGTTATGGGCTGAAGTTGAATCACGGACACATTTTAATCGGGAAGTAGAGACATGCATTTTATAAAAAATTGGAAAAATTTACCGAATTCCATTTCCCATAAGTAGGTGGGGTGTTTGCAATTTAAAAAAAAATATTAATAGGTTCTAAAATGCGTTTTCCCCCTAAGACCACCCTTTGTAATCTAAAAAAATATACATCTACAAAAATACAAAAAAAAAGAACAAATTTGGCCTATTCACCCTTAAAGATACTTGGAGCTTCTTCAACTCTTTGAGTTATCCTATATAAAGGAAAAAATTTGCTTTTATATGAAAAAAAAGAAAATAAATATGTCGTTTTTTTTAACTAATTATTCTTGAATCCACTAGGACTACCTCGAATTTATAGAGGAAAAAAATGTTTTATATACAGAGAGATAACAGAAACTTGACATGTTTCACCGTTTTTTTTTAACTAGCCGCTATAAAATAAAAAAAAAATTGTTTTTTGGGGGTTGCTTCGTATCTCTAGGCCTACCCTAAATAACGCAAAAAAAATTTATTTATATATAAAAAAATAAAAAATCTGACATGTTTCATGTGTTTGAAATATTTTTTTTTATTTTCAAAACATTTACCCCAACAATTTGACTGTTATCAGTTTGTGCGTTCCCAAATTTTTTTTTTATACGCCTTAAAAGCATCGAAGATCTACAGCTATGACACCCAGACACTGACCTAGATTGTTTTTGGTGCAGATCTGGAAATAATCAGTCCTGCAAATTCAGAACTTGTAGATTAAATTATACAAGTTTTATAGGGTTAGGACAAGAACTAAAAGAGCATCGAAAATTGCGGATTTTTTTTTAAATATGACACCCTATATTTTTTAAAGCAGTTGAAAAATCTTTTCTTTTGATTTCAACAATGTATTTGATGACATTTGCTTTAACCATTTTTGACATGATATGCATTAAAATTGGTAAAAAGTAATATAATAAAAATTGAAGTAGCTATGCATAAGGTTAAAAGAAACAAAATGCGTCTCTTTTGCCCCCTATAAATTTTGTTTCTTTTAACTTACACCACTTTACTTTGAGTATTATTAATTACTTTTTACCATTTTCTATGGTTTAATAATTTAAAAACGGTTACAGCAAATGTCATCAAATACATTTCTGAAATCAGGGGAAAAGATATTTCCAACCGTCATAAATAATACAGTGTGTCACATTTAAAAAAAAACAAATTGTAGAAATTTCGATACTCTTTTATTCCTTTTCATATCACTAAAATATATTCCACTTTAAAATATCCGGGTTTTCTATTTACACTTTTTCAAAAAATAAAAGATGAAACCAAAAAGCAAAAGCCACCTTGCACATATTTTTACTAAAAATATGTATCGTATTTTAGGGGCTCCACAATCCAACTTATATTTTTCGAAATTTTTTACTATTCTAAAACTTTCCCTATATCCCATATAGTATATTAATAATAAAATATATGAGCTGTTATATGGAGAAGTAAAAAGATTGCGATTGACGTGTGCCAAATTTAATATTTGTATCTCGACAGATTCAAAAAATAAAGACCCCTTTTATTTAACAGCCGCACTATAACATTATCCCAGCGAGAAATACGTAAAAATTTTAAATTAATGTTTGTTAACGCACAATTGCAAAAAGCATGCAAGCAAAATGAAAACTAAATCAAAAATCAAAAGGAAAAAACCAACCATGTGCGCTAGAATTAAACGGTAATCTTTCACCTTGGTTGGCCCCTCCATACGGGTCAGCATCACTGTAAGGGGGAGGTTGAAACCCTGGTTGCGGAGCACTCGGATAGCCGCCCGGTGGAGGGTAACCATCCTGTGGTGGATAGCCTCCTTGTGGGTACCCTCCTTGTGGATATCCGCCCTGAAGCGGGGGTGGATATGCCCCAGGAGGCGGAGGGCCGTAGGCCTGCTGTTGACCTGGATATGGCCCTGTAATAGATGTTAATAAATTAGCATGGTACTCACGTTTTTCAATGCATTCTAATTTACAATAGCCGAGTTAAATTAGACCAAAAAAGGGCTGTGCCTTCCATTAATTCCCAGAAAGCTAGAAGTTATTTTATTTCACTGCGTGAATTCCAAATAAGAGTACAACGATTTCTGTAAATAACTGATTTTCTTTCAATTTAATAGCGAGTTCGTCCTGTGTGAGGGAATGTACACTTTTACTTCAGGGTCCCAAGATATATTTCAAAGTCAAAGTCAAAATAAGCTTTATTGTCTAAGATACAAGCTTCTTGTTGACAAAGCATGATACAATAATTTATGTAGCGCTGAATATACAAATAAAATATAAAATACAACAGAAAAATAACGATTATGTATAAAAGAAAAAGAATACAATTCAAAACATCTAAATGGCAAATAAAAAAAAATTTAATTTTCCGTACACTACCAAATAATGTGCAGATACTAAAAATCGATAAAAATGCGCTTTCACACATCTTTATCAAAAAAAAATAATGTGTAATTTTACTTGTAAGTCAAGGATAAACTCTATATTTCCTACGACACACATATCTAAAATTTGTCCAATGTTAAAGTGTAAAAAAAATACAAACAAAATACAACACAAAATTTAAAAAATGTAAAAAAATTAGAAAATTCATGATTAGAATATTAATAAAAGCTTTTAAAGGGTATCTAAAAAAAATTCATTCAAACCATAACAAGCTTTACCAAGTAATGCTCTTTTTACAGTTCTCCTAAACAACTTTAAGCTTTACAAACATTTCATTGCAGTAGGCAAATGGTTAAATATCTTTTTGCTTTCGTAAAATATTGATTTTTTGGTCAGAGCAGAGATGGGCAACGGCAGACGAATATTAAAATTAACATAACCTCTAGTTTCATATGTATTGGCTGGTTCAGCAAAATTTCCCCTGTTTTTGAAAACCAGGCTAACGGTTTCCAAAATTAGCAGTGATGGCAAAGTTAGGATCTTTTTGGATATGAAAAGTGGTTTACAGCTGTCGCGAGAGTTAGCCCCAGACAACAGTCTCACTACCCTCTTCTGCAGCATGTAGACAGAATTAAATAGCCCTAGTCCACAGAAATCCCAGAAGGCAATACCATATCTGAGGCGTGAGTCCACCAGTGCAAAATAAACATCCCTAGCCACACAAGGTCCAAGCTCAGAAGAGACAGTACGCACTGCATAGCAAGCAGCTGATATTTTTTTATAAAGTACCGAAACATTGGGAATAAACTTGAGGTGGGCGTCGATATTAAAGTCAAGACATTTTGTTTTAAAGACACTTAAAAGGTCAGTATCGCCGAGACTTAAGTCTCTTAAAAACCTACGATGCTGGTCTTACCGACATTCAGAGGACACACCATTCCTTAACCTTGCAGAGATCCGCTGAAATAGTGTCAAGCAGAGACTTTTTATCGCTATTATGCCACAGGATGGTGGTGTCATCTGCAAAAAGCGTGAATTCACCCTGGATATCAAGAAAGGTCAGATCATTGACGTACAGGCGAAAGAGAAGGGGTCCAAGTACAGAACCCTGTAGTACACCAGCTGCTTCCTCTCTCCTAGGTGCGACTTAAACCATTCCAGCGATGTGCTCCTAAAGCCACATTTTTCAAGCTTAAGCAGCAGTATTCTGTGGTTGGCACAGTCAAAGGCTTTAGGTAAGTCACAGAATATGATAACCGATGTTAAGGTACTGGTAGAGTTTTTCCAAAAATGTGAATATGGCATCACCCGTATTCTTGTTGGCTTGAAACCCAAATTGTGCGTCAGTTAGAACTTTGTGGCGATTCAGGAAGGACAGCATTCTACTTTTAGTAAATCTTTCAATAATTTTGGAGAGGGTGGGGATAAGCGATATAGGCCTCAAAAATTTTTATGGTAAGGCAATTTCCCCTGAACGATTTTTATTTTTAATGCCCACAATAACATTTCTAAGTTCGATCAAAATACAAGAGTTCTAACCACACTACACCACAACTTGTTACGTTCTGGACGCGCGTTTCGATAATCAAGTTAGCTTCATCAGCAGATATAAACTAAAGTAACTTATCCTAAACGAGACTATTTATAAGTAAATGTGGTCACACTTGGTTGCGCCAGACTGCACCGTTGTCAAGTAAACAATAGAGGGGACTATAGGGAATAGGCCCTCTGTCTTTATTTATCGCTTTTTTACCACATTTAACTGTTTCTATACTCTCAAATACATCCAATAATCTATTATTAGATACATTTTTAATCAACTTAAGATTATTTATTCCTATTTGGTGATTGTTTTCTAAAGCATGTTAGGCAACGCTTGACTTTTCTGTTCTTCCGTATCTTAAATGTGCCATGTGTTCTTTAAAGCGAATGTTTTATATATTTCATTATTATATTTTAGATCGCAGTCATTACAGCTAATTTCATAGATGCCACTCCTCTCCTTCTCTAAAACCTACGTAGGTTTTAGAGTAGCCTACAAAACAGAGAACAGTTTGAAAAATCTCCTTGGAAACCCTAAAGACAAAGTCTACTTGAAGGAGAGGAGTGGCATCTATGAAATTAGCTGCATTCTAAAATATGTTCGGCAAACTAAACGCTCCATAAATATTCGTTTTAAAGAACACATAGCACATTTAAGATACGGAAAAACAGAAAAGTCAAGCGTTGCCCAACATGCTTTAGAAAACAATCACCAAATAGGAATAAATAATCTTAAATTGATTAAAAATGTATCTAATAATAGATTATTGGATGCATTTGAGAGTATAGAAATAGTTAAATGTGGTAAGAAAGCACTAAATAAAGACAGAGGGCCTATTCCCTATAGTTCCCTCTATTGTTTACTTGACAACGGTGCAGTCGGGCGCAACCAAGTGTGACCACATTTACCTATAAATAGTCTCGGTTAGGATAAGTTACTTCAGTTTATATCATCTGCTGATGATGCTAACTTGGTTAGCCAAACGCGCATCCAGAACGTAACAAGTTGTGGTGTAGTGTGGTTAGAACTCTTGTATTTTGATCTATCGTCCACCACAGGTTCCAGTCTTAGGACTTAATTTCTGAGTTCGTTAGCATCAGTATTGAAAAAGGTGAAAGATTGGGTTATAGTAAGACCTGCAAGGTAACTAAGAGGCTCTGTATTACTGATAATTCCATTGGTTAATTAATCTGCTATAGTGCAATAAGTGTACAGGGTGTTAACATCTAATTCAACAGGAGCTCCGCCCACTGTCTGTCTAAACTTATCGACCATAGACCAGCATTCTTTTTGTTCATTGGCAGCATTATTATTTCTTTCAGAATAATACTTATTTTTTACCAGTTTAATCAACTTTTGGTATGTGGACCTGTATTTTTGAAAGTATAACCAGAACTGGTTATTGTCAGTGAATTTCCGAATATAATGCCAGCTTCGCAAATTGGTAGCTGAAACCTTGAGCCCGACGATCAGCCATGGTTTTTTATTTTTTTTTTAATTTGCCTTAAAGGAAAATGTTCTTTAAACATATCAATAATTAAATTATGAAAGGCTTCCAAAGGAAGTGAACTTTGAAAAATTACATTCCAGTTTATTAGATTACAAGCTTGGTAAAACCCATCATAATTAGTCCTACTATAAATTCTCCCACTCTACTCTTTCTCTTAGGAATATATGCAAGTAATGGAATATCACAGATAATAGCTTCAAGGTCTGACAGACCAGCATTGATCACAGAACAAGTTATATTTTTTTTACTAAAATTTGTGCAGATATAATCTATAAATGATGAGGAATGCTTAGTAAATCGAGTTGGAGAGTCAATGTGCATGGTAATACTGTAAGATTCAAGCAAATTATTAAGTTGCAAAGTATATAGAGAATGTTTAATTGTTTTGAGTATGTTCTTCTAAAATCGATTTTTTTTACAAATATCATGCTGCCGCTGTGTGCAAAACTTCTGTAATAACAAGAGAATAAATCGAATATTCAAATATTTAATATCCAAACAATTGACTATCCAAGTATTTGAATATCCAAATATTTGAATAGTCGAACATTGGAAATTCGACTACTATTACTACTACTTGAATTTTCAAATATTCAACTTTTGCAATTTTATTATATTATAATAGTGTTTTAAAAAAGCCGTTTTTTCTTAATTCGGAAAAAAACAAAAATTCATTTTTTTAATTTTTACTGATTATTTCTTTAAAAATGTAAAAAAACAAGTTAGTCATTACTTTTATTAACTTTTTTAAAATTGGCTTCTCTGTTCTTCGAGTCATATTTTTAACCTGCAAACCAAACAATTAATTGTCTAAACAAATATTCTACTTTTTTTAAATAGCAGTACTTCAAATGCAATACTCAAACATTTATCAAATAGGTTTGACTTTTGCTGTAAGCCTATACATATTAAGTAGATCCTCGATTTAAAGAACAATGTCTTTCAGACGAAGACTGTCTAGATCAGGGGTGCTCAAACATTCGATCGCGATCGACCAGTCGATCGCGAGTGCTTTTTGAGTAGATCTCGAGAAGAATTTTTTTTTTAATAAGTAGGCACTTAACTAAACTACAAAAATTTATTACGTAATAAAATAACACTCTGCTAGCAGCAAAAGGCGGCTTTATCAAAGTAACGCGCGGTACTTTTCAAAGAAAAGCCGCGTTTTTTATTCTTTCCGCTTTTCTAGAAATTTCGGGCGGCGCGTTTGATGGGAACATTCGAGACTTTCGTTCACGCCGATATAAATGTTGCGCCTGCAGGAATTGGAGTAATTCTGAATTGCAACTTGAAGGCAATACTACGTCGATACAAAGTTTATTATTAAATAGTACAAAATGAGTGCAGCGAAGAAATCTAAAACGTATCATTTTAATAACGATTGGGAGGAAGAATTTTTGTTTTGTATAGTGAAGGATATGTGCATTTGTCTTATTTGTCGTGCGTCAGTTGCAATACCTAAGCGTGGTAACTTAGAGAGGCATCATAAAAGGGTTCATAAAAACTATGAAAAGGATTTTCCGCCACAGAGTGAATTAAGAAAACGAAAAGTACGTGATTTGATATCTTGTTTGAAAAAAGAACAAACCATGTTCACAAGACCAGCCAAACAATCAAAAGCTGCTACGATCGCGTCATTTAAAATATCTCATATATTGGCGAAAGACAAGAAACCATTCGAAGATGGATCGGTTGTGAAGGAAGCATTTATTGAAGCGGGTGAGACTTTATTTGGAGATTTTAAAAATAGAATAGAAATCATGTCTGCTATTAGAGAACTTCAGTTATCTCGTCTGACTGTCACAAGGCGTATTGAAGTCATGAGTCAGGACATGGCAGATAAACTAAAAAATGATATCATGGAATGTACATACTTTTCTTTACAGTTCGACGAATCCACCGATATGACAGACACTGCCCAGCTGTGTCTTTTTATTCGGATGGTATTCAATGACATGTTGGCTAAGGAAGAATTTTTGACAATCATTCCTCTGAAGGGGAAGACCCGTGGCGAAGATATATATGACGTTTTCTTCAATTTTGTAAAAAACTACAAGCTACCAATATATAAATTAGTGTGCATTTCAACCGATGGAGCACCAGCAATGACTGGAAACAAAAACGGTGTTGTGGCATTGTGTCGAGCTAATGAAGATTTCCCTTCATTTTTTTCAATCCATTGCATTATACATCAACAAGTTTTATGTTCAAAAGTTTTAAACACGGAGGAAATTATGGGCATTGCAACAAAAATTGTGAAGTTGCAGTTGGAAGATAGGGAGTCAGCTGAACACACTGATTTAGTTCTTCACACGGACGTCACAGGACACGGAAATAACAGCTTTTCTAGACGAACGAGGTGATGACACTCAGATGTTGAAAAACGAAAAATGGCTGACTGATTTGGCATTTTTGACTGACACCACAACGCACTTAAACACCATTAACTTGGAGCTTCAAGGTAAAGGAAAAACTGTTATTGAGATGATTAGTAGCGCAGTAAACGCATTCAAAAGTAAATTGCAACTTATGATAGATCAACTGAAAAGAAAGGATCTGAAACATTTTCCGTCTTTGAAAACAAGGATTCCTCAGTTGAATTATGATACGTATGAGGCTGAATTATCAAATATTTTGGGACAATTCGAAATGCGTTTT
Organism: Kuschelorhynchus macadamiae; assembly: GCA_030620095.1. Lineage (NCBI taxonomy): Eukaryota > Metazoa > Arthropoda > Insecta > Coleoptera > Curculionidae > Kuschelorhynchus > Kuschelorhynchus macadamiae. Next base: position 350,592 of record JAUTXW010003004.1, read on the forward strand.
TATGATTGTAGTAAATTGGCAAATGTAGCATCATTTATGAGTTATCCTTTTTCATGTAAAAACATTGAGGAATTAGCTACTGAAATAGCGAGTCAGTTTAATATGAACTCATGTTCTGTTGAAAATTAGTTGGTGCAGATTATATCAGATATACATCTCAAAGCTACAGCATCTGATACAAATTTCTGGTGTTTTATATCTGAAGATAAATATCCGAATAAGGCAAAACGCCCTTCAACTGACAGCAATGTTTGGGTCAACTTACTTGTGCGAGTTTGCATTTTCTGAAATGAAGATAATTAAGTCAAAATATCGCAATCGACTAACTGACGATCATATGTCATCATGCTTGCGATTAGCACTCAGTGGTTACGTACCATCTTATGAAAAGTATGCTGAGGACATGCAGTGCCACGCTTCAACATCTAAAGTCACTCCTTGAGTCGATCGTAAGTAGTCTAAAAATATTGAGGTAGATCGCCAGCAGTTCAAGTTTGAGCACCCCTGGTCTAGATTGTCTTGAGATAATAAAACAAGTTTCAAATCATCTTAGCTTGCCAACTAATGAAGTAATTGCCAATACAAATCAACAAAAAAAAATTTGTGGGAAGTTGCAAATCAAAATTATTGTGATCCAGTCGCAAGGTCTTTGTGAAAATCAACCGTTACAACTAGTAGCATCACAATTTTTACAATTGGTTCCGTCCTGAAAGGAATTGGTCTACATTTCAATTAATTTAGACAAAAAAGCGAAATAAATTACTAGGTAAAAGGGTGGAAAAGGTGGTGGCTATTAGAAGCAACCTTTATCTCTTAGATGTCAAAATTGGTACAAAAAAAAACTGTTCCCACAAGGACTCCCTGTATTACCGGCAGACAGCACCCACTTCCCTAGAAATCAGTTATGATAGTGATGACCAATTAGTTTGGCAATATGTTCCTGATCCTGAGCTACCTAACGAAGCTTCATCTGACGAAGAAAGTCAGAGTTTTGATAGTGAGAATGAATATTCTGATTCTGAGTTAGGTTAATTGATTTAGTTTTTAAGGGTTTTGTTGACAAAAAATATAGTTTTTTTTTACTTTTAGAATTTTAGTGTTTTGAGAGGAATATCTTTATTTTACTTATGTTTAATAAAGACTAAAATATAATTGTAAATTGTTTATTTTTCCGTATTTTGGTTTTTTGCAGATCTTTGGTTAAAAAAACCGTCTTTTTTCTATATTAGAATATGTATGTATGAAGTATAATTTTGATATTTCGCGATTGGGGATCAGCTGATAAAAGAGTATTACACACGCTATCCAAATTAACAAGACATTGCCTTCAAGTACCAGCAACTTCTCTCCGGTCGGAGAGATCATTTTCTGATGCCGGTAACATGGTTAGGGCCAAACGCGCCTGTTTGAAACCTAGTAACGTAAAGAAAATTTGTTTCCTCAGCGCTAATTTATGATAAATTTTATTGTTTTTATAATTAAAATAGTAAATAATTAAACATAAATTCGCGTATTTGCTTAGAAAATTTGAAAATTATAAAAGCATTAAAAAAAATCTCGATTTTCTGTTCTGGTACTGAGTAATGACGGACAATAAATTTGTGTACCCAAATATAAACTTATTCTATAATTTATACCCAACTCAGCCTTTTGTAATATTTACATGTAATTTGTTATGTTTCATATAAAAATACTCACCCTGTATACTAGCGTTTATAAAATTAAAATGATATCTGGATACTTATTTTTGTTTTTACGAAAATTGTTTTCATTTTGTAAAATATATAATATGTTCAACTTAAATGCGTATTTATGTTATGGCCTTTTTCCTTCTCTCTTCAGGTAATCCGAACTTAAATTACAAAGGCAGTATGAAAACGTAAATTGCATTGTAAACCTCTGCTCCCAATATTGTAGTTCTTTATTGCCTACGTATGATATAATATAAAATAGTTTCTATAATTTCTAAAATACATAAAAAAGAAAGGTCATTAACTGGAACAGAAAAGACAATATTTAATTTTTTATAACTTAAAAATGATTTATAATATACTTTGATAAAACCTGGTGCAAGCGGATATTTTATAATATGCTTGACAAAAAACATTCATTATACGGTTTATCTCAGAAATGACCCCATTATCTATGCTTAAATTCATTCATTCATGGAAATAAATCATTGTAAACTGAAACCTTCAAAAGTTGGCAAAATTTAAAATAAATCAATTTAAACATAACTACTCTAAAAAATGTTTAACTCGTGGATATCCACTATAGTACGTGTTTCCGTCGACAATATTATTATTCTTTCTATTATAAATAGTATCATGTATCTGAATACCTATATACACAATAGATGTACGGGGTTATTGGTTATAAATGTCACCCCCCCTCTAACATCTTTATTTTTAAAGATAGAAAACTCATTTTTGTTGTAGGGAATCGTCTGAATTTTTTTAAATGGAACACCCTGTATATTATCGAAAATTTAGATTCTACCCGTAAAACTAATAAATTTGTGTATTTAAAATTTTCGCGATTCTTCAACTGTTTTCGAGATAATGGCAGTTGAAAAATGAAAATTTGAGATTTCGAAGTGCTGTCAAATTTGAAAGGATCAAATTAGAGCAAAACGGTATGCACTTTCTTGTCTTAGTTTTTGAAACTCTATTTAATGATACTAATGCAGGCGCCTCTCCGCAGTATTTATATAAGTCCCTTCGCTGCTAGATTAGCTTTTTATATACCTTTTTCTTTGCTAAAAAACAATTGTTTTACATTGTAATATTGTATGTAAATTTGTGATTTGTGTACATTACATAGATGCGCTGGTATGATTGGTGATAAGTGCTATAGTGTATTACGTTATATGGGCGTTTCAATTGTGTAATCGAGAACTAGATTTTTACTTCATAATGTCAAAAATTAATTTGGCAAACAAAACTGATAAAAAGCCTGTAAATAACCTATCTAATTATTTTAAACGAAGGAAGACAGAAGGGAAAGAACCAAATGAGGTTATAGGGTAAAATGAATCGGAAATTTCTAGCAAGGAAAGCAGGTCAGTGGTCCAACTTAACGATGATCAAGTACCAAGCACTTCTGGTACGACATCCAGGAATGAGCACGAAGAAATTCGCTTCGAAGATGTTGAATGTGCTATTAATAATGATATTGGTCTATACCTATCCAATATTAGAAAAATTGATATTGACTTTACTCGTTTCCAGTTATTAAAAAATCATTGGGCTCCGGATATTAACTTTGAGTTTCCCTGTTCTGTACATACAAAGAGAGCACGTGAGGAAAGACGTCGAGCAAACCATGGACATTTAAAAAGACATGAATGGTTGGTGTTTTCCAAAGAAAAAATGTGGTTAATATGCCAATATTGTGCTCTATTCTCGGATGCCTTGGTTGGCGGACGTCACAGGAACAGTCACAATATTGTACCCAATAAGCTGGTAAACAATCCCTTGGTCAGTTTTGATAAACTAACAGGAAAAGACGGAGATCTAACATTACATGAAAAGACAAATTCACTGGCCGACAAGATTTTTCTAACACAGGCCAGCTCATTATTTTCACAATGGAAATACCCTCCCAATAATAAAAAAAATATTCGGAAAGCCTTAATACGTACCATTTTTTAATAGCCTAATTAGAACCTTTTATATTGGCAGGTAAACAATTTTATTATGGGGCGGCTAAAATGGGTCCATTTTACAACGGAATAATTACCTAGACTGGGTTGTTTACAACATTAGACATAAAATAAACGTTAAACATCACTCTTCTGTTGAGTTTCGAATTGAATGGTTCTCTGTATATCGATAAGCAAGTGTATGTGAAGACGAGAATGTCGAGTCAAACGCGCCGAAGTTGTAAAATTTCTCCTGACAAATTTTGTTATATTTGTGGAGAATTTTTGGTGAAATCACAAGCCAGGCCATTTTCCGAAAATGTAAAAACAGCCTACTTTAAATATTTTGGTGTGTTAATTGGGGATCAAGATAAGCGGTAGGCTCCCCATGTTTGCTGTGTTAGTTGTAGTGTATCATTGGTGCAATGGATGAAGGGAAAGATAAAAAGTTTGCCTTTTCCAGTTCCAATGGTATGGCGAGAACCCACCAATCATTCTGACGATTGTTATTTTTGCCTGACAAAGACTGAAGGTTATTCCAAAAAGGAAAGCACAATATAGAATATCCAAATTTGCAATCTGCCATACGACCTGTTCCTCATAATGCAAATTTGCCAGTACCGATTGCGCTTTTAAATTGGCAAGCTATTGATTTGGGAGATAATCGAGATAACGCATCATCAGCCACTCAGAAGAACAGTGCACCGATCCCACTTTTACTACAGGTCCCAGTTCCGGCGAGCCACATTTGATTGTTCAAAGTGAATTAAATGATTTAGTACGTAATTTGGGGTTTATCCAAGCAACAGTCAGAACTTCTGGGTTCCCGTCTTAAGGAATGGAACCTATTGGCCCAAGAAACAAAAATTACGTATTTCATAAAAAGAAATGCTGTGTTTTCTGAATTCTACAGTATGGAAAATTGTCCCCGTGAGCTGTGTTATTGCATAATGAAAATTTAAAATCACTCAGTTGCAATGAAAGAAAATTATGAAAATATGCGCACAGTTTTGGATAAAATAAACTAGGATAGGTATAAATGGCAGATATGTGGGGACTTAAAAGTTATAGGGATTTTAGTGGAACTTCAGGGGGGATTTACAAAATATTGCTGTTTTCTTTGTTTATGAGACAGTCGTGCAATAAATCAGCATTATATAACAAACATTTGGCCAGAAAGAAGCGAATTTCAACCGTTAAATTTATACCTCTTGTTGATCCCAAAAATGTCCTTTTGCCACCTCTTCACATTAAACTTGGGCTGATGAAAAACTTTGTGAAGGCTTTGAATAAAGATGATGATGGATTTAAATACATAAGACAAGTCTTTCCCCAGTTAAATGATGCTAAATTAAAAGAAGGCATTTTTATTGGGCCACAAATCAGAAAATTTCTGGACGATTTTGGAATTTTACGGAAAAGCTTACCAGGCAGGAACTCAGAGCATGGAATTTATTTGTTAATGTAGTAACAGGATTTTTAGGCAACAATATTGATGGAAATTATGAACAATTAGTTAATGAACTCTTAGATGTCTATAAAGCGCTTGGTGGAGAATGTCATTAAAAATTTCCTCCATTCCCATCTGTTATTTTTTCATAAAAATTTGAAAGCTGTTAGTGACGAGCAGGGTGAAAGGTTTCACCAAGATATCAGAACAATGGAAATTCGGTACCAAGGGCGATGGGATCCAGCCATGATGGGTGACTACTGTTGGTTTTTGAAGAGAGAAGATATGACACCCCATAAACGGAAAAAATAAAGTTTAATTAGTGTTTTAAGTTAATATTTTTCTCGTTTGCTTTTGATGAGAGATGTATGGTATGTTTAATAGGCGAAAACTGTAAACATAGTCAATAAACAGGGTTAAGAATTTTCTGAAACCTTTTTTGTCTATATATATATATTAAGTATCGTAACGTTCGATATGGTTCTACAACTCTAACAAGAAAACCCTACGTGCTACAACTTTCTATTTGTAATTTTCGTATTTGGATAGGTCCATTCTATTAGATTATGCTATTCTGATTTGTGTTACAACAAAAAAAATTTTTTTTGTCGGACAGTATAATCATTTTAAATGTGTTGAAAAAGGTAAGATTTATAACTATTTTAAAAACAAGTTTTGATTTTTGTTCTTGCATTTGATATGATGGATACTATGAGCGTCTCTAGACAATTTTAACCCTTAACTGGTGACCATACGTCCTACAGACTCCGCGCAACTTTTAACGCGGCGGTTCTCCCACCACAATTATTAGATTGAACGACTGTTCCGTGTACCTTCCTAGCTTTTAGTGTTTTTCGAAACGTCGTAGCGAGAGGTTCGTCCATCGTTTCGTTTTCGCCCTGTTGACATCGCGAAGTCCAGCAGACGCAAGTTCACCTATGTGTACTTTTTCTTCTTCCCGCCAAACTGTAAAGGCATTAGACGATGATTTTGAGGAAGTATGCAACCAATGGTATAAGGAGGCGAACAGTGACATCAGCGACGATGAAGTTGACGAAGAAACGTGTATACACAGTGACCATCCATCGGACAGTGAACAACAAATTAGTAGTGAAGATGATTCAGAAAATTTGATGGAAACAGAATTAAGTGAAGAACTTGAGGAAAGCGACCATTCCAGTGGATATTTTTATGGGAAGAACAGGTTTAAATGGAGCAAAAAAGAGCCTACAAGAAATATTCGCACTCCTGCTCACAACATTGTTGTCCTACCATCCATGGGTTCACATATTCAAAAATGAAATAGTCCTGTTTATTATTCCAATAAATTGTTTTCACCAGATATGTATCATCTTATTGTCAAAAGAACAAATGAAAAACTGGCTACTTTTTGTCCAAAATATAAAAAATATAATAAAACTGAACTAGCTAACACTGATGAAATGGAGTTACGAGCATTTATAGGATTACTTCTATATATAAATCAAATCATAAAGACATACGCGGTCTCTTTGCTACGAATGGAAAAGGTAGACCGATATTTAGGGCAGTTATGCTGCCCTAAGATTTGACGATGCCTTAGCCAGGAAACAAGGAGCAAAAGATAATCCGACCTATGCAATCCAAGAGTTATTTGATTTATTTATCCGCAAATCAAAAGAAGGATATAAAGTTGGAGCCAACGTATGTGTGGATGAAATGTTGGTAGGTTTTAGGGGACGCTGTCGTTTTAAAACGTATATCCCTAGTAAATCCTGCAAATATGGTATGAAAATACTAAGTATGACTGATGCTCGAACTGGGTATTTATACAACGCTTACCTTTATGCTGGAAAAGATTCAGATGGGTTTACGCTGACAGACTAAGAAAGGAAAATAAGCAAACCTACTCAAGCAGTCATCCGATTAGTAAAACATCTTTATAATACCAACCGAAATGTAACGGCTGATAATTGGTTTAATTCTATTGAATTGGTAAATCACCTAAAAAATAATAACGTCACCTACGTCGGCACTTTAAGAAAAAATAAAAAGGAAATTCCCCAAGAATTTCTTCCGAAGCGGAATCGCAAGGAAGGTGATATATTGTATGGATTTACAAAAGACCTGACTCTTTTATCTCGTGCTACTAAAAAAAATAAAGCAGTCATTTTCGTTTCTTCAATGCACCACTCCATAGAAGTCGATCCAGATAACGGATTACCAGAAATAAATTCATTGTACAATTTAACTAAAGGGTCTTAGATACAATGGACGAAAAGTGTGCTAAGTACTCTTGTAGCCGCAGAACACGGCGATGTTCCGTGGCTATTTTCTACAAAATTGTAGACATATGTAGCACCAACTCCTATATTATGTTTACTTCTGTGCCTGAAAACAATTTAACTAGGTTTAAGTTCATCGAAAACTTGGCAGATGGACTGGTTTGCTCACATATGCACAGAAGATTTGAAATTCAAACCTTACAAAACGAATTAAAAGCTTATTGGAAGCATTCTTGATATTTCGGAAACTCAGCCTAAAAATGAGAAAGAAAAACTTGAAACAAGAAAATACTATTATATTTGCCCATCCAGGTTAAGAAGAAAGACTGCCTATTTGGGTACTAAATGCAAAAAACCCATATGCTTGCAGTGTTCTCGAAAAATATGTCAAAATTGTACTATGGTCGAGTGCAATTAGATGTTTTATAAATGTTACTTTATGTCTTGTCGGTTTTGTATGAGCACTATATTTTAATTTTTTAAATTATTTTTGGCATAAAATATACCTTAAAGAAAACGAGTTTAGACTTAAATTAGAGTTTTTTTAGTTTTTTTTAGAATATGTTTTTTGATATGCCAAAAAATGACAATTAATGTTGTATATTCTAACTTAGAACTTAAGGGTACTTTTTTATTTTCTTTTTCAATAAAATTTTAAAAACTAACAACTTTTTGTTTTAATTCAAAAAATATCTAGATATTTATTTTAATTTAAAAAAATAGCTTTTTCACATAGGAGTCTGTCAGACTCATGGTCACCATTTATGTAATTAAAAAGAGGTTCACCAGTTAAGGGTTAATCCTAAATTTATACGTTTGCCATCTAGCGGCAGAGTTCAGTTGTCGGTCCGTCCTTTATATCGGAATGTAAGCAAGGTTGGTTTTTTTTGTCGTATGCCTGAAACTTTTTTACTTTTTTAGTTTTTACCTCCCTCGTAAAGGAAAATATTGCAAACGTGAAAAAATCACTCTTTAAGATTTTTGCAGATCTTTGCGTTTTAGGATCCTAGAACCTCGAAAGCATGTTCTTCCACTTTCGTCAGTCTGTCGGTCTGCCTGTACGCGGCATAGCTCAAAAACTACTAATCCGATTGACTTTAAACTTTGGTCAAAAATCAAGGATCATAAGGGGATGAACTGGTTACACATAAGTAAAAACCTAATATGGCGAAACAAAATGGCGACTTCACAAAATGTAAAAAAAAATTAATTATTTAGAAACTGCTTACCGGATGAACTTCAAAATTCACCCAAAATAAAGTGTGATATATGCATAAACTATAAAATTTTTCTGTTAATCTAATATGGCGGAACAAAATAACTGCCAAATGAAATGTTTATAAATTAAGTACAAAAAGTAGTACTTTTCCTATTAACTAAAAATTTTGCACAAAAATCAAGTGTTAAACAGATACATTTGTAAATTTTTAGTGCCAATTTCATATAACAAAATAAAATGTCGGCTTAATAAAATGTTTAAATATTCAGTAAAATTCTATTTTCTGGAATAAACCTTTATTTTGGAGGCAGACATATTTATTTTTTGTAGGCTACGTAAATAATGTTACGAAAAATAAATAAATAATAATAATAATAATAATAGGAATAATCAACAAAATATACATGTTTTAAATATTGTTTAGTTCTCGGTTGAGTTTTTGATTAGCGTAGGTTCTGGGTAGATGTAAAAAGTGTAACTATAATAAAACAATATATATTAACACAAGGTTATATTGGCAACAGTGAGGAGTGAAATGCTACAGGAGACGCCTATTAGATACTGAATATATGTTTTTGATGGTTTCCTTAAAGTAAAAAAAAACATTACGAAGTGATCTATCTGTGGAAAAAATGTGTTAATGTGCAAAAGAAATATTAGTAGATTAATTTATTACTCTTTGTGGTTCATACGATAATTCAATACAGTTTATTTATTAAAACGCCAGGGCTAGAAAAAAACCTAAGAAAAAGTGACATTACTACTTTCTATTCTTGAGTCTCTAAAGAAAAACTATAATTATAAAAAACATGTAGGTAGGTGTTGTAGGAATTGTATGTTCTTATAAACAAGATATTAGGTTATATTTTTGTTCCAGCTCAAAATTTCCTTGCTGTGTATGAAAATCCGGAACTGGGTGTGAGAAACAGACTAAGTGAAGAACGAAAAAAACAAGCTTTTGAGAATCGACAAAGGTTGGTACCAATTTTAAAGACCATAATTTTACATGGTCAAATAAATATTTCTCTAAGAGGTCATCGTGATAATTGGCCATTACTCAGATACGACGGGCAAATTAATTTGGTGGGTAAAAATGATGGTTGTTTTCGAGCTCTTCTTCGATTTCGAATTGATGCTGGGGATGTTCAGTTGAAACAGATTTACAAAATACTGGTGCTCGCGCAACCTATATCAGCAAAAATATTGCGAACGACTTGATACAATACTGTGGGCAAGAAATTCTTTCAATAATTGCAAAACAAATTCAAGAATCTAGCTTTTACTCTATAATATTTGACGAAACTACTGATATTTCGAACAATTCTCAATTAAGTATTTCGGCAAGATTTATATACAAAAATCAAATAGAGGAACGGTTCTTGGGTTTTTTTGACCTCCATGCATTAAATTATTGCTCGGGCACAATTACTGATTCATTCATAGAACCCAAAATTACTGGAACTATTTTAGGGCAATCAGTAGTTCAATTAGTATGTTCGTTAGGCTTAGATTTGAGCAAGTGCATTGGCATAGGTTGTGATAATTGTGCAGTAAACATTTCCGAGGTTAAAGGGGCAGCATCTGAAATACAGAAAAGCGCGAAAAATGCCAAAATTTGTCCTTGTTATAATAATAGTTTAAACTTAGTATTGTCCCAGTCGCTAAAAATACAGTCAGTAAAAAATACAACTGGCATTATTCAAGAGGTTGTGACATTCTTTAATATTTCAGCAAAACGAAATTTTATGCTAATGAAATACCTCGTCCTCAAAAGCTAATATATTGCTAAAAGCAATATGCGATTGTGAGTTTATTTTAACTCTACATTGTTTATATGATATAATTAGTGTAACATTTCCCTTAAGCAAATACCTGCAGGGAGTCAACATTGATGTATGTTCGGCTACAAACAACATATTAGAACTACTTCAAGTTCTGGAGCTAAAAAGGTCTAAAGCAGATGATTTATTTTCATCAGTAATTTTAGAGGAGGCCAAAAATGTCTTGAGTGAACTTGGAGTAGACTTTACGATTCCTCGTCTTTGTGGCAGACAAACCGCAAGAACTACTTTTTCTGGTTTTAAATATCTGTCACCTAATGATTACTGGAAAAGTCACATATATTCCGATTCTAGATAATTTAATAACAGACTTAAAACATCGTTTTGATGAAAAAATATATCAGTTTTTAATTTAAATACATTAATACCCAGTGTACTTGAAAACGTTAGGAATGATAAAATTTTAATTGATTATTTAACAAAGATAATCAGTGGGTATGCAGATCTCTTAGGTAATCTATCGGTAACTCAAATGATGGGAGAAGTGCTGCTATACAGGCAAAACTTCTGTAATACTAACAATGCACACAAAATGCTTTACAAACTGCCCAGATATGCGATGAATTTTATTTTCCAAATATTAAAAAGTTACTAAAAGTTCTTTGTACATTTACAATTTCGATGGTAACTGTAGAAAGGAGTTTTTTAACCTTAGTCTCAATGGATTAGCACTATTATATGTGCACAGAAATATAGAGTTAAATATAGAAAATATTATCAATCGATTTTCAAAAAAGAAAAGAAGACTTGACTTTGTTATTTAGGATAAAATATTATGTTCCAGTTGTTTTATAACGTTAATTTTTTTTCTTATGTTAATTTTAATATCACTATTTTGTTTATATCATTATTTTTATATCGTTTACTAGTAAAAATGTTAAATATATTTACATAAGAAATAAAATACTCTATATTATTCAATTCCATAAATATTATGCGTCCCCCCCCCCCTAGGTAAAATCTTAAATCCGCCGCTGCACTAATGCGCGATCAAAAGGAGAATATCAGTTTTTGACAGTTCCAGAAAAAATCTCAATTTCACAATAATCTTGAAACTAGAATCTCTGGCTTTTTACCAACCAACCTTGTCTAATAATTGCAACAGCAAATTAGTTAAAGATGATTAAAAATGACGCGCACTTTCCTATCTTAACTTTTCAAATGCTATCGTTGCTGTGGGCAGATAGTATTTTAAGTAATTTCTGACCATGTTACCTTTCTTGTTTAGAGCGGTTGGTTGGTAAAAAGCCAGTGATACTAGTTTCAAGGTTATTGTGAAATTAAAGATTTTTTCTAGAACTGTCAAAAATTGATATTCTCCATTTGATCGGGCATTAGTCATTAAATAGAACTTCAAAAACTAAGAAAGTGCACCCCGTTTTACTCTAATCTGATCCTTTCAAATTTAACAGCACTTCGAAATCTGAAATTCTCATTTTTCAACTGCCACTATCTCGAAAACAGTTGAAGATACGCGAAAATTTTAAATACACAAAATTATTAGTTTTGCGAGGAGAATCTACATTTTCGATAATATACAGGATGTTCCATTTAAAAAAAAAAGTTTGATTCGGTGCGTCTTTGTAAAACACCCTGTATCATATTTATATTGTCAATAAAAAAATTTAGACGATTCCCCACAATTCAGTAAAAAAATGAGCTTTCTATCTTTAAAAATAAAGATGTTAGAGGGGGGTGACATTTGTAACCAATAACCCTGGACCTAATCTACAATAAAAAATATAAATAAAATATGTAGAAAAAACCTAAATTTATTTAAAAGTAAATCTAAGTAGCTCCTAGCCGAATGAAAAGCTTAGTATTGTGAATGAATAGTAAACAGTTAGTTGTTAATCAAATAATCAATCTTAAATATTTAAATAGCTAATTAATCTTACATTTGGTTATTCAAATATTGAAACATTTGAGTATTTGAATATTCTAATATTCATATTTGATTAGTCGGATATTTGAATATTCAAGTATTCAAAATTTTAAATATTCAAATATCATTGCAACTATTCGAATATGTAATTATTCAAAATTCCTAGCCCTAGTTTCGAGTGGCCCGGCCGTTTCGAACGGGGGCCCTTGTACTATAATGACGTGATCATGGTAGTAATTTAGGGCAAAATTAGTATTGTTTAAATGGTGTCGAACACGACACTCTGATGGGGGGGTTAGAGAGTAGAAGGAGCCCTGTAGTCGAAATAGACCGACCTGCAATCGTCCAAATCAATTAAATTCTTTAGCTCTGCGTATTGTATTGATTTACATCATCACGTATACCCCCGGGATCGGCTTCACAAGTAGTTTTAATTACTTTAAATAAGCTTTCCTCATTGGAAAATTCATTCGCGGTGTTTGAACACCTGAGATGGATTATACTTATTTGAGGGTTTCTCTATAACCTAGAGTCAAATTCCTTTCTTGTAGAGGGGTGATTATTTCAGAGTGAACTGAAGGCGGCGAGCCCAATTGTCTCGCCACCATTTTCCCGAGTACTCCCTGGGTAAGAAGTACCCGCCTCAAAGAAATGTGTGGGTCCGGAGTACCCAAAAAGGGGAGAAAAGTCGCTGGGCTTGAAATTATTAATATTGTATAAGAAAACAAAACCAGAAAGTTGCTCTTTGCCCAAATACAGTAAATAGATTTTTTTTAGAACAAAAAAGTAAAGTCTTGTTGGTCACTTAAAAACTATCAGCAGCACGTACATAAACTAGCTTTTTCTAAGTTTTATTTTTCAAAAACTTTGTGAAAAAGTATTTTACGGGATCTAAAGTTTAGTTATTACAGTTTTTATTCGCTCACTTATTAGGTGTTTGATTAAATCCGATTTGTTTCAATTAAAAGTGAACACTTATGAACCCGTTGTTTTTTACAACCTACTTTTGTTGATACGCTGTTTTCTCCTGCTAGTGTTTCGGTAACAAGATGAGGAATTATTGTGCTTTGCGGTCTGCCAGAACGTTTAGCATCTTTTATGTTTCCAGTTTCACGAATTTTTTTGATAATTTTACTTACGGTAGTATTTAAGCTATGCCGCAAACTGACAGACAAACAGATCCACAGACGGGCCGACGGAATTGATAAAACATATTTTTTGCCATCTAGGAACTATAAAACGTAAAGATATGTAAAACCTGAGAGGGTGATTTTTTTACGAATACAAATATTTTATTTGGCCGTCATTTTGTTCGGCCAACTTGAATTAGTACCACAATTTTCAGGCTGAATTTCTAAATGTTTTATTAAGACGCCATTTTGTTCCGCCATTTTGTTACGCCATTTTGGATTCGTAGCAAAATGTTAACAGTTTATTTCAACATATTACTTAATATTTGTGCAAAATTTGAGATAAATTGGATAAGCAGCGTTTTAATAATTTTTTTTTTATTTCACTAGGTCATTTTATTTCGCCATATTGTATTTTTACCAAAATGTTACCAGATCGTCACCATATGACCCTTACGAGGGAAGTAAACATTTTTTATTTTAAATGGATACCGGTGCCTATTTTCAGTTCATTAGGTAGATAATTTCTCCAGATTTAAAAAAAATATGTATCTGCTCAAAAATCATGGTTCTTCGGAGTACACCGTGTCAAAATAAAATCATTTTCCGACGTTTCGCCTTCGATTGCATGATGCATCGTCAGGGATCTTTACTTCATGAGATCGGAACACTGAATATAATATATGTCTGTGTTCAAACAGCAATTAAAATGGTACAAACACATTTTTAGAAATAGACGTGTTTTGTTTTTTCTTGGCGTGACAGCGCCTATACTGATGACGGAGTCGATTTTCTTTTAGCTCTGAATAGTTACTTTTTACACAATTTTGATACTCATTTAAAGGAAGTTTAAGTGAATCACCACGCTTATCTCAGTAACCAGTATAGTAATCAACTTATTGTAAATAACAAAAATATATAGAACGTAAGCTTTCACGGCTTTGGCCAGTTAAAAAATCGCGGTTTTTGCGATTAGCGCGTGTCAAAATGGAATAACTTTCCAACGTTTAGCCTTCTACATCTACAGGGATCTTTACTTTGTGGGGTCAAAACTTTAAATATTCCCTGTAAATATCGAAAGCGAAAAGCGAAACGTTGGAAAGTGATGTCATTTGAACATGGTTTAACTAACAAAAATATCTAGAATAGACATATATTTGGAATCTGATACTTTTAAACTAAACTGCCGGACAAAACGAGTGCAACAATTATTTTCGGTAAAATTTAAAGTTACATAATTTCGAAACGCAAAAAGATTCCAAAATAATTTTGTTAGCATGGAATTACGCAATTCTTCTAGTTTGCATTCTCTAAATCACACTCTTTAGTTTCCATGACTACCATATTATACACAGTATTATGTGAAGCCCTGTTTTTTCCTCCTGTTTCCTTCCGAGAATCTCTCAGTTATTTTTTTGTCTGGTTTTCATTCCAAATAAATTCATTCATTCCAAAATAATTTTGGATCAGTACAAGAAAAATTATTTCCTCGGTTTTTCGCACCTCCATTTGTTTTGAGAATAGGTTAATCGAAAAATTGTACCCTTTCCATGCAAATTAATTACCAGCTCGGTCGTTGCAAATTTAGAGTCAGAAGTAATGCCGCTAACATAATTAACACAAAAATAATATACAGAGAAAACAAAATTATTACTTCTTCAAATCTCATTATTAGCCTGCAAGAGAGACCTAAATAATTGAAAATGTATTAATTCATCTACCAGTATTGGATATACTGATTTGCCAAAACGGGTTTATACTCTTAATGTTAGCTTCACTAGTCAAGAAATAAACCGTTCACCTTTTGAACTTGTTTTTTTTTCGCTACTGCAGAGCGTTTGGAAGAGTTGACTGCTACGCGGTTTTGTTGACACGCTGTCGTCCGCAGACGGAGTATTGGGGGATACAATTTACGAATATTTGATTTAATATTGAAAAATGTAACACCACTTATTACTTCTAGTAGAGTGCACTTCGCACCCTATCGTTCAGCTCGTAGGCAATTTAAGGCTAAACAGGTTTGACAATGGCTTTTTGTAGAAGGTGTCATATAGACAAACTTCGTTTGTCGTTAAAAAATCGTCGGGACGGTAAGGGCACGAATCAAAACTTTCTTAAGTTAGGCGCATCATAAAATAGTGCTATGCATTACGGACCATTGAGTAAAAACTGCCAATATTTTCTATACAAATTATATTTTTTATAAATTTATGAAAATTACGTTTAGCATGGGCCATGACGGGATCCTAAAACACAAAAATGCGTTTTTCTCAGTTCGACTGGCCCTAAATTTTAATCATTTTTCAAAGTTTTTAGTGTTCACACCCCGGGATCTTGAAAAATATTGACAATACGAAAAAAATCATTCTTGACAAAAATGCGGGGCTGAGTTTTCTCTGTATGATCGAAGTTTTCGTGTATTTTTAACATAGATAGTAAACTAAATAATTAATTATATCTGCGATAATATCAATACTTTAAAATCTCCATTATTCCAAGTCGGGTCGATTCGGAGCGAGCTGCAGAGGTGGAGATACTTATGACTACTTGTAATTGTAATATCGGCTCACTCTGTTATATAAAATTGTAACGAATGTTTTACGAACTACTGAACGCGCAAATCCATGTTTATAAAACTTTATTTGCTCGAATTTTTATGGAGCTGTACTGCGATTTAGGAAATGAGTGAAAATAAATGATTCATATATGTAGAAAAAGGTAAATTTATGTATACATTGTAAAAAATAAATAGATATTAACATACTCTCTAATTAATCACTGTAATCAATATTTTCGTCCTCTCCATGTATGTACATTAACTAATTTTTTCTGGTCCTTCATTTTTTTGTTGCTAAATGGTTCTTGTACGTCTTTGTCCCTAGACAGGCACACGATAATATGCATTCCAGATTATTTATATATATTATATATACAATTGAAATGTCCAAAAAATCCTTGCAATTGCCAGAAAAATATACAGTTATTGGAAATCTGCTAAAATTTCAAAATAATTAAATTTTGTTGTTTAAATCCGACTTCCCCGAAAACTTAAAAAGTTAAAATTACAGAAACATTTCAGAAGTTTCCATATATTTTTAAGTTAAAAGTAAGAATAAAAACATAACCTTAAAATTTGTCTACAATAAATCACCTCCTTTAATTTACTAAGTCGTTGTTTGTTAGCTTGATTCAATACATATAAGTATAATACACTACGCATCAAAATTAACGGACCACTATAAATTGCACAGCATTTCAATGTGGATTTTCTTGCGAACCGCTGGACGGATTTTGATGAATTTTTTTTAAATGTAGATTTGTATATCGCTAAAAACGCCGCGTTGTGAGTTTTACGTTTGTGTTACGGCTGAAACGATCCACAGGGTGTTTCAAATATTCTGGAGAAAAATTACTCTCATTGTTGGCCCCTGCATATGCTCAAAACTAAAATTTTAATAAAAACTCACATCGCGGCGTTTTTAGTGATAAACAAATCTATATTTAAAAAAAATTCATCAAAATCCGTCCAGCGGTTCGCAAGAAAATCCACATTGAAATGCTGTGCAATTTATAGTGGTCCGTTAATTTTGATGCGTAGTGTATTATACTTATATGTATTGATTCAAGCTAACAAACAACGATTTAGTAAATTAAATGAGGTGATTTATTGTAGACAAATTTTAAGGTTATGTTTTTATTCTTACTTTTAACTTAAAAATATATGGAAACTTCTGAAATGTTTCTGTAATTTTAACTTTTTAAGTTTTCGGGGAAGTCGGATTTAAACAACAAAATTTAATTATTTTGAAATTTTAGCAGATTTCCAATAACTGTATATTTTTCTGGCAATTGCAAGGATTTTTTGGACATTTCAATTGTATATATAATATATATAAATAATCTGGAATGCATATTATCGTGTGCCTGTCTAGGGACAAAGACGTACAAGAACCATTTAGCAAACAAAAAAATGAAGGACCAGGAAAAATTAGTTAATGTACATACATGGAGAGGACGAAAATATTGATTACAGTGATTAATTAGAGAGTATGTTAATATCTATTTATTTTTTACAATGTATACATAAATTTACCTTTTTCTACATATATGAATCGTTTATTTTCACCCATTTCCTAAATCGCAGTACAGCTCCATAAAAATTCGAGCAAATAAAGTTTTATAAACATGGATTTGTGCGTTCTGTAGTTCGTAAAACATTAAATCACCTCCTTTAATTTACTAAATCGTTGTTTGTTAGCTTGAATCAATACATATAAGTATAATACACTACGCATCAAAATTAACGGACCACTATAAATTGCACAGCATTTCAATGTGGATTTTCTTGCGAACCGCTAGACGGATTTTGATGAATTTTTTTTAAATGTAGATTTGTATATCGCTAAAACGCCGCGTTGTGAGTTTTACGTTTGTGTTACGGCTGAAACGATCCACAGGGTGTTTCAAATATTCTGGAGAAAAATTACTCTCATTGTTGGCCCCTGTATATGCTCA
This sequence comes from Kuschelorhynchus macadamiae, assembly GCA_030620095.1. Taxonomy (NCBI): domain Eukaryota; kingdom Metazoa; phylum Arthropoda; class Insecta; order Coleoptera; family Curculionidae; genus Kuschelorhynchus; species Kuschelorhynchus macadamiae. Next base: position 368,539 of record JAUTXW010003004.1, read on the forward strand.
AAACTAAAATTTTAATAAAAACTCACATCGCGGCGTTTTTAGCTATAAACAAATCTACATTTAAAAAAAAATTCATCAAAATCCGTTCAGCGGTTCGCAAGAAAATCCACATTAAGATGCTGTGTAATTTATACTGGTGCGTTAATTTTGATGCGTAGTGTATATAAAGTGTTCTAAAAGGAGAAAAAATATATTAATGCTCTTTTTACTATTTTTACTGAAAACATAATATTCGATTACCTAGTACTTAGCCCAGTTTGAGCAATATCAAACCGTAAAGATTATTTTGGTCTGCTCAAAAAATTCTGGAAACAGCACGAAATTTGTTGCACATTGAGAAAAGAAAAAAGATCCTTCTGTTATATATAGGCTGTGTTTGATATCATGAAGAGTGAAGATGTTAAACTAGTAGGAGCAAACCTGGTCTCTGCTAGTGACATTTTTCTGCAGATTTAATGCAACGCTTTTTTTTTGCCTAGTTCTAGTAAAACCATAGAGAAACAAAGATTTTCATTTTGTCTATGGTGTCTATGGTCTATGAACTGAACACCGCAAATGGCGCAAGGAATGTAATGGCAATTACGTTTGCGCATTAATCTTGGGTAGTTTCGATATATCAAATGATTTGATATATAAATATATTTTTTTTTAAATTGCCATCCTTAAGTTACGGCTGGCAACGCAATTCAAGTACGGAAATAGTCCAGTCCAGGCTTATATATGGACAATACGAACGCGCGCTACCACCCTGTTTAGGCGGGGAAAGCTAAAGAGCGAAATAAACAAAAAAAATTATTTATTCTTTAGTTTTTACAAGTTGTACGATAAACGGTTACCGAGTTATGGCCGGCGTCCATTCTTAGTTGGCCACCCGGTACGTTCAATGAAGTGTACGGGTTAGATCTAATCTATCCATATATTAGGAAATATCGCGATGAAAACAAATAGAACAAATGACATGAGTGGTGACATTGATCTTTTTGCATCATTTCCTGGAAAAGTGAGTCGGAGGAAATTTCCGATGAAACGTCCAAAAAATCCTTAAAATTTCCTTTCTTTTATCTAGTCTATCCATAAAAGTTTAAATTTGTTTACAATGTTTTTATTTTATTATGTAACTTTCAACCCAGGGAATAAAACGTGTATGCCTAGAAATAAATTAGATTCATTTATTATACCAATTTTCCCACTATCGCAACGCATATAAATTGCGTTCGAGTTTCCTTTTCATATATTGCCAACGCTTCGTGACTGCATAACGAGCTTACCCGATTGTGCTTAGCGTTAGCAAAATATGATAAATGCTTCCTGGCGCAGCATGTCAAGTTTAAGCAGATTCAGTGGGACCTACTGAGTAACTACGGTACACCTAATCAACTTCGGTACACTTAGGTACACGCTAGACGTGTCCCGGCCAAATTAAAAAAAAGAGAAGACATTATTAAAAAAATAGCATGAAAATTTTGGTCAGCAATTTATGAATAAAATTAAATTACCCAATAAACGTACTCAACGTAACGCAACCATTTAAGTTTTATGGCGGTCGTTTTATTGTTGGTTTATTTTTAGGCACGGTCTGTTTGAACTGTGATAACAACTATAACATTAAACGTGCATTGGCAATGGCTCATATTTTATTTATTTCATTCAAATAGAGAACGAACTACTAAATATGTAGTAACCCACAGCCCAGTACAAGTTTATATTTTTTTATCATAAAAAAAACTGAAAGATACATAAAATGTTGGTTTTATAACTTACGAAATTTATTATAAGGATTATACTAGATGCCTGGTCATGAGCTATTTAGTATTTAAATGCTATCCTTACAGGATTTCAAATTATTTGAAGTTCAGGAAGAGATTCCTCTCACATTTGAATGAATTGAATGTGATAAAGATATTATTATATATATTTTTTACTTTATCTTGAACTGTCTAATGTTTTATCAGTGTTATAGTTTGTTTCAGAAATGTATAGATTAATAAAATGGGGAATCCCGTCCAGTTTGGCTGAATTTCGGGGTCATCCATAGGCGTAGATAAACTTTGTGTATACAAATAATAATCAAGATCCTTTTAAATCCCTGTCCTTTTGCATACCTAATGAGGGTTTATTACTCTATAGATCACATTTATTGCTCAATACATAGATAATAGGCTAGTACTTAATGGAGGCAAGTAATAAAATACAGATTATAAATACTTCTTAATTGTGTTTTAAACATGTTAGTATTTGCTATTACGCCATCCTGTTAATAGTATTAAAAGAATATTAATAAAATTCACTCCAACGAAAAAATGTTCTAATAATTCTCTACTATCAGTGAGTGAAAAAGTTATTGTTTTAAATGTACACGATTGCATTTAACGTGATTAACCTAGTTTTACTGCAAAAAAAAATTGTTGAACGATGTTCGCGAAAGACTGGAATTGGAAAGTCTACCGTTTTCAAATTATTGCGGGAGGGAAAGGTAGCAGGTCAAGTGGAACCCCCCAAGAAAATTCCAGTAAGACCAGCGAAAGTCCTTGATAAAGACACCAAACGTGCAATACGAAGAAAGGTTTACTATTTTTATTTTAAAACTGAAATACCCACTATAGTTAAAATTTTGGTGGGGCTTAGCCAAGATGACAGTATTCCTTTGATAACTAAAAAACTGTTATGGACATCTTTAACAAATATGGATTTTGCCTGGGAAAAGCATAACCGAAAAGCAGTTATACTGGAAAACAATGAAACTGTTTGCTGGCGACGAGAATACTTAAGAAGTATAAAGCAATAACGCAGGGAGCAAAAGAAAATGTTTTATCTTGAAGAGACGAGGACCAACGAACGTTATATAGTACAAAGAATATGGCAAGACAAAAATATAACCAGTGCCCGTCAAGTTTTCATTATTAAAGTGTCTTAGGGAAAAGGAAAGAGACTAATAACTGCACATATTGGAAGCGAAGAGGGATTTGAAGGTTTGATAACTTTTCAGTCGTGCCGGACTGGAGGTTACCATGAGGACATGAATTCGGATGTTTTCGAAGGCTATTTTGGTCAAATGATAAAATATCTTCCGGCGGATTTGTCAGTGGTTATGGATAACGCAAGCTATCATTCACGGCGCACAGAGAAGACATCAACTTCATCTGTGGACAACAAGAAATTATCGACTGGCTAAGTACCAAAATATTGAGTTTGAACCCAATTTGATAAAGAAAGAACTAAAAGCCATAGCAAGTTTACACAAAATCGTTTTATGAAATATGTCGTTGAAGATAACGCAGAAAAATATAAGGTAACTGTTCTGCGCTTACCGCCATATCATTACGAACTAAATCCTATAGAACTTATATGGGCGCAAGTGAAAGGATTTGTAGGAAGACAAAACACGACATTTAAAATGAAAAATGTTAAACTACTGTTTGATCAAGCCATTAAGGAAGTGCCACCAGAGAACTGGCAAAAAGCAGTCCAGCATGTGATTAAACAGGAGGAGAAAATGTGGCATCTTGACAACATTATCGATCAGACGGTCGACCCTTTAATTATATCAAGTGATGACAGTTCCTCAGATGAAGAACAATATAACCTATTATAATTTGTTGTATAATATATAATAATTAATATTTTATCTATATATATTATTTACATATTATATATAATTTTTATTTTGTTAAAATAAAATTTCATTAAATTTAAATTATTTCTATAAGAATCCAAGCGCACGCCTTTGGCATATCATTTTTCAGTGTTTATGAAAAAAAAAAAGAGATCAATACCAAACTATGAAAGTGACATAAATTATTATTGGGTCACCCTGTAGTCCTTTTACATACATAATGAGGTTTTATTACTCTATACATGTCTGAAACCGACTATAATAATTAAGCCAAATATCAATTATACTTCCTATAGACATCAGGTACAAATAATTTAACCACATCAATTGCTCGCGTCGCTGTTTAATTAGACCGCACACCAAAAATGTTTGGCTTGTAGAAAAATTATACTTTAAGGCAGGATCTTCATCTCGCGGACCTCGGGCGGGCCTTCTAATTTCTTGCTGCTCCCCAGAGGCAGGAGAAAGTGATTATAGTTAGTTGAGTATAGTGTTTTGACGAGTGTAAGGCGGATACTGTATTGTGGTGTGGCGTGCAGTCGCGCAAGTTTAGTTTTGGGTGTGGCGTGCAGTCGCGCAAGTTTAGTTTTGTCGTAAACATTTTTATCGGAAAATTAAACCGGTTTCTTCTACATTGACATTAAAAATGGCTTCTACTTCGCGTAAAAAACGAAAAATTAGTGCATATTTCAAGAAATGTACAGTTGTACTTGTTCGTTAGTGTTAATTAAAAACCCGTCTGGTGTGTCAACAATCTCTTTTAGCCTTGAAAGAATACAACTTAAAAAGACATTAAACAAAAAATAGCTTTGAAATCAAAACCTTTTACTGGTGGTGAATTTAGGAAGGAATATATGCAGACCGCCGCTGAAGTATTGTGCCCGTCTCAAAAACAACTTTTTTCCAGAGTTAGTTTGTCCAGTGTTACTGTTAAAATTCACTAAAAGAACGTGCATCGAAGTTTGCACACTATTCTGTTGCGCTCGACGAAAGCACAGATTTAACCGATATCGCTCACTTAGCTATATTTATTGGGGGTATTGATAATAATTTTGAAATCACTGAAGACATGGCTGCCCTTTTTCCGATTAAAGGAACTACAAAAGGATGTGATATTTATAAGTGTTTGATGACAGTATTCAGGCGATATAATTTAGAATTGACAGACCTTTCTGCATTTTTTTACACGAAATTAATGCCGAGTATGGTGATGTGACATATTTTTTTGATGTTCGTTGGCTGAGCAGAGGAAAAATGCTAAAACGTATTTTTGAGCTCAAGAAGGAAATCGCCTCGTTCATGGAAACCAATTCCTCACTTTAGTGACCCCGACTGGCTGCGCGACTTTGGATTTCTCACGGACATCACGCTGCACCTCAATGACTTGCACACCAAACTACAAAGAAAAGAAAATCTCATCAACAACCTACTTGACACTGTGAAGGCTTAAACTGGATTTATGGAAAATCAGTTCTTGAAAAAAGAGTTTACGCACTTTCCTAATCTGAAGAGTTGCGAATGTACAGATGTGGATAAATATGTCGCAGCACTAATTTACTCATAAATGAGTTCCAATCAAGGTTTTCTGACTTCAGAGATAATGAAAATTACATCAATTTCTTTGCCTGGCCATTCAGTGTATCCGTAGAAGACATGCCAGAAAATGTTCAGATGGAGTTATCGATTTGCAGTGTAATTTGGAACTGAAAGACAAGTTCAACAGGGGTCTTCTTGATTTTTATTCAAAATATGTCGATCGAAACTTGTTTCCTGAAATCCGAAAACATGCCCAGAAAACGATGTCTCTTTTTGGGAGCACATATGTGTGCGAGCAGCTGTTTTCTTGTATGAAGAATGTGAAGTCTAAAACCAGGTCGAGAGTTACAGACCCAGATTTGGAAGGAAGTTTGCGTGTTGCAACTACAAAAATAAAACCAAATATCGACACACTTGTCAAAAATAAACAATCTGAAAAATCGCATGGATTGATTGAACTTTTTAACCGATAAAGATTATTACTTTGAAATTATATGTTTGTTATTTTATTAATATGGTGGTTACAGCGTAAAATAGGTCTATAAACGAATTTAACCAGCCAGGTAAACAATCGGATGCGCTGAGTCGCGGACTAACTCTAGCCGTTGAGCTACGCGGATATCTCTCGATGATTCCCCACTATACGGAATATAAGGAAATGATTAAAAAATAATAACAAAAATGTTTGTGAAGATTTGGTCTTATTGTTATTATTTTTTAATCATTATGTTCCGACTTCACCCTGGAAATGAACTCTTATATAAAGAAAAGTTCGGATCCATTTGTGAATACTTTATATTATATATTCAGAGTATAATTTGCCTTGGACTGAGCCTAAGAGAACATGTTATGCATTTTATAACAATATTATTAATAATAAAAATACATTTAATGTCATATGTTTCTTAAAAACGTAGCGTTCATTTAAATTTTTCTAGTGGAGGAGGTATCCTTTTCAACATCTATATTTCAAATTCAAAATCATTTTTATTTTAAAAGTAAGACATACAATAAAATAGTGTCAAAAATAGAAGAATATTGATTTAAACTGAATTAGTATTATAAAGGTACATATAAAATTCTAAAATACTATTACTATTTCTAATAGCAGTTTAAATATTTTCTTTTTTAGTATTTTGACATTTGCAATTGATTTAATGTCAATTGGTAGAGTGTTATTAAAATGTATACATCGATAATATGTGCCCTTTTCTGTCATAGTTACTATGTCTTGAGTAAGTATAATTTATTGTTCTCGTGGGGAATGCAGTTTGTGACTCATTTCTTTCAAAAAGATATATATTTTTAAAGAAAAACAGTATACATTCCTGAATGTAGATTGCCGTGATAGTAAGCAAGTTATTTTCTTTGAATTTTCCTCTACAAGACTCTCTACAGTTTAGATTTAATATAATTCCTAGAGTTCGTTTCTGACAAACAAAAATATTTTTCAATATCTTTACAATGTCCGTACTTGATAATCCCATATCTTATTTGGGACTCAAAGTTTGCATAATATAGCATTTTTGGTGTCAAAAGGAATATACTTACATAAGACCCTTAGATTATAACATATTTTATTAAACACAACATAATTAACATGACACTCCCAGGTCAAAGAACTATCTAAAAGCATCCCCAAAAACTCAACTTCCGTGTTCAAAGTAAAATCACTACCATTTATGTCCAAACTGACATGCTCATCAATTCGCGATCTGTGTGTTTTTTAAACACCGTAATTTTAGTCTTTGAGTTAGTTGTTCATAACAAATCTATGTTTTGTAAACCATTTACTTACCTCTACCATAAATACTTTAGCCTCTTCTTCAAGATTATTGATGTCTTTATTGCTTAGCAAAATGTTTGTATCATCTGCATAGTGAGTAATCTTACAACTATTATTTATCGAGAATCGTTCTGTTATGTTATTTATTGTTGGAAATAACAAAGTCTTTTTTGAATGTGGACACAGTATAGCTGCTGTGTCAACATTAAATTATCTTTTGTAGCGGTTCTGGAGAACCATGACGTAATTGTCAAGTAAGCATATTATTAATATACTGTTAATGTGTATAAAAAAGCGTAATAGTTAGTCGAGAAAGATTTCACTTCGAAAAGCTGATCGTACCGTCTACGGTGTTTTACTATTTTTACCCATATACCCAATAGGTTATGGACCCAGTGCTACGCGAATATGGAAAATAAAGTAACGAAACGTAATATACAGGCTTGCGTCGGCGAAAAATACGGTTTGGAAATTTCTCGTTAAATCGCTACTTGCTGAACTCAATGTGCTACATGTTGTTGAAAATGACCATCCAGACGATGTTTCTGGTAAGTGGCGTAAAAATGACTCTACTGCAAAAAATGTAATTATGGAATATTTAAGTGACTCTTCTCGGGTTTGCAAAAGATAATGTCACTTCAAGACAAATCATTCAAAGCCTGGATTCCATCTACGAGAGACGGAGTTTAGCTTCGCAGCTCGCTTTAAGAAAACAACTTTAGGTTTAAAATGAAGGAAGTAACCATGTTGGAATATTTTACTAAATCTGACACTATTATCAACGATTTGATCGCAGCTGAAGCTACCCTTGATGAAACCTATAAAATATCCCAGCTATTATTAACATTACCCAGCAAGTATCATAGAATTTCTACCGCTTTGGAGACTTTAGGTAACGATAATTTAACCTTGGTGTTTGTTAAAACTCGTTTACTAGACCACGAGGTTTAATTGCAAAATGAGGAACGCTCTTCTATTAGCACCAAGGTACTATACACTAATGATCGAGCTAATGACGCATCAAGTAAGAACGCAAAGTTTTTTAAGTAACACCATCAATCATTACCATATGTTACAACAAATAAAAAACCATTTAGTAAAATAACAAGTGTCTTGTGACCATTGTGGCAGAAGTAAGCAAGAAAAACCAAATTGCTATTACTACAAACGAATGATAGGAAAAAGAAATGGCCCACAATCACAAAGTATGAAGTAACTACTCATTTTGCGTTCATGTTACAGGGACTAAACAAAGCAAGTTCTAATAATGACGAAATACAATTTATACTTGATTCCTGTGCCACACACCATATTATCAAGTATGAAGATGTATTTGATACTTGGGAGAATCTACAAGAACCTATCAAAATAATGGTAGCAAAATCTGGGGAAACCGTCACTGCAACTTAGTGTGAGACGATTCAAGTTCTGACTAATCTTGGAGTGGCTGAAACTCTAGAAGAAGTTTTGTTTGCCCCAGAATTATTGAGCAATCTCCTGTCAATTGAGGTGCAAAATGGCTATCAACAAATCATTTTAAGTGATAAGTTACTAAACGGATTATATAATGTTACTTTTAAATTGTACAAAAATCGAATCAATATAAGTAATAGTAGCATATAAGCAATGCTAAATTTAATCAGATAAAATATCAAGTATTATTTCATTAATTCTGATATGTTAAAAAATGTCAAAGTCGTAAATGATCTTTGCGAACCTTGTATTTTTGGAAAACAAGGCAGACTTCCGTTTAATAAATGTAACAATAAAGACCATATCAAAAGATCTCTTTTTATTATTCATACGGATGTTTGAGGCCCTATTAAACCACCTACATTTGTAAAAATGGTGTTATAATATAGGGAGCTAAATTTCATTGACTTACTTTTAATGGGTCATCACAATGCAATTCTTAATTGATAAGCTGGTTTATGGCAAGAAAGATTCGAGCGACATTTGACTTACTTTTAATAGGTCATCACAATGCAATTCTTAATTGTTAAGCTGGTTTATGGCAAGAAAGATTCGAGCGACATAAAACAAAACCAATAATTACTTATATGCACAATAATTAAACAAATACAAAAAATACTCACCGGGCCGTCATACGCCCCTTGCTACAGCTTCTCTAATCATTATCATCTCATGTAAATTAGACAAATTCAATCATTAGTATAATCTTATCTTGGTACCATATTACTATTATCTTCGACGACTAGATGAAATAAGTAAAGGCTTCCCCGGATACATCACTGCCGCTAAACAGTTTGTATCCCAACGACGAATATAGAGATCATGATTTTTATGTATCTCAGTATCCAATTGTGTCAATCGAACCGCAAGCAAAGCCCCTAATCTTAAAAGACACAGTTCGAGGAATGGTGCTTGTACCACTATACAGAGGCTTTCTACACCAATGTGCAATAATATTAGTAATCAATAAAATTGATACTGACGTACATCTCATATTGTGTACCTAAAAATATTAAAAACATGTGTGGCCATACCCATACAAATTAAGATTCATCTTCTACACAAATTCACACACCACTGTCGCTCTCAGTTTTGTTATACTCTTCTTCCCCCCTTGCCATAACCATCTCGAATTTCATGACTAATGAAGCTTGGTAAATCAGGTATTAGTTGAGAGGATTTAGATAGTGAATGTCATTGCATATGTATTGCTTTATTGGTTATTATTTAAAGAAGAACATTACTTTAGATACATTTATATATACAAAAAAAATATAAATCCTGACAAAAGTTGCGTTCCGCAGCTCTAAACAGAGTCAGAGAGTAGCTGTACATCATCTTCTCCACTGTCACTTTGTGTTTCATCGGAAACTCCTTCAAGTGGTGACCAAGGCTTCATAAATCTAGAGAAACTATCATATGTCATATTTTTTGGTTTTTCTTATGTCAACGATCTATCCAGACTGAGCATTTCGGGAGTGTTTACGATGTTTGCTGACGATACGACAATTCTCTGGCATAATAAGGACGCTAATCAGTTGGAGCTTGCCATCAAAATGGATTTATTGAAGATAAAGGAATGGTGCGATTCCAATTTCTTAACTCTGAATGGATCAAAAACAAATATTGTTTCTTTTAAATGTCAGATTGGTGGAATGTCTCTTGACTGTCAGGTTTTGGGGAATTTGAAAGTTAATAAGTTTCAGGGTTTGATATAGATGAAAGATTAAATTTTGAAGCACATATCTTATGAATGTTAAATTAGCTAAGGGATGTTTTGCCTTGAGGATTGTTGCTCGGGAGCTGAGCATGTCCATGGCAAGGAACGTTTACTTTGCTTTGATTGAGTTCCATTTACGTTATGGAATATGTTTTTGGGGATCTTGCTCTAATCAGTTATTTAACATGGTTTTTGTACTGCAAAAACGTGCAATTAGATATATGTGTAAACTACCCTTCAGGGAGTCATGCAGACCTTACTTTGTAAGTCAAAAAATTTTAACTTTACCCAGCATATTTATATTAGAAACAGTCTGCCTTGTGCATGTTAAGTTCGGGCATGAGATTGAGTCAACCTGAGCTTATGCAACTCGAAGTTCTCGACTCACTTCCCTGCCTATTCCCTCTTCGACTCTGACCCAGAAATCTATAATTTTTAACAGCAAAAAAATATTTAATCATCTACCCTCAAATATAAGGGGCATTTCTAATCCAAGACATTTCAAGCGAGAAGTGAGAAGCCTACTGATTGGGAAAGCCTACTATTCAGTTGCTGAATTTTTTGACGAATCATTTAACTGAATATGTAAATACTTTTTTAGGATTGTAATGGTTATTTTTGTATTTTATGCTTTATATTTAAATCTGTTTTGTGTTTTTGTGTCCACTCTGCTATGTTTTTTATACATGTAAGTACTATATGTTGAAGTTTTAATTTTATACTTTTTAAATTGAATATAACATGCATTATAGCAATATTTTTGTACGATCATATTTTATTTTAATATACAACTTTGTATTTGTTCGTTTACACAGTTAAATTGACTTGCTACTAGAGTGTATATTGCCAAAAATGACAGGACTTGTTTTTGTTGTTGCTTAGTTTAAGTTTGCTTGCTTTGTATATGAGATTTTTTTTAAATTACAATAAAGCTGTTTTTGACTTTGACTAAAGATGAAAGTATATCCTGAACCCGATATTGTGTAGCACTTGTGTAGCAACCATGGGTCCAGCATATTTGGGAGTTAACTTTTTGCTTTTACCTTCCTTCTTTATATTCATTAGGATCAGATTTATCTTCGGTATCACGCGTGGTAGCAAGAGCATTCAATACAGTTTCGATTTAGACGTTCAACTTGACCGTTAGCTCTTGGAGTAGCAACTGAGTTAAGTATGAGTTGGATGTTATACTTTTTGCAAAAATTTTGAAATGAACAGGACGTGAAAGCTAGCATAGGCAAGCCAAATGTATTCAAAAACGATTTCTAGAAAGTTGATGACGAATCTAGAATTGGTTATGTAATATGACTGGTTTTCAAATAGTTTAGTAATCCTTCACAATTCGCAAAATCGTTGGACCTCGCAGCAGGTTGTACCTTGCTATCAGAAATACCACATATTACCGACACTGCGTCGGAACCAAATATTCTGCACTGGAAAAACTTTTTTCAATTCAGTCTTCCATTCAGCCCAAGTATAATATATCATAGGTAAACTATGGTACCAAGTTTTGGCAAGTCCCTCCAATTTAGAGGTTGCGCTGTATACAGTGGCTCCATCATTCCAATTGTACATTAATTTGTCAATCCTTTGGCACCAGCTTTCAATTGATTGACGTCGATGTTCCGGGTCAAAAGGGAGGACGACATTCTCTCTAGGATTAAAATGAATTGGTGACTTTAAAGTCACAATTCATCAGATGTATATAGTCACTAGCCACAAACTCTTTTTTTTTTGTTTTACGGAAAATACAACACAATACAGAACATTAAAACTTAAATACACACAGTATACTTATCTATACAGTGCATAAGCGTTTTTAAGTATAATAAAATGCATTTAATTTAAAGGCTGTAATAGAACCAAGCTGGGGTTCAGCAAGGTCAAATATCGATCTTCCTGTTTGTTTAAATTTTCCAAAAGGTAACATCAAACTAGAGTTCATAAAGGAAAAGGACCATAAATACCCGATTTAATTACACTTTCAGAGGAGCATTTTTAGTATAGGAGATTTGTCCTTTTTAGCAAATTTGATTGCAGAAATGAATTGATTGTGTAGACTCCACACCTGATTGTAAAAATGGTGTTATACATTGGACAATAAAAATTACCTTATTACTTTTATTGATAGTTTTACTCACTATACAGTTTCATACCTAATAACTTTTACATCAGAAGTGTTAACAATGTTTAAAGTTTTTATTGCAAAAAGTAAGGCTCTTTTTTATTTAAAAATAAGCAACATATATTGCGATAATCGACGAGAGTATTTGTCAAATGACTTCAAAATGTTTTGCTCCGAGAAGTGAATTATGTTTCATTTAACAGTACCCTACACACCTCAGCAAAATGGGGTTGCTAAACGTATGAATCGGATCATCGTCGAAAAAGCACGCACATTAATTAATGCTGCTAACTTAAATAAACAGTTTGGGGGGGAAGCTGTTTTAACAGCCACCTTTTTAATAAATACAACCCATACACAAGCTGTTCAAAGTCCGAAAACCCCCTATGAACTGTGGCATGACAAAAGGCCCAGGCTGAATTTTTTAAAAGTTTTTGGATCCACTGTGTATATACTTAATAAAACGAGATGCAATAAATTTGATGATAAATCAACAAAAGGAATTCTCGTTGGGTACGCTCCAAATGGATATAAAATTTGGAAAACTGAAAATGAAACATATCAAATGACGCGTGACGTTATTTTCGATGAAATAGATTACAAGGTTACCAGGCCAACAATTTCGGAAAAGGTCTTCTTACCAATAAACAAATCGATAACCGAAAGCAATAAAACCTGCCTCGAAAACACGGAAAACATTAAAATTCCCGATAAGAGCATAGATTTTGAAATGTCAATTAAACAAGAGTCACAAGACTTAGTTAGGCAAAGTGAAAGATTAAAAAACCGTTCACGCCTAAAAAGAAATAGAAGATAACTTTTATGCATATACAGCATGTTCTCAAGCTGTATTTGCAATCCCGAAAAATTATTATGAAATTAAACAGGGGGATGATAGAACTCAGTGGAAGCTAGCCATTAAAAATGAATTTAATTCGTTAGTTTCTAATAATACCTGGACAATTGTCCCAAAACTCGTAAATAAAAATATTGTTACACGTAAGTGGGTTTTTACCTTAAACTCCGATGAATTTGGAAATCCCACAGATTAGTCGCACGAGGTTTCACTCAAAAATACCTCATAGATTATGACGAAATTTTCGCACCAGTTGCTAAAATTGCCACATTTCATTTACTTTCAACTTTGGCAAATCAATTTGATCCTTTAATACAGCAAATGGATGTTCAAACTGCTTTTTAAATAGGCTATTGCATGAAGAAATTTACATGCAAATTCCAGAAGAAGAATCTCTATATGGCCTAAAACAGTCTTCTCGTTGTTGGTATGAACGTTTTGAGAGTATTAAAAGAAAAAGGTTCGACTGATCATTGTTTACATTATTTTAACAAAGGAGATTTTTCGCAAAATATTTACTTCTATATGTTGGTAATATTGTTATTATCACAGATAATTTCCAAACTATGTCCAGTATTAAAAATTATCTGCACAAATGTTTTAAAATGACTGACTTAAACAAAATAAATATTCTTTAGGGATAAAAATTGAAAGGTTGAAAGATACTCTATCACTAAATCAAACATTATATTAAAAGAGGTTTAAATAAATTTTGAGTGAATGTAATTGCCACACCTTTACCGCTAAAAATTTATTTTGAGGCTCTAAATTCGAATAAACATCATGACGCACCCTGTAAATATTTAATTGGGTGTTTAATGTATGCAATGCTATCAACACGACCCGATCTTTGTTTTCCTGTTAATTTTTTTAACCGTTTTCAAAGCAAAAATTCGAAAGAACTGTGGAAATGTTTAAAACGGGTGCTCGGGTATATAAAAAATACTTAAGATTTAAAACTCACATATACGAAAAGCGAGCACAACGATATGCTAATTGGCTATGTGGATGCAGACTAGGGAGGAAATGAACTAGACAGAAAAAGTTCTAGTGGCCATTTATTAAAGCTTTTTGAAAATTGCATAATAACATGGAGTACTAGTTGCCAAAATGCTGTTTCCTCTATGGAAGCTGAATACATAGCATTGTTTGAAAGTATAAAAGAAGCTATGTGGTTTAAGGCATTATTATTTAGTATTAATATTAGTATTACAAAACCTATTGTTATTTTTGAAGACAATATGAGTTGTATAAGTTAGCCAACAACCTCACTAATCACAAAAGGTCAAAGCATATCGACATTAAGTACCACTTTAGTAGAGATAATAATTTTAATTAATAAAAGGCTATGTCTCACTGAAGTATTTGTCTACAGGTAATCAATTGGCGGACATTCTGACCAAACCAGCGACAGCTTTCAAGTTAAGCGCTATAAAAGTTAGGATAGACTTACACTAATTTTTATTAAATTATATTATATTTTTTTTGTTATTATATTTCTTATAAGCTTACACTATTTTTATTATATTATATTTTTACTTTATTATTTATATATATATATATATATATATATATATATATATATATATATAATATATATACAGGGTGTCCAAAAACAACCTCTACAAAATGAAAAGGGTGATTCTACATAAAAAAAACATAAAAAAAATTTCATATTAACCTAGGTCCAGAAATGCTTCGTTACTTAATCAGTGGTAAGGCTGATTTTTAAGAAATTTCTGAAATGTAGCAACAAATTTTGTTTGTTTGGTTCTGAGCCTTTGAATCTGTGTATCAGTACCTCCCAAGACAAAAAGAATTGGGCATGACAAGAGCTCCATATTTTTACTAGAAGACAGATTTAATTTTTTGTCCTAGTTTTTTTTTGCGTTACACAGTATACCAGGTACCTATATAAGGTAAGTTTCACTTATTTTAGAATATTTTGTAGTTTCTTCTCCTACATTAATATACTAAGCAACTGGGATTATGTTTTTATTAATTTATATGTATAAGTTCTGTGTTATGGTTCATAATATAGAGTGATGAGAAAAAAATTAAAATACATTCAAAAATATTACTCTGTTTTCTTTACTCGATCCTAGAAATGTTCGGAAGATGAATGTATCTAATGTCTAATTTGATCAAAACACCAAACTACCTCTAAAATCAACCCAAAACGCAAAATTGATTAAACACTCACCTTGATTATATGAGTAGGACATCTCTGCTGCACCAACGACTGCAAAAAAAAATAGAAACTGTTAGTTATGAAGAAAAAAGGGATGATATAATTTGGTATATCAGTTTATGCAGTATCAGTTAAGTGTTATAATATGATCTATCCATTTCAGGTGTTGATCCATTATTATTCCTAAATACTTAACTGAGTTATATGAGTATTTTACAACAGTATTATTTATTTATTTAATACCACATAAATTACATTCTTTGGCAATAATTACTTCTACAGATTACAAGGAAACCTACAACTAAAGTATTAAGCATACTGCCTTCATATTTATATGAACTGGACTTTATAATAAGGTATTTTAAGCAAAAAATTTACAACAGAGATTTATGTACAGGGTCTTTGATTATATTTACGTGGCTATCTGTAGCCTTTATTTTTAAAAATAGAAAAAAATGTTTTATACAAAAATTGTAGTTTTTTCCCATGTTCTATTTTGAGAATATTCAACGAAATAATTACTCGTCGGCAAGAGTGGGGTAAACATAACCTATATTTTTTTAAATGAAACACCTTGTATATTATACGCTAAAACAAAAGACCTTTTTTTTTCTGATTTCAATATATATTTATAGTATTTGGATGAGCCATTTTTGAGATATTTTAAGTTAAATTATTAATTTTTTGCAAACATATAATAAAATGTTTGTGCTCATAAATTTGAGGTCTTAATATCGTGAAAAGTTGACGTTTCTCATTTTAAACTATTGAAAATAATACATAATAATTCTTGCTGATATGGGCTATTCAGAAGAACAAAAACTCGCTATTGTCCAACTTAATTATGAGAATAATAATAATGCGAGGATAGTGCAAAGGGGATATAATTATTATATCCTCAACAATGGGTACCATCCATAGACACCATTAAATACACTGTAAGGAAGTTTAGCGAGAGGAAAACTTAATAAGAAAGACAAGAACTGTAGCGCGAGATGAAAACGAAGATTTAAATATACTACTCTTTTTTCAAGGTAATACTCCTTACTCTTTTTCTATTGGATTAGCACTACCTACTTTTATTATAATTTTAGAAAATCCTGAAGGATCAATCTCGGATGCGGCAGCTGAACTAAATAAAACAGATTGCAAAATTTATTCGACCTTAAAATTTTACAAGTTTCATCCTTTTAAATATATGCCTGTCCAGAATCTTTCGGAGCAAAACATGAGGGACCGATTGGCGTATGCTTTGGAAATGGGTAGGCTTCTGCAGCAGGATCCAGAATTTTTCAATAATATCCTGTTCACCGACGAGTATTCCTTCACTACAGCAGGAATGTTTAATAGAAAGAACTAACATTATTGGTCTAGAGAAAACTCTCACCAAATTCAGGCGGTTAAGATTCAGGGGCGTAGGTCTTTGAGTGTTTGGTGTGGGGTACACCGAAACACTATAACCGCCTTATTTGGCAACAAGACGGCGCTCCACCTCATAATACCATGCCTGTCACAAATTATCTAAACAACCGTTACGATATTCGGATCGGTAGGCATGTTACTATAAGGTGGCCAGCGAACAGTCCCGACCTAAATCCTCTAGACATTTTTTATGGGGGTTTTTAAAAAACCGGATTTATTATAATAGGCCTCCAGATTTAAATGTTCTTAGACAAAGAATAGAAGGTGAAATATTTAATCTAAATAATGATCAGAACTCTATTGCCGCTTATATTAATAATAAAATGAGGAATAACTTGATTAAATGTATTGAAAATCAAGGAGGGTATGTAGAAAATGTATAAATTTGTACAACTAAACAATGTTATCATTTTATTGTTTCTATGGTTTTCTTTGTCACTATAAAAAATGTTTGCAAAAAATTAATAATTTAAATTAAAATATCTCAAAAATGGCTCATCCAAAATATATATATATATATATATATATATATATATATATATATATATATATTTGAAATCAGAAAAAAAAGGTCTTTCATTTTAGCGGATAATATACAGGGTGTTCCATTTAAAAAAAATTATGGGTTATGTTTACCCCACTCTTGCCGACGAGTAATTATTTCATTGAATATTCTCAAAATAGAATCTGGGAAAAAACTACAATTTTTGTATAAAACATTTTTTTCTGTTTTTAAAAATAAAGGCTTCAGATAGCCACGTAAATATAATCAAAGACCTTGTACAGTTAATCGAGAGTGAAGAGCTTGCTGTTTTGGAAAAGTAAATGAGTTGGATACATTTTATTTTTAAAAAGCTTTATTTTTATTATGTACTTGATAAAGTCGTTTTACTGGCACTTCCCCATACAACAAGGCCGTAATTAAGTATCGCCTCAACTAACAAAAAATATATTATCTTAAGGTTTTTCAGTTGTAGTATATTGCGCAATTCATAAAATTTATAAATTACTTATCTGATTTTATTAGTTATATATTCTACATGACTTTTCCAGTTTAAATGCTCATCAATAAAAACTCCTAAATACTTTAAACATTTTTTTTTCTATGCGATTTTTGAATGGAATATTTGTCAGATTTTTCTGAGTAAGACCAAATGTCATAAACTTAGTTTTATCAATATTTAAGAATAATAAATTAACATCCAACCATCTTTTCAACCCTATCACTACCATCTCAGACTTTTCTATGACCGACTGCCATAAGTTGTCGCTTACAATAACAGCAGTGTTTTGCTAATTGTCTGATATTTTCACTGATTGTACCCTATGACTTAAGTAGGATTTAAAGAAATTATTAGCAATTCCTTATACCCCTATGTCATGAAGTCTCTCAAGTAGGAATTGGTGTGCCAGTGTAAAACACTTTGGCCAGGTCCAGAAATATTCGACAATGTTTCTTCCCTCATCCAAATTCCTTAAAATTTCCCCTGAGGAACAAAACTCTACACTCAAAGCATTTTCTGTACTAGATCCTATCCTAAAGGCATATTGATTCTCAGACAAATGCTTGTATTTTTGAGGGAATATAGATAGTTTAAGCTTGATGCACTTTTCGATTAACTTACCAATTGTACTTATTAAAACAATTGACCAATAGTTAGTGGTTCATTTCCTTTCGCCTTGTTTGTATATAGGAATAACTATGGCTCTCTTAAGAATTTTGAGTTATATTCCAGTACAGAAAATGCAATTAATAATGTCTCAAGGGCTTCAATAAGTTTTTATGGTTATATTTTAAGACTTCTGAGCTTATACCATCTTCCCCACATTGAACACCGTTTTTTAAATCTTTTATCTGATTAATAAGCTCATGGTTTTCGATTAGGGAGAAGTAGAAAGTATTCGGACTGACATTCTTCTGTATGTTGATACCAATGCAATCGCTTGCCAACTCTTCACCTATGCTGCAGAAGTGAGAATTGTGTTTGTGATCGAGAATGCTATATAATTTGTTTTGATGACATTTAGTGTCTTCAAATATTAACGCCGTGTCATCGGCATATGATATGAATTTAGTGGGCCTAAAATACTATCTTGAAGAACGCCTATTTTAATTTTTATTGGATCATTAATTGTATTATTACTTTTTATGTATTGGTATCGGTTTGAAAGACAGCTCACAAAGATTTCCAACACTCTGCCCGATATCCCACATTGCATAAGGATGTCAATCAGTGGGCAATGAGGCACAGTATCTTTGAGATGCCTTTAAGAGGTCGAGGAAAATAGCCAAACACTTTTTGCTTTTAAGGCTGTTTACAACTTTTGGCGTGAGGCAAAATATGGCATTGCTGTACTTAGACCTTTTTGAAACATTTTGAAAAATTGAGTTAATCTATTTTTTAGACATTTCTCAGTCATTTAGTCATTAGTTTTTAATGCTCTTTTTAGAACTTGCTTTATATGAGGAGTAATTACTGATTCTTTGAAATATTGGCACCATTCCCATTTTGAAAGTTAAATTTGTTATATGTGTCAAAGGATAAAGCCTTTTTTGAAATGTCTTATTGTTAGCTACGACAGCAAAAGAAGTGTATTTTTTTTGTTGTATACATATTTGTAGTGTAACAAAAATCTTGTTAAATTGGCACTCAGATGTTGAAACCATCTGCTATATGTAATATTATAACATAGATGTATTCTAAAGGTTATTACGTGGTGCACATTTAAAGATTATGTATAGATCAAAACTAAATTGTGAAAATCTGTTAATCCTAAAATTAAACAAAGATAAGATAAATACATATGTACAAAATATTAATTAATGTGAATAATTTCAGTATTATTGGAGGAATCTGATAAACCTATCCTTTAAAGATTTTCATTCAGCTTTTGTTTTTTTATATCATTTGACAAAATATTATAAAACTTAGATGCATATGTAAGAAGTTTTAAATGAATGGTTGTTTTACTATCAGGTGCAATTAAATGCCTATTTACATTAATCCTTGTCCAGTAAACGTGGCTAGTGAAATTTTGTAGCTTAGAATTTTTGTGTATGAATGCAAGTATTAAGCAGTTCATACTGGTTATGTCTGTATTATATAAAAGTTTTGTAGGATAAAGAATATTTCTTTTCCATATTAATTTTACAATAGATTTTTAACTGCCTTTTGCAAAGAAGTTCTCTTAAATAAAAAAAAATTATGAATAAGGCAACATATTTTTTTAGTTAGTTAATTTATATGTCCAGTCCATTTTAATAATAATAATTCCCAAATACTTTATATTTTTTAGTCACTGCAATATTGTTTACATCTATGTTTTCAATCTCTTTTTGTCGAAACTGGTCTGTTTGCACTAATTACAGAAAAAACTAAATAATTGGCATGAATCTAGCCAATATTTGACAATAGTAAAACCTTGAGCTACTTTTTCTTTATTTTCTTGTCATGAGCTCCTGGTAAAAATTAAGACTGTATTGTCTGCATAGGATATAACTTTTCCATGTACATTATAAAGAGTATATGGTGAGATGGTACCTTGAGGAACATGGTCTTTAAGAATTTATTAAGTGTATTGTTGATTTATAAATATTGTTGTCTTTCTGTGAGATAATTTCTGAAGATTTAAAGCTCCCTTCTGAATAACATATTTTGATAAAATATCAACGAGCTAATTCATTCTTTGGTTCTATCTGAGCATTTACCTGCCATATGAGGGTATATTTCCAAATCATTACATTTTCCTACTGAAGCACTTGCACTTTCTAATTCAACAGTTTTTTTATTTAACAGGCTTATAATGTAATTTTAATTTTATTTTATTTTTAATATTGACTTCCTTACTCTCTATATATTGTAACATTTTAAATGTCTCATAGTTGGTACATATTGGGCAGTAAAATTTGATAACTCTTTTACTGCATAATTCTAATACCTTTATTTCCGATGCAGAAAGATTTCCACATGGTTTGCATAAACAAAAACCCATTAGAGTTTTGATTCCTTGCAAATAATGCCCTGCATTTTCAGTTACATAAGGGATGATGTATGTATCAGATTCAATATAACTGCAGATGATAAATTAAGAGAAATGGAAAACATATACCCATTTAAAACAACACTCAAATTTTACAGATATTTCTAAGTGCAGTCTTGTTTTGTTATTTAAATTTTTAGGGCTCGATGAACCATTCAAAACAAAATAAAACGCCAACAGCCAAAAAAGGGATTCACTCAAGTCAGGTATCAAAATAAAACATTCTGCTGATAAGGAAATGGCTAGTGATAGCACAAAAAAAATAACCTGTTTTCCTTTTATACTATTCGAATTTAGATATTCAGACAATTTACACTTTTCGCTATTTTTTACAATGTAATCAGTTATTTGGGACATTTAATACTATTTGACGCCCAAGAAAATCGCGAATAAATCACTGCTTTCAGCCATGCCTATTAACAGTAACATTTTACTATGTGGTAATCTTAACATTAATTACAATAACCAAAATTCCCCAGTTACTCATAGGCTTAGTAATCTCTTCCGTTCATTTAATCTTTGAATGTTGGTGGACCAGACAACCAGAGTAACTGCTCACTCTAGCACACTAATTGATTATGTGCGTGCAAACTTCAAAAAAAAAATGAAGTTCTTACTCGGGTCGTTCCATCTGGAATTTCAGATCATGAGGCTATTATTTCCAGGTTTACTTTGCCCACAAAACGAAAACTGCCTAAATCCCATTTTGGACGGATTTACAGATCTGCAAATATCAGAGCATTTAGAGCGCATGTTGGGAAAACTGACTGGCAGTGTCTATTTGGCTGCTTGGATCCCCTGTCAAGGTTTAATGAGAAAATTGTAAAAATTTTTAATGATCATTTTCCTATTCGCAAAATAAAACCTAAAAACAAAAACCCTTGCTGACTTCTGGAATTAAGAAATCAACAACCAATCTTTGATCTCTACACACTATGCATAAATATACTAAAGATCCAAGGTTTTTTACAGTGACAGGATCTATAATGCTCACAACAAGAGTAAAGAGCATTGGTCAATAGTCAATGAATTAAGAGCCAAGTCAAGTTTTTCAGCAGAGGAATCTAGTTTAGACGCTAATAGTTTGAAATTACCTCTATTGTTCTGTAGCTGACAGATTGACATCTAATTTGAATTCACAACTTGATCCTCTGTCATTTATTACAATTTCTATTGCTGATTCATTTAGCTTCCATCACACAGACATTAAAGAAATCAAAGCAACAATAAAAACAGGAATTCTACCAGATTTGATGGAATATCAGCTATAATTTTTGAATGTTTACCTGACAATTACCTGAATGTTTTGGCTCATTTCATTAATGCTCCCTTTGATTGTGGCTTGTTTCCTGAAAGTCTTAAGGGTGGCTATTGTCCAACCAATATATAAAGGTGTTAATCTCGATGACCCAGGGAACTTTCGCCCAATCTCTCTTTTGCCAACTCTCTCAAAGATTGTTGAAAAACTTGTAAAGGAAAGAATGCTAAGCTTCCTCAATCGTCACAATATCATACAACAATCATAATATGGATTCTGAAATAACAAAAATACAATTGTTGCTGTGTTCTAGCCGCAGCAGTCTTCTGCGATTTTTCTAAGGCGTTCGACTGTGTAAGTCATGTGACACTGCTGAGCAAACTATCTTTGTATGGCTTTAGGGGGTGGTGCTTGAGTGGTTCTCATCCCATTTAATGGGCAGGAAACAAGTGGTGAAGAGTCGGGATGGCATGTCTAAAGTTATGACTATTAAGCATGGCGTCCCGCAGGGTTCAGTATTGAGTCCTTTATTGTTTCTTCTGTATATTAATGATCTGGCTACCCTTGACATTTCTGGACAGTTTACTTTTTTGCGGATGACACCACGCTTCTTTGGGTAGGTGGAGAAGCTGATGCATGCATTTCTAACAAGAGTTCTACCAAATTCTTGGGCGTCTGGATAGATGACAGGTTAAAATTTAGTGACCGCATCTTAGCACTTAATTCCAAATTAGCTTCAGGTTGCTATGTAGTTCCTATAGTCTCACAGGAGTTGAGTAGTACTATGGCAAGAAGTGTTTACTTTAATCTAGTTGAAGCCCATTTGAGATATGCATTCCATTCTGGGGTTTTTGCGTCCAATATCATCTTAACTCAGTTTTTATTTTGCAAAAAAAGCAATTCGTTATATTTGCTGAGCAAGGGTTAGAGACCATTGCAGGCCTTTGTTTTACCAAGAAAAAATACTAACATTGCCTTGCTTACTAATATTAGAGACTACACCCCTTATCCATAAGCGATTCAGGGGCATGAGAATAAGTCACCAGTATGAAACAAGAAATTCTGATGACGTACCCCTACCTATTCCTAAATCAGAGCTTACCAAGAATTCTATCTTCTTTGAGGGGCTTAAGATGTATAACCACCTTCCACCACATATCAAACAAATAATGACCATTAAATTATTTTAAAAATCATTAAAAAAGATTTTATTAGAAAAATTTTTTATACTTTACAAGAGTTTAAGACACCAACCTGTGATTGTCCAGTTTATGGGACATTGTCATTTCCTGTTTTAATAAAAATATTATTAGTGTGATTTATTTATTTGAAAATTGTATACTATTTCATTTCTGTATATCTAATTTTAGCCTTATTAGTTTATTGTTTTTTTATGGATATGCTTTTTCACAAGAGTTTACCTACGCTTTATAACAAATAAAGCAATTTTTGACTTCGGCTATTGGCCATAAATCAATACTTTGCAAGAGTTTTATAATACCAACTTGTAATTGTCCAATTTATTGTATATTGTCATTTTAACTGTTTTTATAAAAGTATTCTTACCCCCGGTTGCACAAAACATAATTGCTGTTTAGAATATTTAACCGAGTTTTCGGATTTGACAAGCTCCTTACAGAAATCTAGGAACCCGCTGTCAAATTTCATATTCCGTTAAACATTCTAAACTTTAATTAAGCTTGGTGCAACCGGCCATTAGTGTTAATTGGGTATTTAAATATTGTTTACTATACTATTTCATTATGTATGTTTAATTTAGACCATATTAGTTGAATAACTTGTGATGTTATGAAGCTTTTCACAAGAGTTTACTGTTTATAACAAATAAAGCGATTTTTGACTTTGACTATCAATTAAACATTTTAAAACAGGCTTAAACTCCTTAAAATCACTTAATAACTGAGGAGTTATTTCCAACGTGCGTTCATTGTGGAATTCTTATGGTGGCAAACGTTTATACATACATTTCTGAGTTTTTACTAATTTGTTAAGTTTATTTCGATATGTTTTGTATTCTATTTCTTAAAGGCATAGAGGAATTTTTAAAGACTACTTTTTCTTTAGTTCCTTGCCTTGGGCTCCCAGTAAAAATTAGGACTGTATTGTCTGCATAGAACATAACTTTTCCATGTATATTATAAAAAGTATAAGCCCTAATAACATCCAGGAAAACAACTATAACTTTTTTACTGTCATTAAGATTTGTTATGATTTCTGATATGAGTGAATACATAGAATCCTCAGTACTTAATTTTTTTGTAAAAAAAAATAGTAGATATGTCTTAGATACTTTCCAAAGATCTTAGCAAAACTGTTAATTAAGCTTGGCCCATAGTTTTAAATTTTGTTTTTATTTCTCATCTTTTAAAAACTGAAGTGATAATTGACTGTTTAAAGAGACTGGAAATTTTGGATGTTTTAAAAAATTAAATTATTCAGGGGTTTAATTATTTATAGGTGGACATATTTTATAAGTTTCATTGAAATTCCATCCTTTCCTGATGCACAATTGGTTCTTAGGGATGATATTTGTTTTATAATTGCAACTGGCTTCAGATAAAATAATTTTTGTTTATTCTCTATAAGGCAAAAAGGATTTCATAAAGTAGAAATATTTTTTGCCATTTTGATCCCAATATTATTAGAGCATTCATTACAATCATTTGCTCTATCAGTGGTGTGCAGAAAATTTTTATTTTCTTTGTCTTCAAATGAAAAATTGTTGGCCAAATTGGTTTAACACTAAATCATTCATTTTCATCTGGTATTATTTTGCAAATACCTTTCATATCGTCTTGATTACCTTCTGTTTGACTTTATACAAATTATATGTTTGTTTTTTTATTAACTTATTATTAGCTCATTTCTATAAGCTTTACATTCCACTCGAAGCTCTATGTTTGATTGATATAATCATGTGTTGCTGATTTTTTTGTCTCCTTTTTTATATTTTTACTTCATCTATAATTTTGACAAAAATGTTAACAAAACTGATTGTGTCTAGTTCAGAATCTTTCGATTTTAGAACCTGTGAACAGTTTTCTTAGGAAATTTGATCTTTAAAAATGGTGTAGTTTATATGTATTTGTAGGTTGCTCACATGGTTTAATAATAGTTTCAAATATTTAACACAGATTAACATTAAGCATTATTGGATAATGCTATGTTACATTAGAGTCCAATATAAAAGACTTAATTTTAAATGATCAATTTTTTGTCATACAAATATGTAAGTAATATGAGTGGAAGATTCTGGCATAACCCTAGTCGGCAAGTTTATGCAACAAATAAGACAATTTTGGACCATTACAATATTAAATCCCCAATTAATACTTCAATATGTTGTTCTAGAGATTCTTCAAAATATTGCTTAGTATCTTCACAAAATAGATTATTATTTATAGGGGTGCAGGTGGTTTGCATATAGCAGTTATTCCATAAAATAAACCACATATATTTAATGTAATCCTACTAATATTTACAGATAAAAGATTTAGTTTTTTATGAGTTATATTTAACCTTTATTATTATCTTATTATCATGGGATGGTAATTGCAAGCCTTCACTCAATATTATTATATCACAATAATAAAGCTGGGACAATTTTATAATTATTATAAGAAATTCATTGAAATATTTCTTGTTTCAAGTATTTTCAAATACTAATAATTATAGCTTGGACAAATTGGTTCAGAAGCAGCATGTGACGCATGATTGTCAACATTATAAATAACAATTTTTGGATTTTTCTTCTCACGTATTTTCATATATCATATCATATCATACCATTTATTATTGTTAATAAGACTTTATAAAAGTGTTGACAAGTGAAATCAAAAATCAATAACTAACCAACAATACAGTATAAAGCATTTTAAAAGTTAAAACAATATAAAATACACTTACAGACTATAAAATACTAAAACTCAAACATCTAAACTGAACACTTTAAAAATTCAGTCAATGAGTAAAATTTTTAAAGGTAGTGCTTTAGCTGTTTCCTAAATGTTCCAAAATCATTTAAATTCTGTATATCATTTGGAAGTTTGTTAAAGACAGTACTGCAGAAATAAATTAGGCTCTTTCTGTATTTTGACAGTTGATAATTATTAATATAGAATTTTTTGAACGGGTTTCATAATCATGAACTGAAGAGACAAGAGGAAATAAATGGTGGTTCCTTTTAACGAAAATGGCTGTCTCCATAAGCAATACACATGTTAAAGTCATTGAACCATTTTTTTAAAGGTTTGTCAACATGACTCCATTGGATTTAACGAAAAAATTTTTTATTTCAAAACCTAGAAACTTACATTCATTAGTTTTTTCAATTTGAGTACCATTCATTTCCAGTGTGAAGTCTGGGATATCACGTCTAAGAGAAAAAGTTAAAAATTGTGTTTTTGTTTCATTTACAATGAGTTTATTTTTGGTACACCAAGAACTAAATAACTTTAGGATCATATTTCCCTGATCTTTAACATTTTCCAGAGATATACCACTCACAACAATTGAAGTGTCATTTGCATATAAAACTAGTAAAGATGCAGAATCAAGATTTAGTGCAGCTTCAAGATCATTAATAAAAAGCAAAAAGAGTAAAGGTGACAGTACACTACCCTGAGGTAGGCCATATTTTAGTTCTTGATACTCTGACCTAATACTACCAAGGTTTACTCGAATTTTTCGATTAGAGAGAAAAAACTTAATTAAATCACTTGTATAGCCTCGAAAACCAAGGGAATTTAGCTTTTCCACCAGTATTGTACCGTCCACACAATCAAAGGCTCGCGTTAAATCAAAAAACAGGGCGATTGTATAATAACCCTGGTCTATAGAGGAATAAATAAACTGCACAAAACTAAAAGCCGCAGTATTTGTAGAGTAATAATGTCTAAAGCCGTATTGGTCACTTGTGAGCAAGTTAAATTTTTTTAGAAATTTTTCATATCTTGTTTTTAAAATCTTTTCTAGAATTTTTGAAAAGGATAACAAACCAGTTATAAGCCTATAGCTTGTACAATTTCTGCATTCCCCCTTCAGTCTGCAAAAGAGAATTTCAAAAATCTGACAGGGTTCTTAGCAATTTTGAATTATCAAATTCCCTGACTTTTCCAGGTTTTCCCCGACAATTTCAAGGAAAATCCAGGTTATATTTTAAGAATTTATATTTCTTAAAATGCCAATAAAAGTAATGAAACTAAACTTAAATGTAATTGTATAAGAAATATAAAATATTAAAGAAAATGCTATAGTAA
Organism: Kuschelorhynchus macadamiae; assembly: GCA_030620095.1. NCBI lineage: Eukaryota > Metazoa > Arthropoda > Insecta > Coleoptera > Curculionidae > Kuschelorhynchus > Kuschelorhynchus macadamiae. The sequence continues at coordinate 395,839 of JAUTXW010003004.1, forward strand.
TAGAGCAAGCAGGGTTACTTTAACTGGAAGAGGTATACATTTTTTAGAGCATATTCTGTACTAATTAAAATTAAGTAAAAAAATGCAGTTATACAAAGCATTTACAAATAAAAAATTAATATATACTTGGGACATGTCATTAAAAATTTTATCTGAAAGGATTATAGAAAAAAGGTATTTTAAATTTTTCGTCTCAGTTCCGATATTTCTAGTTCCACGGATGTAGATTCTTTTTCTAATTTTTTCTTTTTATTTTCTAAATGATAAAGTTCACTTTCGGCTCTCTTTTTCCGATATCAATATCTTTTTCTTTCCCTTTTCGGCGATTTTGGTCAAGAGTATATTGATAAATTTTGTAAGCATTTTTAACGGAAATATTAACTATTTGATCAATTGTGTCATATACTGGTCTTTGGTAGATAATGGACTCATGGAGATTTTCAACTAAAATATTTTTTTGGTGGAGTTTCCATGAGAAAGGATCAAAAATAACTTAATAACATGCTACAATTTTTGAAGTAGTCATTTTGTTCCAAGAAATTGTAGAAAAATGTATCCAATTGAGTAGTTTGATTATATCTTTTGCAAAAATTTATAAATTCGGTATCTCTAAAAGATGCTGGCTATACCGTTGACCACTTTTTTTCTGCAATTTCTGCAAAAATTATTTCTTTTTCATACAAATACTTTAACATATTTTGGGTTCTAATATGTGAAATCCCTTGATCAAGCATGATGTTTGGTTTTAAAAATGTTACATATTTAATAAACTTATATTTAAGACAACAACGTTCTATTAACTTCTTTATTTGATTTATCAAAAATGTCTGACATTCCAACAAAAAAAAATTGTCCTTTTCAAGAACATTAAGATCTTTTAATGCTTTTTTAGTGGCAAAACCAACATCAGTCTTATTAGTTGGTAAAAGACTATCTTTATTATCAAAATTTAATTTTAAAATTTGTTGGGGACCTTTTTCCAAAACTTGTGTTTTTTAGATTTTTTTGATTAATTCATTTAGTATTTGTAATAGATCATCATACAAAAAAGGAACCATAGGTTTATCTTCCTGATTTTTTTTTAATTTGAAAATATATTTTTTAAAACCTTTTTGTCTTAGTAACTGAAACATCTGATAGAAGCTTAGTGGCTTTATCTTCGATCCAAATTTTAAGTGGAGATAAAATGTCCAAAGCTTTTTCACAAACTCAAACATATTCTAACCATCTATTTTACATAATTTGGAGCGGAAACTTGTCGCAATTTGTAAGACCCGTAAAACTAGCTCGCCTGGCAGCTGAATCTTTTAAAACATGATATGGTCCCACTAGAAAGTCAATCTACTTAAGCCAATTTTCTAGACGTCCGAGTTACTGTTATTATGAATGGGGCCGGCGAGCAAGTCTGTTAAATAAATTTCTTATGTAAGAGCCGCAAAATATTTTAAGTAATTTGGGATGTTAAATAAATTAAAGTGTATATATATATATATATATATATATATATATATATATATATATATATATATATATATATATATATATATATATATATATATATATATGTTAAATATAATTATAGTTATATAAACGCGCCGAAATAATTTTGGGTAAATACAATCAAGCAATGCTGATTAATTTTATTATTTTTCCAGATTTAGTATAAAATCCCCTAACTGTCTATTATTTTTTGCAAATTCCTTGACTTCTCCCTGATTTTTAGTTGAATTTCTGAATTACCTGGCTTTTTCAGGTTTTTCCCGGTTTTCAACGTCGCTAAGAACCCTGTCTGACCTCTGATGTAGTTACAAAGAAAGCAGCTCATGTTTTTAGTGTAGGTTAGGTTATTTTTCTTTTTCCTATATTTTCACAGATAATTACCTACACATCACAATTTTTTCACTCTAACTGTGTAGAAAATGTTACGCTCACGTTAGCTTTGTTTTTTATGAATTTTCTCACTTTTTAATACATTTGTTTGATTGAAGAAATAATTTAACAACCACATAAAAACAACAACCTACCCTTATCTGCGCCTTATTATGCACAAATTCGCGATTTTTTTGCACACTGATACACACAATAATATTTAATTGTTACAACACTTTAAAAACTGAAATTTTAAGGAGTTCAACTCAACACAACTATCCTAAAATTTTAAGGAACTGAACTCAATTATTTAGCTAAAATACAGCAAACACTAATTATATTTATTCAGAGAAGTCATAGAGACAAACTCTGCTGTACACTAATGCAATACAATTGAGACAACGCGACCAAAAGGGTTCTAACTGCTGGAAATTGATTTGGAAGGTTTTGAACCCACAATACATTGGATTTAAAACATTTTGAAACTAACTGAATATTTCACGTCTTTATTACATGTGATATTTGTCGGATTTGGAAGATTTTGAGATCATCAGCTTATAGCTAATTTATAATACTAATTTATAAACATGAAATCCCGTTTTTCATAATTTTTATATTTGGACAGATTTGAAACTAGGCTACTCATATATTATATACAAAAAATAAAATATATTTAAAGTGTTTCACCATTTTCTGAAATATATTTTTCTTAACATAATAAATTGAAAAAAAAAAGCAAATATCTATCTCAATGACTTCCACAATTTTATCGATGTCAAAACAATTACTGCAAACACTTTTGTTTTCAGTTTGAATAATATCGGTTTGCTCATTCTCAAAACAGGATTTTTTTAAATGTTCTTAAACCCCAACATTCCATGTGACACATTATCCTAGACTATTTTTAGTGCACATTTAAAATTAATCGGTTGGACAGTTTTCAAGTTATTGTGCATGTAAAACTTTGTTTATGCATCTAGCCATACAAACATATTTTTTTCAAAAAATGTTTTTATGTTTTAGAGACTAATTAGTTAATTAATATTAAAGCACTAATCAAAACACATAGGTACAGTCAAATAGATACATTTGAATTCCTGCTAAAGGATAGACATAAGGACGTAGCCAAGGCAAGCAAGTGCCCTTCTGAAACTTACACTACAGAATACTAAACATTCTAAATGGTACGAATTGGCAAAAGACAGTTATAAGAGTAAAATAAGACTAAAAAAAAATATATGTCAAATAATAAAATAAAAAAGAGACAATGTGACAACATATTACACAATAATACAATTTAATGAGTAAACAAATATCAGACAAAACATATGATATAATTTCCAACAATCTTTTTAATGTAACTAAAATACTTTTAAAGCTTTAACAAAAAATTTAAAAAGCAACTTTTAGATAAAAATGTATTTAAGTCTCTTCCTAAAAATATAATTGATCTAACTACTCCCATAAATATAATTCTATTAAAAAAAAGAAGGCAAAAATTATAATGATAAAAGAGAAGGCAAACATTTTGAGGAATATCATAAATACACACATATTACTTTTTATCTCTACAAACCTTCATGTATCAGTAAAAATAATAATAATATAAAAAACAATTTCTTAAATATCCAAAATCTTAATAAAGTTCCCATAAATCCCAATACAAAATTTTTATATTCCCCACAAACCCAGAAAAAAATCTCACAAATACATCTGGGATTTTAAATCTTGTACAAAATTTTAGGATTGAGCCACCCCTCCAAAATTATTAACCTCCAAAATTGGTCTTTCTCGGTTGGACACCCTGTATACTGACTATTGTATTATTTGGAGATTTCTCTGTAGTGAACATACAATAACAAAATCTCTTGTAATCTTTTATTTATTTATTTTTAAGTCTATAATTTTTAATATGTGTTTCCCCTCTAGATATTTTATTTTCTATTTTCTATTTTCTATTTTGAGAAATATAGACGATAAAATGGCAACTCACATTAAATTCTGAAAAATGCATGATTCTTCATATTGGCAAGAATAATCCACACCTGGTCTATGTCTATCATCTGCACAACATCCCAGTAAAAGCAGTAACATAACAAACAGATCTTGGACTAATTGTAACCAATCATCTAAAATGGGAAACTTACATGTCATTTGTAAAAATAGCCAATTCCCTAATTTACTTAATACAAAGGGCTTTTTGTGACAGATCAGTATCCTCAATAGCCAAGAGAATCCTACATCAGGCCAAAACTGAGTTTGCACACAGTATTTGGAACCCTTCATAAAGGATATTTAACTACTGGAGAAGGCTCAATGTTCAGCAACAAAAGTACCTACTAGATCATGAATTTTCCATATACTGAGAGACTGATTAGGCTCAAGAGCTGCGCCCTAAAAGAAAGAAGTGAACATGGAGATTTAATTGAGACATAAAATATTGAGTAACTGCAAATTTCCAGATTTTTTTTATCAAAAATAGCAACTTCAATCTCACAGGACATTCCAGAAAGTTGATTAAAGAGAAATGTGGTACTCTGTCTAGAAAGAAATTTCTAAACAATAGGGTGATGTATGCATTGAATGCTTTGCAAGATGAGACCTTCAGTGCTCCTTCCAAAAATTTCTTCAAAAATAGACTGGACAAGAATCTTACAACTGTCTCAGATTAAAACCTGTGATAATAAGAGTTTATTAATGTTTATTTGAATTTTTCGATTATGTTCTTTTTTTTTAGTGAATACATACTTGGTGTGATTTGTATACTGGAAATGGAATAATGCATTTTTTAAAACTAATTTTTAGGTGAAGCACATGTTGAATAGTAAATTTTAATGTTATTTTATTATTGTAAATGTTACTTGTGGTGTATTTTTAATGCTATGGTACAAACCCCCTATGACTCAAGGAATGATATTGTATATATCAAGTACCTCAATAAAGAATTGAAGAAAGAAGAAAATCCAATGTTAAAAACTGTGATAATCCAGAAAACCGTGACAATTCTGAAAAAAGAATATCACAGCAGCAGTTTCATCGGCCCTGCTACTTACTGCTGTTGTAATAATAACTGACAAAAGTAAATGATGTACGACATCTAAGAAGGTAAGAAGGTTCTCATATGTTGGAGAAAATTGAAAAAAAAAGATAGTTCACTCTCATACAAATTTTGAATCTTTATAGATCCTGAAATAAATAGAAAATATTTTGTCTTATTTTCTTAAACAATAAAAACTCTGGTTTTTTGTCCCCTTATCAAGTCAATCTAAGAATGTGGAAAAGTTTATGATATCTGAAATGTTTTATTTGAGCGGACTGTAGATTAATTATGTTTATTTACGTGTCTTGTACATGTAGGAATTTTTAAGTCTTCTTGAATGATGGCGTGGAGTTTTTGCAAACACAAATAGTTTTGACGCGATAGACGTTAGATTTCAAATTCAAATTTAAATTGGTTTATTGTCTAACAGAACATTTTCCAGTAAACAGACAATATAGCTAAAATAATTATCTTAACAAATACCAAAATTAAATCATAAGAGAAAAAAAATAAGATGAAATGAAATCTGTAAAAAAACACTTACTCTCAAAAACATATAATACTTACATAACAAGTGATATTAAAGATTATTATGACTTATCAGAGACAGGCGCTAATATAGATTGATATATAGTTTTCCTAAATTTATATAATGACATATTCTACATACCCAGTCCGGTGTGATGTGTAAGAGAGTGTAATAGTGAGCAGGATCTATATAATGGTGCTTTCTTTGCAACATTTCTTAGAGAAGTCGGTAGATAGGACTGATTTTAATTTTGTGTGTTAAATGCCAGTACAAGGAAGTTTATTTGCTCCAGTAATTCTGGCGAATCAATTACAAAGTTTATACAAAAAAATTTGACTAGCTAGTACAAAGCTTTTTAGGAGTGGTAGGCAATTAAATCTATTCAATAGCCTACTTTGATCAATACCTCTTTCAGGGTAAGCACCATCATCCATGAAAGACAGGAATTTTGTACGATGCCAAACAAGAGATTTCATAGAAGACTGAATGGTAGTATCAATGTGTTCATTAAATGTCAATTTCTTATCAACAATAACCCCCAGATCCCTGACCAAGGTACAGTCAGCCATTAATTGAGTAGACATGGGTGATTTCATGTGGTAAAAGAGAAATCGACATTTTTTATACTTTTCAACATTCCAAGGCAGATTGTTAGTTCGACACCAGATGCCTGAAAAATATCATATGTTGTGCCAGTTTATAAGAACACGGGAGATAAATCGAATGTAGAAAAATATCACCCTGATCTCTCAGATTCCTAAATTATTTAATGATCACTTAACTTTAGCTTTTAGAAATGTTATAACAACAAGACAACATGGGTTTATGGGTGGTAGGTCGATAACAACAAATCTCCTTGCATATCAGGGTACAATATTGCAGGCTTTGGAGAAAGGCTATTCAGTGGATTTAATATACACTGATTTCTCAGAGGCCTTCGATAGGGTAGACCATGAGATACTGTTAATGAATATAGGCAATTATGGATTGGGAGATAAGCTCATGGACTGGCTGAATTCATACTTATTCAACAGAAAGCAAATCGTTTATGTAACCAATTCATTTTTCTCCCATGCATACCTGGCTACATCCTGAGATTTGAAGAATGGTGTAGGGAAAATAGAATGAGCCTAAACATTAAAAAGTGTAAATATATCCAATTTACCAGGAGCGTATCACCAACTGTAAACACTTACTCTCTTGATGGTAATGAAATTGGATCTGTCAAGGTAATTCGTGATCTAGGTGTCTTGTTTGACTAAAAACTGACTTATGTTGAGCTTATTCATCTGTGTTTAATAAGGCTCTTAAAATGTTAGAATGTATTAAAAGACACTCAAGATTTTAACAATCTGAATGCACCGCAAATGTTCTACACTGGCCAAGTTTGAAGTCTTTTGGAGAGTAGTGTGTGTGTTTGGTATCCATACCTCGCAATACATGTAAACCAGATTGGGTGCATCCAAAATAAGTTCCTACTATATATAGCTTATAAACTTAAGATTCCACTTGAAAATGTCAATTATGAAGATCTTCGAATGCTAATGGGAACAATTACTTTGTCGCACCATAGGAATAATTTTGACAAAATTTTTGTTTACAAGGTTATAACTGAAGTCATAAATGGTCCAGAATTGCTTGTGAGGTTTGGAATTCATGTTCCTGCACGCTCGTTAAGATGCACCACTACTTTAGCACCAGGGTTCGAAAATATCACGATATATTTGAAAATATCATATCATATGATATATATCGGATATATATCCGATATATATCCAATTTGTCTAAAGGAAAAATAAGTTATTAAACACAAGAAAATGATGTATTTTATACAAACACATTAATACAAAGGAACACAAAACCATATTCTACATAAAAAAATACAGGAACACAACATAAACATTACATTTCATTAAAAAAAAAACAAGGAACAATTGAAAATATTTTAAAAATAAATATAAACACTGACAATCATTCTAAAAGTGTGGCCAGTGGCAGATCCTCATCTGATGAATGCTCGATGACGTTTACAAACTTATTGTTAGAGTCAGTTTCAGGATGCTCAGGTACTGGTTCGTCCCATGCCCAACCAAGATTGGATTGTTTTTTGTTGGTATCCTGATTCATAAACTTAAACATGAATACCAATTTACTGGTTTTTTTCATTTCCCAAACGATTTCGTAAATCAGACTGAACCAAACCAAACAATGAAAAGGTTCATTCAATTCCAGCTGTGGACGCCACTGCAGTGTGCAACTGTTTACATAAATCTAAAAATGCTTCTTTATCAGGCCAATCTGAGTCTGATACAGGAACTGATTTCCACCACGTTATTGGAGAAGTAAGTCTAAACTGATCCCCAAAAAAGTATTTTGGAAATGGATTTTCTTTTGCCATGAGAGACATTACAAAGGGAACAAAAGAACTGTTGATGTTATTTAAAAACTCAAACGCTTATCCTTTTTGAGTGGACGTAAGATGCCGCCCCAAGAACCGATGATCCATAATATTTGCCAGATAATGCATTGGTCCCAGTGCCATATTTTTTCTTTTTATGAAACATGTCTTTACTGGTTTAAGTGGTTGTTCAGACAAATCCATTTCTAATTTATGCCAAACCTCTACACATATTGATATGGTCGTGTGATCCCGTTGAACTCTATCCAGAGCTATAGCGATTGGATCCAGTCGGGCAATCAGGTCATTCGCATTTAATGAAGTTTGCGTATCGTTTACAATTTTAATGATGTCACTTTCTATTATGTCTTTATGGTCCTGACATAACTGAACCATAACACCCCTGTTTTCTAAAAAAGACTTCAGTGCATTATTCATTGTGCTGCATTGTATTTCCAATGGCATAACCAATTTTTTTCCACCGGCTTGATTGTACAATGCAGATGGTACATGTTTATTTCGAAAGTATTTAATGACACGAAGAATATTTGATGTGGCCCCGGGTATTTCCAGGTCTTTGGCGAGTAAGTTTAAGATATGTGCTGAACAGCCATATTGTATAATATCAGCTTCTTTCTCTAATTCTAAACGCATCTTCTTGACATTTCCTGTGTTGTCTGTTACAAAACTCCTTACTTTCACGTGGAATTGACTTTCAGTTTTCTTTATTGCCTTAAGTGCTGTTTTCTTTAGATACTCTGCAGTGTGTGACTCTGTTCCCGTTTCTGCGGTGTCAACCAAAAATGACTCACCATTTTGATTTACAATGCTGCAACATACCAGTGGCTCATTGCGCACATTACTCCACCCGTCCAGTGACATGCATACTATTTGCCCGTTTAAGTTATCTCTACACTCTTTTAAAAGCTTCTCATACACTTCGTTTAAAATCGGCCCTCCAATCTGATATGGAGAGGGGCCATTATATCGAGGTCTTAGTGCATTTATCATTTTCTTAAATTCAATGTGATTGGCATGCAAAAACGGTGTATTTGTTGCAAAGAAAAATCTTCCTATTTGAAGGTTGAGTTCTGTAGAGTATGATTCTGATGTGGCAATTACATCCGCATTTTTTGCCATCGTTAAGGAGTGCTGCTTCTTTTTGATAGGCTGGGAAATTGGACCCTCTGAATCCGAATACTCTGAAAATAAAACTAGGTATAGATATAGGTACAGCGCCATCCAAATAAAAGGTAAAGGTACATTTTTTCCATTTTCTTTTTATTTAGAGTAAAAATTAAAATAGTCATTTTACATAATTTTTTCCGTAGAATACGAAAATGACAACCAAAAAATAATTAAAATTAAAATACAAGAAATATGGCATAAATTTTGCTTTTTTTAAATGGAAATACTACTTTTTACTTCATATTTCAAAACTTTCTAATTTTAAATGTTTAAAACAATTATTTTCTTTTTACTACATTGATAAAAAATATTTTAATTTTTTAAAAAAAGTATTTTAATTTTTATTTATACCTGCAATAACCTGTCGTACGTTGTCACCTCTGATATTATTATTGGTATTAATAAAAAATAAATATTTTAAAAAAATTAAATTATTTGTAATGAAATTACTAAAAAAAATAAACCTTCAAAATTATAAAGTTTTGAAATATGAAGTAAAAATTAGTATGTTCCTTTTAAAAAAAGCAAAGTTTATGTCATATTTCTTCTGTTTTAATTTTAATTGTTTTTTTGGTTAGCATTTTTGTGTTCTACGGAAAAAATTACGTAAAATGGCTATTTTGATTTTTACTCTAACTAAATAAAAGGAAAATGGAAAAAATGGACCTTTCCTTTTATTTGGATGACCCTGTACAGTAACACATACAAATTAACATAAGAAACGACACATTTTAAAAGAATTTATAACCCTGGTATCTCTTCAATTTTGAAAGTGACTGTTCATTTATCTATACGAGTAAACAGGTTGTATTCTAATTTTTAATTACCTACCGAAGTTCTTGACCCCTGCTTTGTATTAAAACTAGAACTAGAAGAAGTAGAAGCAATTCCAAAACTAGTAGAACTGGAACTAGTTGAAGCGAAGACTTCAAGAACAGGCTCTTGTGTGTCAGCTGAAGCATTTTGTTTGTGTAACATAATATGTTTTTCCATTCGTGACGGTATACCCTGCATCTCTTTTGAACACTCTCTACATTTTGCCCATTTTCCAGTACTGTTGGCCTTCTTGGATATACATTCAAAATATCGCCAAACCCGATGCTTTGGTTTTGGCATATTTATTTGATGATAATTAATATTAAATAAGTACAATCAAAATCACTAAACACCACTACACTGATTCAATAATAAAACAAAAACGTAGAATAAGTGGAGCTAGGAAACAAACAACTGGCCCTGGGAATTTCACCTACATATACAAAACAACAAAACCGCGGTGATTTCCCGGTTACGGAGATTCCCTGATAACGGGGATTCCCCGGTAAGCGATCGATACCGAATCGAATGTAGCGCCGCCGTTTACTCTTGCTGTTCGTAGTTAATGCAGTTAACAGCTGAGGCGTCGGCGTCAGGCCGTGGGACCATTTTCCGGAGAAATTAAATTTTTTTGAAAATATCGGATATATATCAATGTATAAATATCATGATCTATATCACGATATATATCACGATATATATCCATGGATATATATCCATGGATATATATCCTTCGAACCCTGTTTAGCACTGGAACACCATCGTACTTTGTACAGTCAGAATTCCAGTCTGAATAGGATGAAAGCCAATGCACATAGTATTGAGCTAGATATTTTTAATTGTTCTTTGTATTGTTTAAAAAGGACGTTGTAATATTTTTAATTTGTAAAAGTGCAGTCACTGTGCATGTTTAGTTTTTTTAAGTATTTTAGTCTCTTGACATGATTATTTTAATACTTACATGTTTTTTAAATAATTGATAGTTCAATGTTATTGAATTATATATAGTTTTGTTTTGATATTGTTTATAATATTTTGTAGTTTTTTTAGTAATGTATAACGAAAATATAAATAAATAAATAAAAAAAATAAAAACCATTCTGATATCAGGTCAATGTCCAACTGCAGCTGTATGCAATCCTCGAGGCCTTCAATGATTTGAAAAAATCTTATATTATCTGCAAATAGTAACCAGTGGCTGGTTAAGTTGTTAATAACGTCGTTTATAAATATAGCATAAATTACGGGTGCTAGGTTACTGCCCTGAGCGCCGCTCGTAGATTTAAAAATAAAAAAATACTTCAATACCTTTAATCACGTTAAATACAAACAAACAAACTATTTATTGATGCTGTCACAAAATATTGTTTACACAAGTCAAAAGCACAGTGGCAAATATATAGAATAAAATACATTTACATTACTAACTAAAAAAAAAAATTATCTTAATTAAAAGTTTATAAGTTAATATACATTTAAAAGACATTACATAAATCGTTAAGACAAAACAAATTACATTTTAAAATAATATATATATATAAACAGTTAACAGTATGCTGCCGAAACCAGTTCTTACAAACCTCCAAAGAAGACAAATTCTTCAATCCAGTAGAATGCATTCTGAATAAGAAAATTTTTAATATGATTTTTAAATAGTAGTGATCTTGTGTTTTGAGGTAGTTTGTTATAGAAATGTATACCATAATACCCTGGTCCATTCTGATTCCGTCCTAGTCTCCTATATGCAGGAACCAGGTACTGTCTTTGCCTCGTGCCGTGCTGGTGCACATCCCCGTGAGCTATGTACAACTCAGGATTTTTCTTAACATACATTAAAATCTCCATTATGTATAAGGATGGCAATGTGAGTATACCCTACCCTATGTACCTTAGATGGGACTGAAATAAAGCATGGTAAGCTTGCTCCACGACTGACTTTGAGATGTAATTTGCCAAATTTCTTAACAAGAAAATGTTTTTGGCAAGTTTATTGGCAATGATGTCGGTGTGTTTGTCCCATTGAAGTCTCATGTCAAGTGTTGCCCTCAGAAAGCAAACAGACCCCTCGGCAACCTCTAGCATCCGCATTGAGAAGGCCATTTCGTGAGTCTTGGCCGTGTTCAGGAATAGACAGTTTGAGGCAAACCACTCATTTGCCCTTGAAAGAGCCACTCGTGAATCCTGCGTCGACTGAACAAGGCTCCCCCCTCACCAGAATGTAGTGTCGTCTGCAAAGAGAGTATATTGTTCACGGACAGCAGTTAAGGGTACAGCAATGGCCCTAGCACAGAGCCCTGTGGAACACCAATTGTAATATCCCTCTCTGCAGACCGAGCATCTGCAACTCTCACCGACTGAGATCTCCCTTCCAGATATGATGTTATAAGGCAGATTGTTAAACTGAATTGTCATTTTAGTGAAACTAATATAGTGAGGATGGGTATCTCACAGGGCACAGTACTGGGCCCAGTCCTGTTTGTAGTGTATATGAATTCTCTTCTGAAAGAAGTGTACACAAGTGTACAGACACTGTACTCATTTTTACTGGGGAAACTTGGGACTGTGTTAAGGAAAAGGCAGAAAATGGGCTGGAAGTGGTTAAAAATTGGTTTGATTCTGCCAAACTCTCACTAAATGTCAAAAAAAACTAATTATATAGCTTTTACTTCTACACTTAAAAATAGGCCTATATTTCACAACTTAAAAATAGGCAGTGACCTAATTAATGAAGTTACTGTTACTAGATATCTCGGAGTAATGGCCGATCAACACTTAAAATGGGATAAACATAGAGATAAAATAATTAAAGGAATAAAATGTCTGATACATAAATTCTATTTATTAAGAGAAATGTTGCATAAAAAACTTCTTTTAACAATCTATAAATCTTTGGTCGAATCAATATTAAGGTATGGGATATTGGTATGGGGTGGTGTCTATAGCACAACCCTACAACCATTAAATGTGGCTCAAAACAGTATTATAAAAATAATACTAAAAAAACCTAAACTTTACCATACATCTTTGTTGTATTCGGGCAAATTATTGAATGTAAGGAGTCTATATATCCTGAACGTATGCAAATACATTAAAAAAATTAATCATAAAAATTTTGTTTCCCATTTATATGAAACTAGATATAATTTTCAAAAAAAACTTAATTCTCCCGCAAACTTCTAAGACTTTAAGTCTCCGATCGATCATCTTCATGGGTCCTAAATTATATAACTTGTTATCTCAAAACCTACGTAATTTAAATAAAAATCTGTTTACTAAAAAAATGTGCAGACTACATACACAGCAGCTACTCACAGGTATTTGAAAGACTATTTTAGTATGTTGTTTTTTTAACTATTGCTTTGGGTAATAATGATTCTTTTTCTTTCTTTGCTGTTAGTATATAGGTTGCTAAATTTGTTTGTAATGGTTTTATTTTTGTAATATTTTTTATGTTAAGTAATTTTAAGTCTATTTGTTTTCAACTGTATGTCTATTTGGTTTCAATTGTATGCATAATTTATTATTTATTAAAAAAAAAAAACACATACGGGTATTTTATACCTAGGTGTTTTGCATTTGTAAAAGAAAAAAAAAACTGTGTGGATGAAAGTTATAATGCTCAAGCTTCCCGATCAGAAGGGAATGCGAAACACAATCGAAGGCCTTACTCAGATCGCAGATTACTGCAAACACATACTCACAGTTCTCAAAAGCATCCGTTATGTAATTCACAAAATCAAGTATCCCCAAGCAAGTATTTAAGTTCTTTCTAAATCCAAATTGACTCTTAGAAAAAAGGTTGTTCGATTATGGAAAATATGGGTAATAGAGAGATTGACCGATAATTTGAAGGGTCATCTGAGTCTCCTTTCTTAAAAATAGGTGTTGCTAAGGCTTGTTTTAATGCCTTAGGAAATTTATTGTTTTTGAAGCATTGGTTTATTAGCCTAGTTAATGGGGAGATAAGAATATTTTAACTTCCTTTATAACCTATTAGAGATGCTGAGAGACTCATCGTCAACAAAATCAAACACTAAGTTCTGTAAATAGTTGAAAAAACTGAAAATACTGATTTGAGTGATTGGTCTACACACTTTTTTAAACTGTGCTGGGGGCAGATTATTAAAATTTCGAATGTTTGCGGTAAAACCCACTCCCCGATGGTCTGAAAAACCTGCACTGATAGTACATACATTATGAATTATATTTATGTTAGTGAAGATATTTTTTACCCCTTGTTGCATCAAAAACCTTTTGTTGAAGACCAAAGGTAGAAAGCATAGTACACAATGCTACACACTCTCTCTCACCCGTTCCAACTCTCACTCTCACCCATTTCACCTAGGACCCGCTCCAGCACGTCTAGAAACAAGTCAAAAGAACCAGACGGGGATCTATAGATTGACAAAAAATAGGTATGTTTTAAAAATATACCTGAGAATTCAATACATTTTCATTATATTTTTTATATTTATTTAAAGGTGTATAATCAAAGTTAAAACCTGGTTTCAGCAGCAACGCTGTTCCACCTCCTTGAAACATAGTCATTTATATGTGGAATCTGCATTTCTTCGTCGGTCATCCAATGTTCTGGAAGACATACAATGTCAAAACTTCTATCTATTAGGAATGCTTCCAACTGAAGGGCTTTGTGCCTCAGAGATTGCATGTTCTGGCTGAACACTGATAGTTGAGCCTCGCTAGCTTTATTGTGCTCTGTGTTTGATATTCCGTCATTTAATTTGGCCCCATCTGACTCTTCTCGCAGTTGATCCTGAGTTGACGTCTTTGAGGATTCAGAAAATGGTTAAGCCGCACACTATTTGGCCAAAGTGCTGGATCCATGATAGCGTCACATTTTTCTTTGGGTATTCCCAATTTAAAGGAGCTGATGTAATTTTCATTTTTTCGCAAATACAGTTATGTTCAAGTTTTGTTTTTCTTAAGGAAACTCAGAATATCAGCAGTTTCTGTTTGCTTAGATAACCCAGATACAAATATCCAATGCATTTGTTGAGCCACCTGTAGCAGATCTTGTTTTTTGTTATTTACACATACATATATGTTTACACTCGTCACATTTAATATAAAATAACTTTAACACATAAAATAAACTATACAATATCCGACATCTAAGAAGGTAAAAAGATCTTTCATTCTCATACAAATTTTGATTCTTTATACACCCTGAAAAAAATTCAAAAAATTTTTCCTTGTATTGATTCAACCTGCAGGCATACTGTACAGTGTGAATGCGGATTTATTTTTTTTATTGATTTGAATGATTGAAATGAAAAAATACTCTACCTAATAAGTTAGACTTCAAAATTTTCAGCACAAAAAATATGTAAACACAAATAGACAAAATAAACAAATGTTTCAGATATCCAAATTAGAATGTAAAAATATAAATCAAAAAAAAAAATTTTTAGCTTCTATTTGTGTAAAGTGTAGTTTTTAGATAATTTAATGGGTAATAAGCTAAATATTTCAAATAATGAATTTTTTACATGGTTACTATTCATTGTGTCAAAAATTTTAAATAGCTGGCAATGGAAGGGATTTTGAAATTACCAATATAGAATTTTGACATGTTCCATGCAAAACAATTTATTGAAACTTTTTTTTTATGATGGAACATTAATTATTATTATTTAAAATCTATTATATTAAATTTGTGTTACATATATTTGAGCTCTTATTAAGTACAAAATTTTTATAAAATTTAACCCTCATGCAAATTCCTCAATAATATTAATGTTGCAAATTCTTTTAATGTATTCTTTAAAAATGCCGCAGTTAATCTAACTTAACATTTGTCTTTAGCAAATAATTTATATAACAAAAGTAACATAAGATATTTTAACAATCGTCCTGACATTAAAAATTTTTTCTTGTATTCCTTTCTGGAAGAAGAGTTCTATGTATTAACAACGGGGAAACAGAAAAATAAAAATTTATTTGATTTTGATTATGTATCCTACTGTGTTGTTCGTGAAGTATTGTCTGCAATTGCGCGCCCAATAGTGTATTTAATTAACCTATCTTTTTGTACTTTTCCAGAATCTCTGAAAACCGGAAAAATTATCCCTATTCATAAAAAGAATGACATCCAGGTGATTGAAAATTACAAGCCCGTGACAATCTGCTCCTCCTTTTCCAAACTATTTGAGTATTGTTTTTTGGATAGATTTCTACTTTTTCTAAAAACTAACAACGTAATTTCTCACAGACAACATGGTTTCCAAAACTCCAAATCCACTCATTCGGCTATGTGCACTTCATTGATGCAGGAGAGAGTCCTGCTGGCGTTTTTGTGACCTCAGCAGGGCTTTTGATAGTGTCAATTATAAGTTGCTGGCTAAGCTGCAATATTATGGAGTGCATGAACGGTCGCTGCAATAGATATGGTCTTTTCTTGTGGACTGTAAGCAGTATATTTCAATAAAATATTTGGGATCATCAAGTACCAGAGTTCAGGTCAATTTAGAGTGCGTGCCTTGTATAATGGGTGTGCCACAGGGCTCGGTATTGGACCCAGTTCTTTTTTCATTTTTTTTTGATGCATTGAAAAATAGAGTGAATATGGCTGTTGGTAATTTGTACAACTGGTTCTCTTGTAACTCCTTATATTTTAATTTGAGTACAACACAATATGTTAGATTTCATATGAGACAAAGAGAGCGTAATGGTTTAGATTTAGAATCGAATAATACAAAAATAAATAGTGCAAACTGTGTAAAGTTTTTTGGAATTTATATGGATTTTTGTCTAGATTGGATAGAACATTGTAACCATGTAATGTCAAGACTGAATTTAGCTTTTTATATCTTATTAAATTTAAGAAAGATATTATAAGCAGCTCGTAATGTTATACCATGCTCAAGTGGAGTCTGTATGTGTCTGTTAGGTATGGGGTGTCCTTTTGGGGCATTTCTACTCAATCAAAAGATGTGTTTATAAAGCAGAGGAGAATTATCAGATGCACAGCTGGTTTTGGTTTTAGAACATCATGCAGAGAATTGTTTAGGCATTTTAATATTTTTAAGAACATATTTTCCTATCCAAAGCATAGTGACCTGCATTCATTGAATCCTAGAAATGCAGTTAAATCTCATATACCTCCTTATAAGTCTCAGATTATGTACAGATCGCCTAACATCATAGGTTTGAAAATGTTTAATGTGTTGCCAAATGACATAAGGTGTTTGATGAATGTTCATGTTTATATGTAAGTTAAAGGCATACTTGGTTGATAAATGTATTTATTCAATAGAGGAGTACATGACACTTGATATTTAAATTGTTTTGACTTTGTTTTGGATTAGTGTAGATACATTGTTCGTAAATGGTCTTAATGTCCAAATCAGTCTTAGGTAGTATTTAAGTTTTATTTTGCTTACCTGTCTTATGAATATTCTTATACAATGTATCATTGTCTTACAGGAAGATTTTGAATAAATAAATAAATAAATGTATTTCACTTTTTGAAGAAAAAATTTCTTTTAACATTTTATTTCTTAGTCAAATGACTAAAAACTTATTGAATAGTCAAAGGCACAATTTTAAATATAGGGTGACCAGACGTCACTGGTTTCCAGGGACCATCCCTGGATAAGAGACACTGCCCCGATTACTAAGTGTCCACATAAAAAATCCCTAGAACTAACATGCGCAGCTTTCCACAAAAGTCTGGCCAAGAATGAAGTTATTTATGAAAAACATAAAATCTTGCAAGAAATATACACTAGTTTTTGTCTGTAATATATTTATACATTCTAGCTAGTTCTATATAATTTTTAATAAATATAAATATATATTCGGATTGGACACTTCATATAATTAACATTGAACTTCACTTAGGGTAAGTTCGTTTAATTATTAATTTTGTGTTATTTTTACCTTTATAAAAATGCTTTATACAACATTAAAGACTTTATATAATTTTTTAAATATTCTATTATTTATTTCCCGAACTGTATTTCAAGCATAAATATGTTTTGTGTAACATGTCAAATTCAAATTTGAATTTATTTTAAAAGAATCTGAATATTATGAATACAAAATGTGAAAAGTGTGTATCATGGTTTACTGGCTAAATACATAAATTTTTTTCTTGCCATTTTTCCTACCTAAAAGATTTGTACTGACTAAAGATTAGTGTGGGTCTTGTAAACAATTAAATCCCACGGAATTTGATAATTTTTGAATATAAAATAGAAAGTTTACCTTCATTTAACTGTTTTAAGAAAATAAAAGAAATGGATGAACCAGTTTTTCTATTAAAGAAACCAAAAGGAAATTCGATATTTTCACTGTATTCCAATGCGCCATATTCCTTAATATGAAAATATGAAGAAAGGCTATGTTGCATTGTTGCCAAACTTACATTATTGTATGGAGTTTAAATTTCTCATGTTTGTCTCCCGATAGTAAAGCATTTGAACCCTGTGTCAATCCCGAATATTAGACTTCCGCCAGTGATGCATTTCGCTGTCGTTTGCCTTTTATATTAGGGCTTTAATGATGATGCCTACGGCGCCTAACCTGGTGCTAACCCGGTACCAATCTACCTAGTGCAGTCAACACTAAATAACAGGCAGGTGCATCACTAGCAGAAGCCTAATACTCAACATCGGCCCGATGCTGAATGTTAGACTTTGACCAATGATGCCCTGCGCTGTTGTTCACCTTTTAGGGCTTTAACGATGACATCTACAGCGCCTAACCTGGTGCTAACCTGAGACCAATCTACCTAGTACCTTTGCGCTCCTGCTGGTACCGATCTACAACCCACAAATGTATTTTGTTTTTCTTATATAATTTATACAGATCATATATAAAATAAACTTGGCAACGTACAACCCCCTTCACACTGGATTTCCGTCCGATGAGCGAAACTCCTCTTTCTCTTCATTCAGCATAATAATTACTTCTAACTTTTCGTAAGAAATAATCATTTTTGTGTTATAGAACATTATAATATAATCAGTTACATAGTTCAAAAATTAAATTTGTGAAAATATGTTTTTAGCGATAAGCCAAAAACAAGTTCAGTGCAACCTTCCGAAACCTTAGTTTTTTTTATAGCATTTGAAAAAGTGCCTCATCCATAAATTTTTGTCTATAAGAATTATTAATAAAAGGTAATCTTTCAAATGTATATTTTAAATTTGTTAAATTCCAGAAAATTCTTTACAAGAGCCAGTAGTGTTAGTAAGTGTTTAGAGGCTACTGGTGAAAAATCGTATATAAACATTTGTATATGTCTAATGTCTAGGCGATTAAACTAGAAAACCCATCATGTAACCTGTTATTTTGGTATTTATTATATTGATATTTTGATCATTTGTAGGTCACTATCATTAGGGACTTCCCAAGTTTTCGACACAAAAAAAAGCGCTAAGAAAATAACTTACCGGTTGAGGTTGTTTAAAAATGCACTTTAAACGATTGCACAACGATTAAAACACTTATTCACTGTCGTATGTTTGTTTTATACTATTCCTTTTCCGTGCTCTTTCTAAATTTCTCAGTGTTCCTGGAAAATTCGCTGGAATCAAAACACAAGTCAAAACTGCCATGCGTCAGAGGTCATTTGATGAATCATGCGGGGCATTGCCATGAATTTTGCTTCTCAAGCCATCGTTGGGTTAAAATGTATTAAAGGTGAACTCGGCAACACCGATTAAGGCTTGAAATTCGACGGTGTGTCATTGAAGATTTTTGGTTGGAGTCTTTAGAATCGCCTCGTCGAAGGCAGACCTCTGAATTGTTAACATAAGCGGTTCCACGTGTTTGGTATAGCTGCTTTATTTCGTGGGGAAACGGGCGACTCAACCGCTCAGTGTGGAAACTAACGACCCCGCTAGAAAGAGGGTAGACGCTGTGAACGTGTGAGGCCTAATTGTTCCTGCATTCTATCCCGTTCGTCTGCCGCAGTTCTACAAAGAATATTAGCGTAAGGCCGCTATGTGGCGGGAGTGGGAGGGGTAAGGGGATGGAAGTGGAAGCTAAGATGCATTTCAAAAATTAAAAAAAAGTTATTTGAAAGATTCGGGGTGTATCTGGAGCTTAGAGCTCGCCATCCGGACATCCTGCCCTATTTGGCTATCATCATTATATTATTTACCTGTAGGTATGTCATGCTGTCATGTCTTCGGGTTTAAAATGCTCCGAACAAACATGACTGTTCTCAAAATTCCATTTACCATCCTTTTTAAATCTCTGAATCCATATTTTTCGAATAACTTTTTCTTTAGGACATCAATAAAATGAAATCTGTTTGCCAGCTATTAGAACTGATTTTGCTATTATCGCAAACACCAACTACATCGCATTCCAGGCATACTTTTTGTCTAGATGTAGAATTTATACTTTATTATTTAATAATTAATTATAAAAATAGCTCTAAATCAACAAAACACTACGGAATCACACGTAAACGCTGGCTGTTGATACGAACTGGGGTCGCCAGACTTCGTCACTTACCTTTACCGCACCTCACGTTCCCCTTGACAAGAATCCCGCGCGTATTGTAACTTATTAGAGTTTCAGAGTTGACAGGTGTTTCGTTTTTAAAGGTTTTTATTGTTTCATTGTTTTCTGTGCTCGGTGGTTTGGAAACGGAATACAACATTAGTAGGGAGATGAGTCCATTGTTGCCAGATGATAGAAAAATTTTTTCTTCTTTGGCAAAACATCTTCTAAAATGTAATTTTTGAACTAAGAAACCATTAATTTAGTTTAAATTTAAAATGCTAAAATATTATCTTAATTATCAAGCCTTTAATAAATGCGGCCTTGACTCCGACCGAGCCACAATAGAATATCGAATAGAACCTATGCGGGCCGCTAGCTTCTCTGCAGCGAAGTCCTGTATGCTTGATTTCCTGTGAATCGAGCCAGAGGTTATTGAACTTTCCACCGGCTGTTTGCAATTTTTGCATTTCAGTCTCATGCTTTAAGTGGTGGCGGAAGCTATCGTTGGAGTAGGTTCTTTGTTTGAAAGGCTACCCGTGTGTTGTGTGATACGTACGTCGCGTCGTGCATGGTGCGATATGGAAGACAATAATACGGACGTGGAAATGCAAATGTTGAAGAATTTAGTAAGAAGAGTGTGTGTGTGTGAATGTGTGGTGTGTGTCTTAATAATAAAGGGACTTTCAACATTAAACTTCGCTGATAAGCTTCAAATAATTTTCAAAGGAAGGGTAAAACGGCCTATGAAAAATTTAACCACAAAAATGAAAAACTGTATTAGACATTTTTATCCGGAAAAACAATACGAACAATTTAAATGGCTAACAGGGTGTGAAAATATAAGTAAATTATTTTGTTGGCCATGTTTACTTTTGAAAATGAAAAAGTTCTCTGGAATAAAACTGGTTTTTCCTATTTAACCAATTTCTATAAAGCTGTAAAAAGACACATAAAAGAAAAAGTCTTCGGCAAAACCAGAATTGAATACGCCCTTAATAAACAGTTGGAAATGAGTCACTGCCAACACAATGAACTAGCCGATAAAAATAGGCAAATATTAAGAAGACTTATCGATGTTGTTTGTTTTCTCGGACAGCACGAATTGGGATTTAGAGGTCATGACGAAACAAGGGTTTGTTCAAATAGAGGAAATTCTCAAGATTTACTTAGTTTAATGGCTAAATATGATGATTGCTTAAAAAATCATTTAGAGCAGTTTAGCGTTTTTCGCAAAAGGTCGAATCGAATCCAGAATGATTTCATTTCCGATGTTGCAACCATTATTCTAAAAAGAATTAAGCAGGCGATTGGCGAGGCGCGGTTCATTGCTATTGTTCTGGACGAAACAACTGATATCACTAATTTTAGCCAATTATTTATAGTAATACGCAACGTTAAAATAGACGGAAGTATTCAAGAGCGATTTTTAGGTTTTAAGAATGTGTCCGAAAATCATACAGCAGATGCAATTATATACCGTAGTTTATAACGTTACTAAAGGAATTAATGGAGAGGAAAAATTAGTTGCTCAAAGCTATGATGGAGCTGCAGTGATGGCAGGACAATTAGGAGGTCTGCAAGCTAAAGTTCGAGAAACTTTCCCAAGTGCTGTGTTTGTCCATTGTTTAGCTCATAAATTAAATTTAGTTTTATCCCAGTCCATCAATCACATTAAAGAGTGTAAAGTATTTTTCGTTACTTTAAGTGGCATAGCTGCTTTTTTTTCCAAGTCAACAAAACGTACACAGGCTTTGGACTCCATTGTCACCAAACGATTGCCCGCAGTAGCTCCTACTAGGTGGAACTATAATGGAAGACTTGTGTTAACAGTATCTGAAAATCGTGAATCACTGATTGAATTATTTGAGAATATAATAGAAAATATAACATTTTCAGAAATATTTCCATTCTCGGACAATGTTTTTAATATATTACAAACTAAAACAAATGATATTGCTTTTTGCATAGAAAAGGTGGATGATTTTAAGTCCATATTAAACCACAAAAGAGATGACTTTGACCTATTTTGGGAGAAAATGATGACGTTAAATGTAGAGCTACAAGCCAAGCGTCTTCGAACAGACAAGGTGGGAGATGTTCAAACATCATACAGACGCCTCTTTTATGAAATAATCGATCAAACTCACCAACAAATAAACTATAGATTTAACAGTTTAAATGATTTTAAATTCCTGGAGCTCTGCAATTTTGATGCATTTAAAGGAAAAACGTTTCCAGAAGATGCGTTTAAATCTCTTCTTCTTCATGATGGCCAGTTCTTCGACCGAGTGTTACTGCGATCACAAATTCATCAGTAGAACGCAATTTTTCAACACTTAAACGTATAAAAAATTTCGTGAGAAATTCAACGGGGCAGGAGACTTTCGCATACATCGCTGTTGTCCATTGAAAATAAACTTCTCCAAAATATGTCGGAGCATCGACGTTTTTTTATGATGACGTCATTGACGAATTTGCAAAAAATGATCGGAGAATCGATTACATTACAAATAGGTAAGTTTCTAAAAATTGCTTCCCTTTCTTAAAATTTTACCGCATATATATATATATATATATATATATATATATATATATATATATATATATTTTTTTTTTTTTCCTTTAACCATATATAAATATTTTGTTAATTATCTCTTAGGCATAGGTTAACTCATTGAGTAGTAAAACTATAATTTAATCGACGTTTCGCTCATTATATTGAGCTTTTTCAAGATATTTATTTTCTACAATAAAAACATGTATAGTTAGTATTTAAATTGGTTAAAACATTATTGAAAAAACATGACTCAAAAAAACATTACATTTAAAACAAACTATGATCATGAAACAAAAATACATTTAAAACAACATTAATATTATACAGAGTACGTACCTTGGAAACATGTCAGTGTGTTACATATGTATATGGCATGGGTGAAACAATGCTTAGCTACCAAGATATTAAAGAACGTTTTGGCCAGAATATTGTAATAGAAATGAAAAATTCGTCCTCAAAACTCAAAACTTGCTAAACAACGTAACAGGAGAAATTTTTTGTTAAGGTGTAAATCCGAAAATATTGTTCTAAAATTTCTAATTAAAAATAATGTAAATATCGCTTTTGACTCTGTAAATCAGGAACACAAATTCAAGAGTACTTTAAAAAAAATCGCATTAGCACTTTAAACTTATTAATTAGTGACACTATTTTTCAAGTAAAAAAATTAAAAATAAACTTAAACGCAACTAACAAAAAAATAAAAGAAAACCTTTCACCCCAAATTCTTAACACGTTTATCGAAAAAGAAAATAGAAAATACGAAAACATTTTTCTCAAATTAAAAAAAAACAACTTAAAATTATTGATTTGACAAATAAACAGAAACCAAAGCCAGCAAAAAATAACTTTAATATAGACATGTGTATGAAAATTTGACGATCATCGAATTACCTAACTATATATGTGAGATCCTAAGTCTAGGCTCAAAATACGCTACGCCCATGGAAAACAATAAAATCATTCCGATGTATCTATGAACCTTTCCTTTTGCAGAAATAATCGCCAATGTCGAAGTAGCTATATTCAACAAAAATACAACGGAGGACAGGGCTGTATGTAGGGGTGGTTTTGGGGGTTCAAACCCCCCCATTTCGGAGGGGGGGGCGAAATTAAACAAATTAATTATAAAAAACCCTAAAATATGAGACATAAAAAAACAACCACCAACGTTGGTCAAACAGGAAAACGGGCTAGACCGTGCAATTGTGCAATGTCGCGCTGCCCTTTCAGTGAATAGGGGATTCCCCGGTCTGTTAATTGAATAGATTACGCTAAGGAATTCCCAGGCAAGTGACTCATTAAGATCTCTAATTTAATAACTATATAGGTGTACTGCGCATTACTGTATAGTTAACTGACAAAATAATTAATAGTGGCTGACTACCAGATACTAAGTAATAATCATATTTGTGTAACCTGTAAACAGATACTGTGATTACACCGCTACTACAATAGCGGCAATAGCCAAGAACACAAGGTAATACACATTTTTATACAGAGTGGCAAAACAGGCACCTATAATGCCTGTATCTTTTTAATTACCTCCTATATGAAAAAGTGACCTTATTAAAATTAAAAGTTGTCCTCATTATTATTTCCTAAGTTTTTTCTTGCATGGAAATTTTTCTGTCAATTCTCTTTAGCTAAATTTTGGGTTAAAATTTGGCATACGTAACTTTGTTGATAATGATGATCTGATGCGGCTCGTCATGAGTAATCAAAGTTTTAGCAGTTTATTTTGTCTGACTGAAGTAAAGTTGACTTGACATTCCTGTTTATCCTGTTACATAACAGGACTTATTGGCTTTGCTACAAGGCAGTCGCCAGATTGCTCTTCGTCCGGGGCTCAGAGTCGTTAAATCGGTGACCCTCGAAGTCGACCCTGCACCTTATTCCAGTTTGGAGACGTTATCGGTAGGATGTCCGGATAGCGAGCTCTAAACTCCCGGATACCCTGAATCTTTAAAATACTTCTTGATTTTTCCTCTTTTAATTTCTGAAATGCATCTTGGCTTTCACTAAGTGCCCGTTGAGAGTAGTACTGATATCACGAGATGACCCTTTGTTTCAAGCTATCCCCTTATCCCTCCCACTCCCGCCACATAGCGGCCATTACGCTAATATTCTTTGTAGAACTGCGGCAGACGAATGGGATAGAATGCAGGAACAACTAGGCCTCACATGTTCACAGCGTCTGCCCTCTTTCTAGCGGGGCCGTTAGTTTCCACACTGAGCGGTTGAGTCGCCCGTTTCCCCCCGAAATAAAGCAGCAAAACCGAACACTTGGAACCACTTATGTTAATAACACAGAGGTCTGCCTTCGACGAGACGAACCGGAAGTAAAGTTGGATATTAATTTCAGTCATATTAGAGTTATATTCGCATATTGCTTTTGAAGTTCCACTTTTTAGTCGAGGAGTTATAGGATTCCACTTTCGACATTTCCGCAGTAAGGCCGCTGAGGCAGTGGCGGCGCGCGGGTGAAAAAGTAAGTGAAGTGCAAATGAAGCAAGAAAATATCGCAATAATTTTTTTCCAGAATTTTTTTGTATGTGGAGGGGGTAGAATATTTTTTACGACTTCAATCAATTTTTACGAATCAATTCTCCTATCCTTCATAGCAGCAAATTTACTTATAACATTCTCATAAAATGGACGAGTTGCCCTAATCTCCTCCAGAAATTCCTTTTGAATTGAAATATTGCCAAGAGAAGTAAGTCTTTCTTGAGATATTGTATTTCTTAAATAAGTTTTTACACATTTGAAGCAAGAAAAACTTTTCACTGAAGCACTTTTCGACGGTATTGTCAAAATAAGGGAAAACAATTTATATGTTTCGGTAAACATATATTTGTTTTTATTAATTTTTTTCACTTGCTCTTGCAGCGATATATTCCAATAACTTTGATTGGCAGAAATAAGACCAAGCTCATTTTTAAGTCGTTGACTTTTTGAAAATATTTCCCCATATAACTATAACAAATTTTAAACCGGCCATTCGGAAAATTTAAACTATATTCGGAAAATTTAGTAGAACCTGCCAAACATGAAAATGTAAGTTTTTCACAGTCTTGAAATCTTAGTGTCATTTCCATTAAAATATGGTCCAATATTTCATAAAAAAGGGTTCTATACTTAGCCCTAATTTCTTCAGGTGAAAGCGTAGCAAGCTCACGTTTGTAATGATTTATTTCTGTAATAGAATTTGCTTTATCAAACATGGTATTAAAAAAATATTTATTTCTTTTTTTACAGGGCGCCTCACAACAGCGTTTTATATTGGATATGCAAAAATGAATGTCAAGCGATTTTTTTTGAAGAACGTTAAATAGTATGTCCGTGATTGAGAAAATGTCATTAAACACTAATGCCAGAAACGTGAATTCAAAATCGTCCATCTCACCTAAAAATCCTTTCGCAAGGCGGATTGATTTTTCATCAGATTTGTCACAGTTTGTAATAAATTCAAAGACGTCTTTTAATTTATTCCAGTCTTGAACAATCACATTTACTATCTTCCAATTTGAAGTTGTAACACCATAAATAAATATAACACAAAACAGTCAAGTTAACTGCAAAGGAACTCACCAGTTGCAGCGAAATCCAATGTTATAGTTGGTATAATAAAGTTCGATTGAAAGTTTTAAAAAGAGTAAAAGTAAAAAAGTAAAATATTTATTCGATATGTAGTTTATTTTTTACCAATTAGGTGAATAAATGAATGTAAAAACTAACATTTTAAGAGATATATAATAAATATAGTTAGATGTTTGCTTGTTTATTTTTCCTGGTGAAATAGCTGCCACTGGGCTGAGATGGAGTTTTTTGCATTCAGTTCTGGAAGGCATTTTTAAAATCTGTTATTTTTTTTATCGTGCAGAGGAATGTAATTGCATTTGTGCATCGAAAAAAATGAATTTGTTGGAGTAATAACTTGATAAATAATGAAGAAAATGTTCCAAATTTTATTACTCGGGGGGTTTTTGGGGTCGCTGAATACGAATATGATGTTCGATTTATTCCTCGATTTACCTAGTCTTTAAAAAAATACAGGGTGTTAAACTTTACCCAACTCTCATTTGATCATCATGCGCCGGTACGAACTCTCCCACATGCAGAAATATGTTTAACCCTTGGATAACGAACACCATACAAATTTTGAAAAACTTAGTTAAAAGGCATTGAAAGATTTTAAAAATAGTAGATCCACATCTAAATGGGAATATTACAAACAGCTAAGGAATTATACTACCTCCGCTACCATTTAGAAATTCAACAGTCAAAGAAAAACGGAGCGAACTGAACCAACTTACACCTTCAAAACTAAAACATATATCTGACTCGTTTAAAAATGTTAACAACTTTAATAAATATTTTGTCAGTTCTCCTAAGAATACTGACACGCCTAATGATGAGCTTGTAAACTTTTATTCCAACAATGTGAAAGCAAATACACTTAATTTGTTTGAATTTCAGGAAGTAGGATATAGTGAAATTTTATCTATACTTTTAAAAATAAAAACAAAAGCTTTTGGCACAGATCAGTTGAATATCACACTAATACTTATATGTCGTCCTCACATTGCCGAATATCTCAAACATATTGTAAACGAATGTATTTTAAGACATTATTTTCCCATTGCGTGGAAGGAAGCATTTGTTACCCCTCTTCCCAAGGTAAATAATCCTACCGACATCAGTCATTTCCGATCTATCAGTATTTTGCAAACTTTTTCGAAAATTATGGGGCGCGTATTAGATAATTAAATTTGTAGAGACGTTGAAAATAAAAAATATTTTGCCCTCAAAGCAATCAGGTTTCAGAGGTGGCTACAGCTGTACCTTTGCTGATATAACAGATGATATCTTTCGTAATCGCGACAATAATGAAATAACTGCCTTAATATTGTTCGATTTTACAAAGGCATTTGACTTCGTAAATCATAAAATATTGATATCACTTTTACATTATATTGGTTTCTCTGAGCATGCTTCTAATTTAATCAAGTCATTTTTAAGTGGTATATGTAACTCAACCAGTTAAAATAGATAATAATGTATCCGATTCTCTCAATGTTATAACTGGAGTTCCCCAGGGAATTATTTTAGGTCCCCTATTATTTAATATATATACATCCACTTTTTTCTTACATCTTAAATACACCAATTACCATTTATATGCAGAAGACACACAACAATACCTTTTTTTAAACCATCTGAATATACTGCTGCAGAAAACAAGGTTAACTCTGATTTAAATGCCCTAAATCAACATTTATATTAATTGGCAATAGGACATTAACTGCAAATCTTCGTAACATACTAAACTTTCGGATAGATAATATCACAATCCCAATTGTTGAAAAAGGAAAGAGTTTTGGACTTGTTATCGACTCCCAACTGCGTTTTAAGGATCACGTGACATATATTTTTAAAAAAGCATATTCTGCACTGAAATTAATTTACCCACATAGACAGTATCTTGAAAAAATCTAAAAAAAACTTTTGTGTGATTTTTTAGTGCTTTCACATTGTAATCACTGCGAAAGCGTTTATGGTACCTGTTTAGATTATAGTGACAAACGCAGAATTCAAAAGATCCAAAACTCCTGCATTCGATCGATATTTGGAATAAAAAGACGTAATAGAGTGACTCACAAATTAAAAAAAATATCATGATTAAGTATGTATAATCGGCGTAAACTGCACCCGATACTATTTTATTATAAAATTATTAAATTTCAATTTACCTCCATATCTTTACAATAAATTAACCTTTTGGACAGACGTTCATCACCTATATATACGTAGAAAAACCCTTAATATTTCGAGACATAATCATGAATTTTTCAAATCGTCATTTTTATGTAGAATAGTTAAATTAATAAACTCCTTAAAATAGATAAAAAATGAGACTTAATATCGATCACGAATTTAACAATATTAAAAAAGATCCGAAATGCTTATAAAGACTGTGGATGACGATGCTTGCATTAAAATGCCTAGAATAGCTGCACGTCATCAGAACCGTGCTAATATAGTGGTAGCCACTGTAGAAGAATATTATCGAATATCTGAAGCAATTCCCTTTTTTGATGATTTTATCGAACAATTATCTGAAAGATTTTCGAACCATAAAATATCACTTTCGTCATTGTATTTACTACTACTAACTTTGTGCGTTACACACTCAGCAAAGGTAGAAGACTTTTCTTTATACGAAGAGTTTTTAGACACCGATACGTTATCTGCAGAGTTGCAAATGTGGAAGCAAAAATGGACTGAGTTGCCTCATGATCAGAGACCAAAAAAAAACGCACTAGATTCATTATCAGCATGTAATAGATCTCTGTTTTCGAATTCTTTTAAAAATTCTTGCTACGTTATCACTATCCACAACTTGGTCTGAAAGATCGACGATTAAAAGACTATCTGCGAAATTCAACTGGTCAAGAAAGATTAACAGGTCTTAAGCGTGCACAGAAATATAAAAATTGATACTACAAAGATGCTAAATCGTTTTGCAAGAAAAAAGCATAGAAATGTTCAACTATTATTATAATTCTTATATTTAAATTTATGGCGTAAAATGGTTTTTTTTTACGTATTCAGTCACCATTATAATTCCTATCTTATACATTGACATTAAATCTGTTTAAATTTAAACCATTTTTTATCTATTTATTTTTATTTAGTTATTTCTATTAGATAATTATTTTTATTAAGTTTTGTTCTAAAAGAAATTTAACCTATTTATTTTTACTTTTTATTACATAAATCTGTTTAACCCTTTTATTGACCAGTAAAACTCATTTGGGGATAATAGTGTTGTTTTTAAGCCCCCAATTTTTTTTGATCTAGCCTTCCCCCAAATTTTGACCTAGATACGGCCCTGGAGAAGGATGAAATTAGAGCTTCATGCTGCAATTGACAAACTTTAGAACAAATAATAAGAAAATTTCAGGCGAGCGACAGAAATGCAATCAAGAACTATAAAAAAATCTAAAGAAAACTAAAAGTTTTTTTAAACTGAATTATTGATTTTACAACCGAATAAATCCAATAAAACGGTAATAATAGCGCTGCAGATTACGACTGCAGCGAAATGTATACATTACTGCAAGACAAAACGACATATAATGAAATTAAAAATGACCCTACAATTAGTTATCAAAAAAAGAACAATGAGCTAATTAAAAAATAGGAACAAGAAAACTTTATAACGCTACTAAAGACCTATTAATCCAAAACTCCTTGGCTTCTAGGATATACGGCCTGCCCAAACTTCATTAATCGGGAATTCCTTTGAAAAGACAATAAAAAAATCACACAAATTATCTGTCCCTTTCCTATATACCAAACTTATCGAAAAATGTTGAAAAACTATTTAAAAGACACGAAGTCACTGTTTGTCATAAGGGTTTCAACCTTCAAAAATAATTATAGTAATTTGAAAAGTGAAATACTTAAAAATAAAAAAACGCATACTGTATACCAGATACCATGTAAAGATTGTTCTTCTGTGTATATAAGGCACACTAGTCAACACCTTCATAATAGGTTAAATGAAAATCGATACGATAAAAAAATACCACAGCACTTAAAAAATATGAACAAAACTTTAATCGTAATTTTAACTTTAAAGAAACCAAAATACTTTTAACAGAGCCACATAAAAGAAAACGCGAATATCGTGATATATATATATATATATATATATATATATATATATATATATATATATATATATATATATATATATATATATATATAAAGTACAAAACGAATTTTCTTGGGAATTTGATTCATCAATATGAACCGCAAGGTAGTAAGAAGTAAGTTACATAAGTTTATTTTTGTTTATATTTTTTTGGTTTGCTCTCAGGACGTTTCGTTGGCGTTCCTCAACTTTTTTTAAGTGATAGTTGTTAGCCAAAAAGTAAAATTGATTCTAAAATAATTATAAATATATAAATATGTCACAAAGAAAAAACTTACCATCAGAAACAATCATTTAACAGTAAACCGTTTTTAAAAACTTTATACGTCAAACACATACAACATAATTTATATAAAACAAAATCTGGTACATATTACACAAAAATGGAAACAGATACAACGTAAAACAATATAAAACTTGGACCACATAGACAAAGTCTTATACGAACTGAATTAATAAACTGGCTTATATTATATTATTATATATATATATTGAAAATAAACATACTTATATATAGGTGCTATTAGCACCGTGTTTTGGTTTGTTTTTGCTCCTGGAATTTAATTGAATTATTTGACTAACATCCAAAATATTGTTATTTTATTTTCGATGGTACCTACTGCTACTTTATGAACTTAAAGCACTCAAGTTTTAATTCCGAAAAGAAACTCATTATACTTTGTAATTTAAAAAGGGGGGGGGGGGATTAATTAAGAATATTGAAATATATTTTAAGATTTGTTATTTCTGATTTTTTTAAGTTGGTATCATTTCATGATATTCGCGTTTTCTTTTGTGTGGCTCTGTTAAAGTATTTTGGTTTCTTCAAAATTAAAATTGTGATTAAAGTTTTGTTCATGTTTTTTAAGTGCTGTGGTATTTTTTTTATCGTATCGATGTTCATTTAACCTGTTATGAAGGTGTTGACTAGTGTGCCTTATATACACAGAAGAACAATCTGTACATGGTATCTAGTATACAGTATGCGTTTTTTTATTTTTAAGTATTTCACTTTTCAAATTACTATAATTATTTTTGAAGGTTGAAACCCTTATGACAAACAGTGACTTCGTGTCTTTTAAATAGTTTTTCAACTTTTTCCGATAAGTCTGGTATATAGGGAAGGGACAGATAATTTGTGTGATTTTTTTATTGCCTTTTACACGCTTAAGACCTGTTATTCTTTCTTGACCAGTTGAATTTCGCAGATAGTCTTTTAATCGTCGATCTTTCAGACCAAGCTCTGGATACTGATAATGTAGCAAGAATTTTTAAAAGAATTCGAAAACAGAGATCTATTACATGCTGATAATGAATCTAGTGCGTTTTTTTTTGGTCTCTGATCATGAGGCAACTCAGTCCATTTTTGCTTCCACATTTGCAACTCTGCAAATAACGTATCGGTGTCTAAAAACTCTTCGTATAAAAAAAAGTCTTCTACCTTTGCTGAGTGTGTAACGCCTAAAGTTAGTAGTAGTAAATACAATGACGAAAATGATATTTTATGGTTCGAAAATCTTTCAGATAATTGTTCGATAAAATCATCAAAAAAGGGAATTGCTTCAGATATTCGATAATATTCTTCTACAGTGGCTACCACTATATTAGCACGGTTCTGATGACGTGCAGCTATTCTAGGCATTTTAATGCAAGCATCGTCATCCTCAGACTTTATAAGCATTTCGGATCTTTTTTAATATTGTTAAATTCGTGATCGATATTAAGTCTCATTTTTTTATCTATTTTAAGGAGTTTATTAATTTAACTATTCTATATAAAAATGACGATTTGAAAAATTCATGATTATGTCTCGAAATATTAAGGTTTTTTCTACGTATATATAGGTGATGAACGTTTGTCCAAAAGGTTATTTTATTGTAAAGATATGGAGGTGAATTGAAATTTAATAATTTTATAACAAAATAGTATCGAGTGCAGTTTACGCCGATTATACATATTTAATCATGATATTTCTTTTAATTTGTGAGTCACTCTATTACGTCTTTTTATTCCAAATATCGATCGAATGCAGGAGTTTTGGATCTTTTGAATTCTGCGTTTGTCACTATAATCTAAACAGGGACCATAAACGCTTTCGCAGTGATTACAATGTGAAAGCACTAAAAAATCACACAAAAGTTTTTTTAGATTTTTTTCAATATACTGTCTATGTGGGTAACTTAATTTTAGTGCAGAATATGCTTTTTTTAAAATATATGTCACGTGATCCTTAAAACGCAGCTGGGAGTCGATAACAAGGCCAAAGCTCTTTCCTTTTTCAACAATTGGGATTGTGATATTATCTGTCCGAAAGTTTAATATGTTACGAAGATTTGCATTTAATGTCCTATTGCCAATTAATATAACTGTTGATTTAGATAGATTGAGTTTTAACTTGTGATTGGAAGATATTTTAAAAAGGGCATTTAAATCAGAGTTAACCTTGTTTTCTGCAGCAGTATATTCAGATGGTTTAAAAAAAGGTATAGTTGTGTGTCGTCTGCATATAAATGGTAATTGGTGTATTTAAGATGTAAGAAAAATGTGGATGTATATATATTAAACAATAGGGGACCTAAAATACTTCCCTGAGGAACTCCAGTTATAACATTGAGAGAATCGGATACATTATTATCTATTTTAACTCGTTGAGTTCTATATACCACTTAAAAATGACTTGATTAAATTAGAAGCATGCTTAGAGAAACCAATATAATGTAAAAGTGATATCAATATTTTACGATTTATGAAGTCAAATGCCTTTGTGAAATCGAACAATATTAAAGCAATAAACAAAAATAAACTTATGTAACTTACTTCTTACTAACTTGCAGTTTATATTGATGAACCAAATTCCCAAGAAAATTCGTTTTGTATTTTATATATATATATATATATATATATATATATATATATATATATATATATATATATATATATATATATCGTGCCCTACACGGGGCTTGCTAGTCTATGGCGGCCTGATGAGCTCTAATAAGAGCGAAATCACGATCGTTGTTTGACTAGAATGGATCATTGTGTCTACTGTGATGCAGAACATATTCCAAACAAAGATCATTTTCTTGTTACGACGTTGGTGTACGTGGAATAAAAACATAATATCATTTAATGCTCCCAACCAAAGCCAGGAGTCACAATGTAATTCAATGCCGGTCGTGGTATTAGCCAGCAACTACTCCGCTGGTTTTTGTGATTCCATTTTGTGCCTTTGCCCTACACAGGGTTCGCTAGTCTATGGCGGCCTGATGAGCTCTAATAAGAGCGAAATCGCGATCGTCGTTTGACTAGAAAGGGTCATTGTGTCTGCTGTGATGCAGAACATGTTCCAAACAAGGATCATTTTCTTGTTACGACGTTGGTGTACGTGGAATGAAAACATAGTATATATATATATATATATATATATATATATGTATATATACTAAAAGTTTTTATTTTTCTTGGGTATAGGTTTAATTAATGAAACTTTTTTTCCTGCAACTAGCTCGACGTTTCGCTTCTTGTTTGAAGCATTTTCAAGAGCATTTTATTGCATGTCTTGAAAATGACAATATTATTTTAGTAATAATTTTGATGTTCTGTTTTTTTTTTATTTTTTTTTGTTTTATAGGAAAATGGTTTTTTTTCTAGGATGTCTTGAACTCAACTGGAGAACTGAGAGCAATAGCCCGATCAGTAAGTCCAGTTATAACGCTGTTTTTTTGGCTGTTTGGGTGGTGGGAATTAAAATTTAGGTATCGACCTGACCAAGTTTCCTTTGTGTACCATTTTGTTTTAATGTTATTTTTGTCCCTAATCAATGTTAAATCAAGAAAATTAATTTAATTATTTTTTTTAAATTCAAAAGTAAATTGAAGTTTTGGATGAAAGCTGTTAAATTTATTAATGACATTTTGAATTTTCTTTGATGGAACTATAGTTAGGCAATCATCCACGAAACGTTTGAAAAAAACAATTTGAAAATCTTAAGTTTTTTATGACATGTTCTTCCAAGTGTTCGATTACTAACTGTGCAATGGTTGACGATATTGGAGAACCCATGGCGCAGCCGTCAAGTGGCTGATAAAAATTATTTTTGTATTGAAAATAGTTATTATTTAATGTTAAGTTTATTGCTTCTATAAATTCGTTGCAAGAAAGAGTAGTATGTTCTTTAATTAAATTCCACTTATATTTGATAATTTCTGTTACTAAATCAATTGGAATATTTGTGTATAATTAAATTACATCCAATGAAAGTAGTTTATGATTATCTGGAATATTTACAGTGTAAATAAACTTTTTGAAAGAAAAAGAATCTTTTTTATAATAATCGTTTTTACCTGTAACATTTGATAAACAATTTGACAGATATCTGACAGAACATCAAAATTATTACTAAAATAATATTGTCGTTTCCAAGATATGCGATAAAATGCTCTTGATGCTTCAAAGCGAAACGTCGAGCTAGTTGCAGGAAAAAAAAGTTTAATTAATTAAACCTATACCCAAGAAAAATAAAAACTTTTGGTTTAAGAACAGTGTATAATATATATATATATATATATATATATATATATATATATATATATATATATATATATATATAGAATTCGAAGTTAGGAAGATAAATCTAATATTGTTTTTTGACACTCTTTAATGATTGTTATGTTTAAATAATTCGATAGATTATCTGCGATTAGCACTTATGGTCCATCAATCTTCTTGGCCCACGGTAAAATCATTTGTGTAAACCAGTCCTGCAGTGCGTATGGTGGCAATTTGTTACTAAGCATACGGCATAGACAATTGTTTTATATGCAATGAATATAAATGATAGCTGTAAGGCAGCAGCTCGCTGAACTTTTTATTGTCATTTATTCGTGGAAATATGTTGCGTGTTAAACAAACGTAGATCTTATTCGGGAGCTGTGCGAATTTTGCTTGTTGCTGTAGCAATAAACCTAGCCTGAAGTTCCGGGGTTTACGGGTCCCCAGCGGGTGGAATTCCTTCCACCAAATTGTCGAAATAACGAAATTTTCTTATATGTTTTTTCAGCTCTTGTTCTTTTAAATATTTTGACACGGTCTGTTGGATAATAGATGTTTGTGTCTTGCAATAAAATTTTTGCACCAGGCTACATCGGGTAAAAAAACTTTGAACATCTTTAATAGGAGACCTTCTTTGTCTAAATGACTTTTTAACACAATTCGCAATTCTGCCATGGTTAAGGGGCAGAATTGCGTTAAGCCATATTAGGAACTGGCTGTTACAACGTCAACAATGGATCGTTCAGTCTCTGGGGAGATTAGCTGGGGTGAGCCAACAGGACCTATATGTTTTTTTTACCTTATTTATTAAGGTTCTTTTAGGAATATTGAAGGTTTTGGACGCCCCAGTGTATTTCGCATAATTAGTTTTAATCAATAGAACAGCTTTCTGCAACTGCTCTTCGGAAGAGTCTTCATAACGCCGCGCACCCATTTGTAAAGGTTTTACATGTATTTTTACTGAACTTAGTCTTATAATATACAATGCACAATGAGCTAATAGTAAGAGTAAGCCTGTGTGTGCATAAAAACCGTCTTCAGTATTTAATACACTACCTTAAAATTAATTAAGTAGACATAAAAATGAAGAGTAAAACAGTATTTAGTACAATGCCCGAAAATATACAGTTCATTAGAGCCAATGAATAATACGACATATATCCACATATCGATCTTCTAACCAGCTATTCAGTTTTCCAAATATGTGACTAACTATTTTATGATTAACATATTTCTGGATTAAATTATTTTTTACATATCTAATTATATTTGTTAAATATAGTTGTCTTATATTCAGAAAACCAGCCTGCTGAAACAATGAATGAGTAGGAAAAGGTTTATGCTTAAACAGCAAAATTTTTATAATGTGTTTTTGTGTAATGACTATAGAGTTCAAAACTGATTTATAAGCCCACGAAATAATGCCATAATTTAATAGGTACGGACTCTACGGATAAAAATATACACTTTATTGTTTTTAAATTTAATATTTGTCTCAGCTGATAAAATTTGTATGTTAATTTACGAAGGTTAGTGACATATTCACAATGAATATCCCATCTTAGAAATTGATCAAAGTATATGCCAAGATACTTAGGATTACTTTCGGAATAAAGTTTTGTGTAGTCACAATTTAAAACGTATCTATTACAGTGTGGAACATGAATCGTGAGGCAGTTGCAAATAGGTATACTACCCCTGCTAACGGAGAAAGGAATAAGTATAGATTTGTCAATATTTAAAGTAAGTAAACTATAGTCAAACCAAATTTTTGCTTTTGCAAGAACACTCTCTCGGATTTACCGTATGATAACTCCCAAGATCTATCTCTAACAAGAATAGCAGTATTATCCGCAAAACTGATAATACTGCCTCGATCAGTGATATTGAAAATACTATTAACAAATTACGAACAGGATCGGACTCAAGACTGTCACCTGTAGTACACCAAACTCTACTTCTCTGGAATCGCTAAGAGTGTCACCTATCCTAACTTTTTGTGTTCTTCCTTGTAGATAAGATTTAAATAATTGTAGGTTATACCCCTAATTCCAGCTAATTCCAATTTATTCAGTAGAATTTGGTGCACCAAAGTGTCGAAAGCCTTTGATAGATCCAAGAAGACTACCAACGGTCCAACTCGCTCAAAGGTATCAACAATAAAATTGGTCACTTCCATGATTGCGCTCTCTATAGAACTATTTTCTCTAAAACCATATTGATTTTGTGATATATATTTACTTGTTTCGAGAAATGCTGAAAGTCTTTTTTGAATACACTTTTCAACTATTTTTGCAATATTACTCCTTAAAGCTATGGGTCTATAATTATTTTTATCTTTTTTGTTTGCTGCTTTGTGTAAAGGAATAATTATAGATGATTTCAAAGTTTTAGGAAAGACTTCGGTTTCAAATATGGAATTAACGAGGTGTTTAAGGTTTGCAATATTTTAAAGTATTGGAACTTATGCCATCTTCTCCACAAGAGCTGGTATTTTTTAAATATGTTATTGCTTCAATATCTACCTCAGTAACATTTTTAAAAAACAAACTTTTGTCATTAGAATTTATATTACATCGGTTGTCTGTCAAATTAGTTATTTTATTAGCTAATTTCCAACCTATACTCGAGAAAAAATCATTAGCAATTTCAGTAGGTTATTTTAAATCAGCACAAGAAGAATCAGCAATAATTTTAATATCACTGTTATTCTTGGAATTATTGGTAGCAAAAAGACATGGAAAATCATAAATGATTATGATTTTCCATGACTTTTTGTAATCATGTAAATTACCGCTAAGCTGATTTCGATAATACCAATTGTTTTCCCACATAATGACTTTAATTAAATAAGTACGATACTGTTTAACATTTTTTATAGCTAATTAACTACCTTGATTTACACCAGATATTATTTTTAGTTTATCCCTTTCTGGTATTGAAATTAACAAAGCTTGAGTGATCCATGGTTTTATACGATAATTTTTATTAGTTATTTTAAAAGTTTTAGTAGCCCATTTTTTTATTTTCTAAAAAAAAGCTGTTAAATATGTGAGGGAACTTTGCCATCCGCCAAAACTATATAAAATTTGGCATCTAGAAAAATGTCAATAGTATAAATTAAACTCATATATGCTTAGGTATAGGTAATGTTAAAACCAGAAATCAAGTTTCATATTTCATTTGTTTTTATTAGACAACCCTTATAAAACACCGCTTCGCCAAGCTTCAGACTTGTGCTATCTAATACTTGTTAATTGCCTAGTGTTTTACCGCCAACTGCATTAGAGCAGGGTTTCCAGATTTACAAATAATTATTTTTTTGTTTGTTAGCTGGTAATCAAGCAAAGTTGCCACGGCTGGCAAAATAACCGCACTTTACGGTATTCTAAAACATATGCTTGCTGAAATTTGCGAAACTATAGAACCAGAAATTCAATTTATTTATCTCTGAGTAATCAATGTTTTGATGGTTTCATTTACATGTTTCTGTTATAAGATTTAAGCTATTTACATTTATTAATTTATGAATCGTTACGGCTAGTCTTGAAAAACCAGCTGGCTTGAGTTTGAATTTGCATTATTTCTGTCTCTAAGATTTGGTTACTAGCGTTTTACATGAAATAATTCACACAAACACAGAATCTTGTATTAGTCGAGTTGCGGTTTAAATAATTTGAATTTGAATATTGCGAATTTTGTCTCTTAGTATTTGAATTATTAAAATTATTACTATCGTTCCTGTCAAAGTTCCGGAAAGAATCGGATACACCTGATTTCTAAATTTTACTCTATTTGAACCCCTATAAGTATGATTATTATTATTCCCCCTCAGCCGCAATATTCTTCTCGGTACACCTAACATTTTTTCGTCTTTAGCACCTCTTATCGCATCGTTTAAATTTTAAGTTTCGTGCCTTTACAGTAGTTCTTAAATTATTATCATTGAGACCGATCGCAAATGAATTAATTGCGATCTTTTCTTTAACAGTTCGTAAAATATTCACATTTTACTTATTGCCCTCGTCTTGTGTTAACGTAAGATAAACTAATAACCCCGCATGTGATCTCCTAAATTCATCCATTTACAAAGAATCTTGTTTGGCACTGATCAGCTTTAAGGAGAGAACCGTAGATGGTTTTTTCGAAATAGTTGAATTTAATCTAATGTTGGCATTTTCTGAAAGTTCAGTTTTTAACATATAAGTTGTCAACAACTTCTTGCCTTCATTGTCTGATCATATAAGTTAATTACGTCTACTATTTGTTTAGGTACCAATTCAGGCATTCAGAGACTGGAATTAAACCTGCAGCAGTTTTTAAATCGAATTTTCCCAGCATTTCTATTTAAATTTTTTGGATCTGGCAATTCGATTCCAAAATCTACTTCAGTCTTTAAAATTCAGGATTT
The DNA here is from genome assembly GCA_030620095.1 of Kuschelorhynchus macadamiae. Classification (NCBI taxonomy): domain Eukaryota; kingdom Metazoa; phylum Arthropoda; class Insecta; order Coleoptera; family Curculionidae; genus Kuschelorhynchus; species Kuschelorhynchus macadamiae. The sequence continues at coordinate 435,403 of JAUTXW010003004.1, forward strand.
AATTTTAATATGCTCAACCTTTCGGTATATATATATATATATATATATATATATATATATATATATATATATATATATATATATATTGTTTTCGTTTTCTTGGCCTTAGTACTTATATTGTGAATTAAGTGGTTTCTTGGGAATAAAGCACATGAATATACTAAATTTCTGTTATATTTTTTTTCATAACTTTGACGTTTCGGTCGAACGTTGACCTTCATCAGAAACACTACAAAAAGGAACGATTCGAAAAAAATTTTTGTTTTACAAAATTAATAAAATATTTAACTTACGTAATTGGAAGGTTTCATGGATAACATCCTGTATATGTCAATAAACTAAACACAAACACTCAGCGACTAACATTTACATTTAAAAACTTGACATGCTGTATATACATTTACATTTGTCGACATTTTAAGAACATATACAAGCAATATATGAACAATACTGACGAATGGTTTGGTGTATGGACGATGAGATTAGGTCTATGTCTGTAAAAACTTAAGATACTATTTTTTCTTTTTGTTTTGGAATTTAAATGCGGACTATTGTTGTTATGCAGTTGCCATTATAGGTGTATTATTTTATAATATTATTGTAAGTTTTACTGAGTTGTGTTGTGTCGGTTTTGGAGTTTATACAATGGGGTCTTTTTTGTATTTCAATCATTTCCAAAATTTCACGTCTTTTAGTGTGACTTTCTGTCTTTAATATTTTTACTGCATTGAAATCAAAACTATGTTTCTCCTCGAGAGCATGGTTGGTGAGGGCTGTTTTATTTTTTTTGTCATATTTATGGCCGTTAATTCGGTTTTTAATGTATTGGCTTGTTTGTGCAACATACACACTATTGCAATCTTTACATGGGATTTCGTAGATTACGTGTGATTTTTTATCTTTTGGAATTTCTGATTTGATTTTGGAGAAATTTGTTTTTAGTAAATTGTGTGCTTTGTGAGCTACGGTAATGTTGTATGGCTTAAAAATGTTTTTAATGTTTTCAGATAAGCCCGGAATGTATGGTAAAGTAAGAAAAGTATTAGATTTGTTGTTATTATTTTTTCTATTATTATTTGTTTGGTTGTAGAAAATATATATTCGATTTTTAAAAATTTTATTAATTAATATGTCGGGATAGTTATTCTGTTTTAGTGCAATTTTTGCTTTCTTAATCGCGTTTTCACGGTACTCAGGGTCGGACAACCTTATGGCACGATCGGCAAGACCTATAATAAGTGATTTTTTTTGGGGTAGAGGGTGTTGGGAATGAAAATTTAGGTAGCGTGATGACCAAGTTTCCTTGGTATACCATTCTGATCTAATTTTGTTGGAATGGTGATGTAGGGTGAGGTCCAGAAAGGTTATTCGGTTTTGATTTTCAGTTTCGATAGTGAATTGCAATCTGTTATTATAGTTATTGAACGCCTCGATTATTTCGTTTTGTTTGTTAATGGGGATGGCTGTTATGCAATCGTCCACGTACCTGTAAAAAAATGGAATTTCAAATGGAATATCACTAAGAACTGTTTCTTCTAAGTCTTCCATTACTAATTGCGCTATTACGCTTGAAATGGAAGTCCCCATGGCACATCCTTCTATTTGTTTATAGAATTTTCGATCGTAAATAAAATATGTTGAATTTAGTGTAAGTTCTATTGCTTCTAAAAAGTAATTTAAAGGGATATCTGTAAAAGGTTTAATTTTATTCCATTTTTTTGTAATTATGTTTTTTGCTATATTTATAGGAATGCTAGTGTAAAGGGATATTACATCTAAAGAAACGAGGATATAGTTATTTGGTATAGTTAAATGTTTTATTTTATTTTTGAAATCCATTGAATCTTTTATATAGTATTCATCCTGGAACACAATTTTTTGAAGAATGTCTTTGAGAAATTTTGAGAGATTTTCAAATGGAGATTGGATGCAGGATACGATTGGACGGAGTGGTTGTTCGTGCATTTTTGGTAATACGTAGATTCTTGGAGGATGTGAGTTTTGGATTTTTAATTTTTTTGCTAAGTTTGGTGAAATATAGGCTTTGTTTTCCCAAAGAGATATTAATTCGTTATTTTTTTTCTGGTAAATTATGGTAGGATCGTTTTTTAATTCTTTATAGGTGGTTTCATCTTTTAGTAGGTCACATATTTTACCATTGTAATCATTTTTTGACATAATAACAGTTTTATTTGTTTTATCAGGCTGTAACACTAATAGGTTATTATTTTCTTTGAGAAATTTTTTTGTTTTGTTTATTTTTTGTGCTAAAATTTTTTCTTTTTTTTGGGTGAGAGAAGTTCTCTTTTGAAAGTTATTTTTGTGATTAGTTATTATGTTGCAACATTGAGAACGTATATTGTCTTTGGTATTAGAATCAAGGTTTATCAAGGATGTTTCGATGTTGCTTATTAACTCAGGGATAGGTATATATTCAGCTTTTTGAAGAGGAATTGCGAAATTCGGCCCCATACTTAGTGTTTCACAAACATACTCAGGAAGATCCACATTTGTTAAGTTTTCAAGCCATGAAATGTGGTCATGCGTGGGATTTATATTTGTGTTTGAAAGACGTTGAATTTTGTTAATGTTTTTATTTTTAATTTCTTGAAAAATAACCTCTGTTTTTTGGTCTTCTTGTTTTCTGAAATTTGTCAAGATATGTGTTGGCAGTATGCCTTTGAGACGTTCAGCTAGCATTTTGATTTTGTTTTCTAAGGTTTTTATATATTTTGTTGTATCGGATATCAATAAATTTATTGTACACTGAACGAAATTATTAAGGATGTTATCTCTGAATTTTTGTTCCAAATTTTTACAATTGAAAAGAATATGGTTTGTTTTTAAATTTAAAAAGGTTGGTGTTAAATTATTATTTTTACATCTTAGAAGAAAGATACGTCGATTTTTAAGTTTGCTATGTTGTAGGCATGTTTTTGAGTATAGCTTCATCTGCAATACTGTCTCTTATATATAAAATCCTTAGAAAAGAAAATCAAAATCGAATAAGCTTTCTGGACCTCACCCTATATCACCATTCCAACAAAATTAGATCAGAGTGGTATACCAAGGAAACTTGGTCATCACGCTACCTAAATTTTCATTCCCAACACCCTCTACCCCAAAAAAAATCAGTTATTATAGGTCTTGCCGATCGTGCCATAAGGTTGTCCGACCCTGAGTACCGTGAAAATGCGATTAAGAAAGCAAAAATTGCATTAAAACAGAATAACTATCCCGACATATTAATTAATAAAATTTTTAAAAATCGAATATATATTTTCTACAACCAAACAAATAATAATAGAAAAAATAATAACTAATACTTTGCTTACTTTACCATACATTCCGGGCTTATCTGAAAACATTAAAAACATTTTTAAGCCATACATTACCGTAGCTCACAAAGCACACAATTTACTAAAAACAAATTTCTCCAAAATCAAATCAGAAATTCCAAAAGATAAAAAATCACACGTAATCTACGAAATCCCATGTAAAGATTGCAATAGTGTGTATATTGGACAAACAAGCCAATACATTAAAAACCGAATTAACGGCCATAAATATGACAAAAAAAATAAAACAGCCCTCACCAACCATGCTTTCGAGGAGAAACATAGTTTTGATTTCAATGCAGTAAAAATATTAAAGACAGAAAGTCACACTAAAAGACGTGAAATTTTGGAAATGATTGAAATATAAAAAAGACCCCATTGCATAAACTCCAAAACCGACACAACACAACTCAGTAAAATTTACAATAATATTATAAAATAATACACCTATAATGGCAACTGCATAACAATAGTCCGCATTTAAATTCCAAAACAAAAAGAAAAAATAGTATCTTAAGTTTTTACAGACATAGACCTAATCTCATCGTCCGTACACCAAACCATTCGTCAGTATTGTTCGTATATTGCTTGTATATGTTCTTAAAATGTCGACAAATGTAAATGCATATTCAGCATGTCAAGTTTTTAAATGTAAATGTTAGTCGCTGAGTGTTTGTGTTTAATTTATTGACATATACAGGATGTTATCCATGAAACCTTCCAATTACGTAAGTTAAATATTTTATTAATTTTGTAAAACAAAAATTTTTTTCGAATCGTTCCTTTTTGTAGTGTTTCTGATGAAGGTCAACGTTCGACCGAAACGTCAAAGTTATGAAAAAAATATAACAGAAATCTAGTATATTCATGTGCCTTATTCCCAAGAAACCACTTAATTCACTATATATATATATATATATATATATATATATATATATATATATATATATATATATATATATATATATATATACAAGTTAAGTATTTTCGACCGTGCAGAAATTTCAGAGGTTTTATTTCGGGTCTAGCGGTCCGTGAGAAAAAAAAAGAAGAAACTCTTTTTATGAATGTGAATGTTAAAATGACAATCAAAAGAATAAAATTTTGTCTAGATATACATAGTCAATACATACTTAAAAATTACTTACAAGATGGTAGTCAATAATTTTTAAATTTTAACATTTCTGCGTTACAACAGCTCAAATAATGTGGCGTTTTTAATGATAATATTCATGTCCCACCAGTTGAATTGCAAAAAAGGAGAACAAAACATATTAGCTACACAAGCCTTATCTAGATGTCAATAAATTGTACGAGATGAACTATTCTGCGGTGTGCATTTAAAAAGTATTGTTACATAAAATTTAAGAGATTGCAATAAATATTGCTCAGCTCATTGGTATCTTATTTATAATGAATGCAATTTTTGTTCTTTTTATGTGGTACATTTCTAAGAATAACCTTTTTTTGTAATTCGATTCCATCTCTAAAATTTTAACGTTGGAAAAGTCAAAATTGTGGCCTGTTTTTTGATTGTGTTCAGCCAATGCACAAGAGATTTCCTTGTACAATTTATTAACATCTAGATAAGGCTTGTGTAGATAATATGTTTTGTTCTTTTATCTTATGGCCGGTTTCCTGATGATGTAGGAATAAAGCTGAGGTTGTTTGTTTATTTCTGATGCTGAGTTTATGCTCTTCCACTCTTGCTGATATTCGCCTGCTAGTTGGCCCCACATACATCTTTTCACAGTCCTGGCACGGAGCGCTGTATACTCCGTGGTTTTTCAGTTTGCTTTTATCTTTTGGGTTTCCAAGTAGTTTACCTATAGTTGTTTGTGGCTTGTGTATTATTTGTATGTTGTGCTGCCTAAGAATTCCGATTCTGTCTGCTGTGCCTTTTACATATGGTAAGACTATTTGATGCTTTCCTGGTTCATAATTTTTGTTGCTCGTTGTTCGGGAACCCTGTGCATTAATAGCTTTCTCTATGGTGCGATTTGTGTAGCCATTTTTCGTTATAGCACTCACTACATATTACCTTAAGTTCGTTTTGTCTCGTCTGAGTTTCAGTTAAACGCACGGATCTGGATATTAATATATTTGCTACAGCTTGAATTTGAGCTGGGTGATGATATGATCTTGCATTTAAATATCTGTCTGTATGTGTTGGTTTTCTGTACACGGTGTATTCGAAATATCCGTTATGCAGTTTTTATATATATATATATATATATATATATATATATATATATATATATATATTTTGTAAGTATTTTTGGAGTATCTGGTTCTATGGTATATACAGAAACACTATAGTGGCTTCATAAGTGTTTTAACTAATTGACTTTTCGACTACTTCCGCCTATTTCAAAATTACGTATAGAACTAAAAAGGACAGTTTTTATTTTTAAACAGTCAAAGTTATTTTTTTTTGTAAATCATTTACCTAAAGCAGTGCTAATCTCGTCTGGTTGGTTTATCATATTTATGATCGTTTAGCCTGCTACCCAAATATTTGCCAGTTTGCCCAGTGTTACATTCAGTGCAGTTTCTGATCTTAATTTACTGTATTTTTTATATGAAAGGGACATGTAAGTGGGTTTTTCTTTAATTTGTCTTTTGTTAAATACCGTTTTTTTATTACAGATATTCAGATGAGTTGCCAAAATTCTATCTGTTAATTTTGATGGATAACCTTTTTGTCCTAGTATATTTTTAGCTTTTTTTAAAACTTTTTGACGGAAAGTTTCGTCAGTTTAACTAACTATAGATTTTTTTGCGATAAGGGAAGATGATATATATATATATATATATATGTTTCAAAAAATACAGGCCATCGCCTATATACAATGTGTCCGTTTTAGGTGATACCAATATTCCGAAATGGTAAGGTGTACGAGGTCATAAATTAGAGAAAAGTTGACTTTTTTTAATGCCCGTTCAAGATTATTTTACCAAGTTGCCAGATTCTTGTTAGCTTTTTAAATACACCCTTCGTAAAGGATATCATTTTTTGGTATAGGTACGTTGGACTGATTTACTGGAATTAAAGAACATCTACACACAATTTTAAATCACCTCAATTTAATCCATAACAAAATTAAAATTACACGAAATGGAAGAAAACAATTCAATACATTTTCTAGACATCACATTATAAATTTAATATCTTAAACTTAAAGAAATCTTATTTATAAACTTAATAAATTAAAATTTAATATCTACATAAAATCCACTTATACAGATATAACTATACCAAAGGACTCTCTTCATCCAATAGACCATAAACTTTCAACATATAGGTCTATGATTCATAGAGCTTTTTCTGTGCCATTAGACAAACATTGCCTAGAAACTTGACGTCATTAGATCTATTGCAACAAATAATGGCTATAAATTATTTGAAATTCACAAAATTAATTTTTAAAAAACGTAAACTTTTAACTATCCAACAAATATATCCGAAGGTTAAAGATCCTCATATAAAATATACAACAATTACATATTTTGGGCCAATATCTAACAAAATTGCAATATTTTAAGAAGAAATAAAAATACTAGTTACTTTTCGATCTTCACAAAAACTCTCTAATTTGATTTTTAATGTCAAAACAAAAATAAGTAAATATAAAGTCTGGAGTTTATAGGTGAAAATGAGATGAATTCAACAGCTGCTATATAGGGCAAACAGGAAGAAATTTCGTTGTTAGATTGTTGTTGAATATAACGCCTCATATAGATTAAAAACACTCATTTCGCCAACCATTTCTTAAAAACTTTACATAAATTCCCTGTAATAAGTTAGATGCATTACATTATGAGCAAAAAAGTCGCAAATTGGATGGTTTAGAGGCAATAGAAATTTATAAACACCATAAAGACCCAAATGTTAATCTTTTGAATTCACAATCAGACGTTGGTGTTATTAAAACTTTTTGACTATAAAAAATGTATAGTTGGTTTTCCCTAATCATACGCTTAAGAATTTTTGTCTATATATATATATATATATATATATATATATATATATATATATATATATATATATATATATATATATATATATATATATATATATATATATATATATATATGGTTTTATTTTCAAAAATATTGGGAAACAAACTTTACATTTTCATTGTCACTTTTTCTCCTCTACAAGATGGCATTATTGGATTTCGAATCCGACGTTTCGTTTCTTCACAACCACCATCAACTTTATTTCTTTAAATAGTCGAAAAAAATTGTTGTGTGCTTAATAAGCTCTATTTTAAATTCTAAATTCAATGACATATCGCACTTTGCATTTATTCGACGTTTCGGACTCAAAAAATCATCATCAGTGATATTCGATGATGATTCCGCAAAAACGAAACGCCGGAATAAAAATATGATTAGTTTATCTTGTCGAGAAGAAAAAGTTGCTATGGTAACGCAAAATTTATTTTGATCTAGCTCTTACCGTAGACTTTAAAAATGATAATAGTATTTAAAGCGATAATATGAATAAAATTGTCGAGAAGAAAAAGTTGCTATGGAAACAAGAAATTTATTTTTATCTATCTGTTTGGGTTCAATTTATAACAATAAATATTAGGTTTGCTCCAGTATGTACAAAATAATTTCCAATTATTCATAGGCGGCTTTGAAATTCAACAATATTTGCAATTGTTGGGCTTGGTTACTATGAATACCTTGGATATATGTAACATTCTTGTTACTATTTGAGTACTTATTTTTTTAAAATATTGTACTGTAAAAATGGCACATTATTCCAATGAAGTTAAATTTGATATGATTACCTGTTACATTGAAAGTCATCATAATTGCGCGCAAGCAGAAATGTGTTATATTCAAAAATACCCCGAACGGCGTTAACCAGGCCGATCCATTTTCAAAAGGTTAGTGACAAACTTAAAGGAACATGGCGCTTTTGAAAAGCCAGTGCGTCATCGTAAAAAAATCGGAAAACCCTGAACAAGTAATGCGAGTTTTGCTTGCTGTAGAAGAAGATGATAATATAGGACTCGTACCATCGAGAAAGAGCAAGAAGTGCCAAAAACCATTTAACATAGAATCCTGCGTAAAGAGAAATATCATCCTTATAAATACCGTATCTGCCATGCTTTGCATCCTGGAGATGAAGAACGTAGAACTACTTTCTGTGAGTGGTTCACACGAAAATGCGATAAAAATCCCCAATTTCCCCACCAGATGCTTTGGACCGATGAAACTTATTTATCTAAAAATGGCTTATTTAATAGAAAAAAGACTATTGGTCAACCAAAAATGAAAACCGATTCCGCACATCCAAACACCAGAATCGGTTTGGAATAAATGTTTGGTGTGTTATTTTGGGAAACCGCATCATTGGACCATTATTTTTTGAAGGAACCCTCAATTCCGAAAGGTATGGTCAGTTCCTAAGAAACGAAATTGAAGAGGCACTGGATGACTTGCCTTTAAACCTAACCCATAACATGTGGTTCCAACAAAATGAGGCTCCCCCTCACAATTCAAGACTCAACATGGATTATTTAAGAAATCGATTCGGAAATAATTTAATTGCTACTCGTGGTCCAATTAGCTGGCCTCCTCGGTCACCAGACCTTACACCCCTGGACTTTCTCCTTTGGGGGGTATCTGGAAAATGACGTTTATTGGCAAACATTTCAAGATATTGAAGAATGAAAAGCCGCAGTACGAGAATCCATTCGAAAAATAAAACCGGAAATGCTAGAAAATGTAATGAGCGAAATTGTTTATTGTTCCTATTTATGTTTAGAAAATGAGGGCGGCATTTTTGAAAATAAGAAAAATGGTTAATTGTCTTTAGTTAATAATAAGTTTTTATGTAAGTTAATACTAATACAATGCTTCACATCTAAATTAAATAAGTTCATAAATTTGTTATTATTTTGTAGGTTAAGTTTTTAGAACTTTATTATTGTATTAACATTATTAATAATAATTGTTGTTGATGTAAATTGCTTTAATAAAAAAACAATTTTATTCATATTATCGCTTTAAATACTATTATCACACTTGATAACACAAATAAAAAAATAGAGCTTATTAAGCACACAACAATTTTTTTCCAATATTCCAAATCTGAAAACGTCATCTTGCAGAGTTCAGTGAAGTGCAACTTTTTTCTAATTTAAACATCTCTGCTAGTTTACGAGATTCCTGTAGAGTTCATTCTTATCCGGGACACCCTGTATATATATATATATATATATATATATATATATATATATATATATATGTATGTATATTTCATGTAAAATTTTTAAACAGCACAACCTTACCTACGATGAATAATGATGTGTTTCTTTAGAGCTTTTTTCCAAACTGTTTTATGTGAACAGTCTGGACAATGGTGCCATACAAGTTCATCTGGCTTTTTATGAATAACCGAATGCTCTTTAAGACATTGCTTTAAGTGGGTTTTAAATTGACACTCGGGACAGTGGAAACTCTGATTGTTAGTTTTCCTTTGATGAACAGAAGTGGCATGTCTCTTGAGGTTTTCTTTCCAAAGACTTTTATATGAACAGTCTGGACATTGGTGCCATACAATTTCATCTGGATTTTTATGAATGACCGAATGCTTATTCAGATTTACCTTCAAGTGGGATTTAAAAGGGCACTCGGGACAGCGGAACTCCGTAATATCACTTTTCTTACGATGAACAAGCGCATGTATCTTCAGACTTCCCTTCCGACCTGTTTTGTACGAACAGTCTGGACAATGGTGCCACACAATTTCATCTGACCTTTTATGTCTGAACAAATGCTTTTTTAGATAATACTTTGAAATAGTTTTAAATGGACATTCGGAACATTGAAACCCTTTAGAGTCAAATTCCCTATGATGAGCAAAGGCATGTACCTCCAGATTACGTTTCCGTTTTGTTTTATACGAACATTTTGTGCAGTGGTGCCATAAAATTTCGTCTGGTTTTTTATGAATGAGCAAATGATTTTTTAGACATTTCTTTGAGTGGGTTTTAAATGGACACACAGGACAATGAAACTCCTGCGAGTCAGTTTCCCTACGATGAACAGTAGCATGTTCCTTCAGATATGCTTTTCGATGCGTTTTATATGAACATTCTGGACAATGGTGCCATACAATTTCATCTGGTTTTTTATGAATTACTGAATGCTGTTTTAGATTATGCTTATAAACTGACTGGTAAGGACATTCTGGACATTTATGCAATTTTCTTCCATTTTTCGGTTGACGTAAACTCTTCACATGTCCGGTGATCCTACAAAAATAACAAAGCTATTACACATAATATAAAATGAAGATTCAAAATCAGGGGCGCGCATATCTTTCAATATAGTGTACAAGGCAGGTATAGGCAAGCTTTGCTTAACTGAGGGAGTGATTTCGGAACTTAATCAGGTCGCGGGTCGTAAGTATCAAATAAGTAGGTAGTAGTGAACAAAACAGCGATAAAAATTCTCACATTTGTTTATTTACTATTTACAATAGCATAATCAAAGCTATAAAAAACAAATTAACAAAAACAGATATAAAAATAAAATGAAAATTAATGAGACTTGACAACCCATTCATTAAAAGTTTTTGATGATGCCATTTAGATAAAAATTTCAAATTTTGGGATTAAGGTAAGGTCAAGGGGTACTTCTTTTTTGAAATATTTTCAACTTCCTGTCACTTCCGGTTTAACCGGAAGTTGGTATCAACTTGCTTATTTTAAATGGAACACCCTGTATTTTATGATATTTTTGGATTCTACGGAGAATTTTAATGCTATTTTATGTAGCATGTCTTATACCTAGGTTCAAGCGTTCTTAGGATATTTGACCTTGAACCGAAAATGAGCCTTTGGGGTACCAAATTTTAAAATCTCATATTTTTATAAGTTTTTGTCTATTTTTATACGCTCTATAACTTTATGCACTATCAAATGTAGAATTTCATTTTCTATCGAACTGTATTAAGGTTCCCTATACCTATTCGTAACCATTTTCGAAATAATTGGGTTTTATAAAAATATCCTATGTATTTTCTTAAATGTTTACATGTTCCAATGGTGAGCCATGGAAAAACAATTGATATCCAATATGACAGATGATTAGTATGCGTTATTTATCGAAAGCTGTCAGTGATAAACTAAATCTTCTAAATCGAAATGGAAGAATACTCAAACGCTGATATTCTCAATCTATTTTATATTCATGGAGAATGCTATTAAATTTTGGAGAGAACGTGTCATGTGTTTAATGAACGCCACCCTGATTTGCCGCCAATGAACAAGTCAAAATTCAAGAGTATTGAAACGAACTTTTTGCGTTTTGGCAAGGTTAAAGTTACAAAAAATGTTCCGAAACCAGTGACAAATGCCGAGGATAACGTAATAAACACATTAGCTTATTTCCACGCAAACCCGCAAAGTTCAATACCGTCAGCAAAAAACGATTTGGGAATTTCTTCTTCATCTGTCCAAAGAATCTTGAGCGAACATCATATGTACCCTTATTCCTTCCAAAACGTGCAAGCCTTGAGACCTGGTAATGACGTCCGACGAGTAGAATTTTGCGAATTCATGTTTTTGAAAATTCAAGAGGACCCTCAATTCCTTTCAAAAATATTTTGGACCGATGAAGCGAAATTTTCTAGAGAAGGAATAACAAACAGAAGAAACGAACATTTCTGGGCAGCAGAAAATCCGCACGCTTTACGCGAAACGCGTTCTCAAGAGAGGTTTAGCTTCAATGTTTTCGGTATAGTATTAAATGATCAGGTGCGGTACTGTATTTATGAAGACAATTTAAACAGTGATAAGTATTTGGAAATTCTACGAGGGACGGTTTCTGAATTTATAGAAGAAATTCCTATTGGTGAGCTGCAAAATTATTGGTATCAATTAGATGGGGCACCAGCACATAATTCCGCTGCAGTTTATCTCCAATTATCTCGAATTTTTGAAGATCGCTGGATTGATCCCAAAGGCCCTTGGAGATGGCCCCGGGATCGCCTGATTTAACACCCCTAGACTTTTATTTATGGGGATTTATTAAAGGTAAAGTCTATGCTTCCCCAGTAAATAACCAACAAGATTTACTGGACAGGATACGAACAGCTTTTGCCGAATTAGAAAAGGGACAAATTCAACGGGCCACAGCAACTATACAAAGAAGAATTGAAATGTGTCTTCAAATGAACGGACAGCATATAGAACATTTCTTATAATTCAATTTTCTTATTTTATTTATTTATTGTTGATTGTTAGATTGCTATAATTTTTAAGTTCACTAAAACAAGTTTAGAACAGTCTCGAACTTAGTAGATATTAACTTTTCCGAAACGAAAAAATTTCTTTTCAATCCTCTTCAATTTTCTCTTGTTCATTGACGATAAATGAGGATGTTTTTCATCAATAACATGGCACGTTCTCTCCAATATTTTGTAACATTCTCCGCGAATATAAAATAAATTGAGAATATCAGCTTTTGAGTGTTATTTTATTTTAATTTAAAAGTTTCAAATCAGCTGTCATCTTGAATAGAAAAGTACAATTGTTTTTTCATGGCTTACTACGGGAAGGTGTAAGCATTTAGCAAATACATATGATAGTTTAATAAAAACCTGATTATTTCGAAAATGGTTACGAATGGCTATAAGGAACCTTAATACAGCTCGATAGAAAATGAAATTCTACATTTGATAGTGCATAAAATTATAGGGTGTCCCATTTAAAAAAACGGACTTTAGCGGCTTTAAAAATGTGAATGTTTGCCGCTGAATTTAGGACACCTTGTATAAAAATAGAAAAATTCAATAAAAAAAATAGAAACCTAAGATTATTTACCGATCGTCTGCAAAATATTAAGATTATATCTTCAAAACTTACAAAAATATGAGATTTTAAAATTTGGTCCCCCGAAGGCTCATTTTTGGTTCGAGATCAAGTATCTTAAGAACGCTTGAACCTAGGTATAGGACATGCTACATAAAATAGCATTAAAATTCTCCGTAGAATCCAAAAATATCATAAAATACAGGGTGTTCCATTTAAAATAAGCAAGTTCATACCAACTTCCGGTTAAACCGGAAGTGACAGGAAGTTGAAAATATTTCAAAAAAGAAGTACCCCTTAACCTTACCTTAATCCCAAAATTTGAAATTTTTATCTAAATGGCATCATCAAAAACTTTTAATGAACGGGTTGCGTGAATAACCCTGTATAGGCGCAAAGTGTTTTCTAAATTAACATCTGTAAGCTGAGTGCGATGCTTATTTTTATTAATTTTCATGACTGAAAAAAGCTGCTCACATTTATAAATGCTAACGAATGTACAAATTATATTTCGTACGAAAACTCTCAACTTCGAAAAGGTATGTTCTATAAAATTCGCTTAGTTCCACATCATCAAATTTAGACTGCATTTGGATTTGCCAAAATATTGAAAGTGCTATCTAAATTCTTAAAATCGGAAAACCGATCACTGAATTGCTCTGGCAGTAGTTTCAGTTCTTTAGCATAGCGAGCGTATTCAATGTTTTCGTCACTGGATAATGTTAAAAAATGAAAACAAAGCTATGTTGGATCACAAGTTTGCGGCCATGTGTTCTCTTTCATTTCCATAAAATCAGCTATTTCTTTTCTAAGGTCATACAATCTTTTTAGCATTTTACTTTTGCTTACCAACCTTACTTCGCAATAGTTTGTTCCATCATCGTGTTCTGAGCAGAGTTCATCCAAAAATGCTTTACAGTGGCGGTAGTTATATCCGCGGGATCTAATGAAACTGATGGTACATCACATCAATAACGTTCTTCAGTCGAATGGACTTATAGCACAAGTTTTATTGGTGAATAATGCAATGCAGAATTATTAAATCACATTCTTGCACATTTATAGCGGTTGCTCTTTCCTTCAGAATTCCGATAAAACCTTTTCGTGAACCGACCGTTGAAAGCGCACCATCTGTGCACACTCCAACTAATTTATACCACTGCAAACTATATTGCTCCAAAGTATAAATATCTTTTCCAGTAGAGGTCTCTTGTAGTGGCCTTCGTATAAAAATAGCTAACTGGGCTGTGTCAGATAAATCGGTATTCTCAAACAAAGCACTCAAAAATGCTTGAAAACCAGCTAATCTATCAGTCAATGTTTTTTTGATATTACTAACCATCACGGATGGAACTAACTATAAAAGTAGCTTTAACAACATTGTCTAAATTTGATCTTTGTGAATGGAATATTTTTTGCTGTTTCCCTAAATCGGTAATGAGTTTTCTAATTTTCTGGCTAGTAAGTAAATTATATTTAGCGAAATGCTTGCTGGAGTAATGCCGCTTTATATTGTATTCTTAAACAAAAATTGTTTCATTGCGCAACAAACACAGGTTTACCACTGTGCATGATAAAAAAGTATACGTCAGTCCATTTGTTTTGGAATTGACGACATTCTGTGTCAACTTTCCGTTTTTTTAAACCAGACATCTTGATAGATTGTTTTTCTTCTGAGCTGAATTTGCTTGAATATTTCCCACGTCTTTTCTTATTAGTTGTTAAGAAGTAATGATTTGACACGCGCACTGAGCGGTTTATATATTCCCCGCAATAAGCAACTAGAGAGTCTCGATCGTACGCGAATATATGATGCGGAAGCTCAGAGCCTTTAAGGTCATGGGGCGACTTCCTGAATGTTTATGTCTTTGCCTCTTTCTAACGACTATTTCTGACTCGATCGGTGGCGTTTCATTGCGTACCCTTAATAAAATTATTTATCGATTTTAGTCTTTATGACTTGAAGAATACAGTTTTAAGTTGGTTGACAGTAATTACAAATAAACTATGTGTGCTAAATCTTTATTTTTTTGCGCGTTATTTGAAATATCTGAATCTCTATATGCTTCAGAGTAACTTAGTTACTTTAAAATATCTTAGTTCTTTTATTTTTTGGCAAAAAGTAACTAGTATCTTAGATATTTATTAAAAGGAACTGTATCTTATAACTTAAAAAAGGATCTTAGATACCGAAAAGTAAGTAAGTTACCGTGAGACAAGTTACGATTTGTTCGAAACGTTGTTTTTGTTTTAGTTTCATAGTTATTCCGCGCCCCAGTATTCATATCAATTCCAGCTGATTGTTGAAATCATGCAAGTGACGTCACAAGTATTGATAACAATCCCAGCTAGCCGTCTTATTTGTAAGCTGTCAACAGGTATTCACAGTAATATCGGTTAATACCAAATGGGGTGTTAGGTTAGTGATTTGTATTGTTAGTATTATAGTGTGTGAAATTCTATATTGCCAGATTACTAGAAGGTACACTTTCACCTGGAATTTAATTCTATTCGCGAAATATTCACTGCCTAAATAAGTGATGCGTGTTATGGCTTCTAAAAAAGACCCGCGCATACCGTAGTATCCTAACTCAATAAATTTGTCTCAAATGTATATATTATACTATTTTAAGGGGTAAAAGTACGGAACTCTTTTATATACAGAGTTTGCTCAGAAAATAGGTCTCATTTTATAGGTTCAACTATTTATTTTTACCAAAAGTTGTAGGTTATTGAGACAAATCGTAGATTATTGTCGTAACAAAAATGCGGTTATTGGGGCGTTTTATATAATTTATTACAAAAAACTCATAGTTTTTTAAACTTGTGGCACATTTCTTAACCTAAATAGGGGTATTATTGCAGGGTTCAAGAGAAATAACTTTAAAACAGCATATTTTGTGTATGTATACAGGGTAATATAAATTCCGTTCAAGAATAATAATGATATTGTTACATATTGTAATCATTTTTACTTCCCTAGTAAAAAAGAAGTATTGTAATCGTGAAAAAATCAACCTCTGAGATTTTTTCAGATCGTACCTTTCAGGGTAGGTATGTTGTACGTTTTGATGTTTTTATATATTAATCTAGTTTTTTTCAAGTTATATTCTGTTTTGTTTTAAAGTCGAAAAATAACTGGATAAAGTATCTATGTTCTATAAGATTCAATACATACCTCTTCTATTATTCATTTTTTTTTAGTATGTTGTGTCTACAGGGGTTGTATGTTGTTGTATTTTGGTTAACTGTCGTAAACATGCCACTGTCGCTAATTCTGAGGTCGTAGTATATATGTTTAAACATATATATTTTCCTTAAGCTAATATGTTACACATCTTAAAAAGTAATCTAAGATAAGTATTGAAGTTTCTTTTTTTAAAGAGTAACTAGATACATACAAAGTAATTTCAGATACTTTTTCAAAAAGTAATTTATCTAGTAACTAGATACTTTTCCAAAGTATCTTTTATCTCTGACAGCTCTGGATACTGTAGAGCAAACTCAACAATATATAATTGTATAGATCTCATATGTTACGTTTCTGACATAATGCCATTAATCTTCAGGATTTGAAATATATTTAAAGTGATGCAACTGTAATGTAAAACTTTTATGTATTCAACTTTTTAAACAAAAAAAACTATTCAGTATTGCCAAGTTTTGAATCTTGATAGTTTTCTCTTTTTTTTATTCAACCTCCTGTATATTACTTACATTTAAATAGACAAATAAAAGCCTAATTCAACGAAATACAACTCCATGAGTTTGAGTCAATGATTCTGCTTAACGACAATTATCTTCAGGAAGTTTAATTTTTTTATGTAAATAACTACGAAGGGCTTACCGGTACCAGATATATTATAACAATTGATAAAAGTAACATTTTTATTCTTGATTTCTTCTTTCACATAGTAAGCATCAGAGAATTAGATAAATCAAATAAAAACCGTGTTTATTCAAAATAATAAAATTATTTTGAATAAGCACAATTTTTATTCAGTTTACTTGTTCCCTCGTCATCTTAGACCCATACTATTATATATTCTTGGGCTTGTCTTTAGAATGTCTACTAAAATATCTGTAAATATACAGGGTGTTTTATTTAAAATAAGAAGTTTGATACACGGCCAGAGCAACATAAACAGTGCGTATACATGAAAATAATATAATTTAAAAGCTCAAATCAAATCAAGAAACTTTTGTATTTTTTTTTTGTATATCATACCACCTCTAAGATAAGGTAATAGGGGTGGGACACCCTGTAAAATTCATTTACTATTTAAATACTGTTAAATACTTATTTAATTTTGTTAATATGCTTTACTTTTGTAATATGCATATTTGTAATAAGTTTGTTAATATGCTTTACTTCCTTTAATACTCGAAGTTATCATTAAATACCTTTGAATAAACTTTTATAAGAGAGAGAAAAGAGTGCGCTATTATGATTATTTTAGGAGTCAAGATGACTTCACATTATATACGCCGTGGCGCCCACGTTTTGAGATCTGTTTATTCTCGGGTGTTGTTGTAGTAAACAATAATGAAAATAAATTAGACGTAACTAAAAAAAATATTGTGTCAAAATGTAATATCGCAAATCTTTCGTCTATAGTAATTTTCTCTTGAAACTAAAATACAAGAACAATAATATTTTAAAAAATAAGTATACATTCTTAATAGAAGTTTTATATATGCGAAGTGCGACAACGTCGCTCACACTGGAGTAAATAAAATACTATTTTTTTCTCCGACTCGGGTAGACAGGTAGTAAATAAATTTATTTGGCATTTGTTGTTGTGTCTGACCAGAAGTCGTGTTTTAGTGCGTTTCAAGTGTTATTTTCTGAGTTATTATTAAAAAGTATATTTTTTAAATATCACCACCACACCTAATAAGTATGTGGTGTGCAAAAAGCTTTTGTATAATTTTCACAACCTTACATTTCACAGGGGTGTACACATGTCAAAACAGTGGCGTATATAGAAACATCATAGATATCTACATAATTGAAATTAATGAAATACTTGCCAGTTTATTCTGTTTTGCTAATAAAACTTACATACTGTATGTAAGTTTTATTTTACATACTGTAGTAAATATTTATCTGCCCACCGAGTGTTTCTTTAATTGTTAAATAATTCTCTATACCTTTTTAACTGTAGCGAGAGGATTAGGTCATTTTACCAATTTTTGGTGATAACATTTTAATTATTAGTTTCTATTCTAAAACAGAAAAAGAAAAAATGTGTCTGTTTTATGAAAATACCGGTTTATCAAAACGACCTAGGATTACGATTTGTTCCGATCACCTTGATCGTAGCGATTTTCACTACCACAGTGCTGGTCGCAAATTTTTAAATAAAGGTGCAATCCGAAAGATTAAATCAGATAACATAGTATTAAATGCATCAGTAAATGTAGGGTAGGTATTTAAAGAATTTATTATATTAATACTTTTTTCACATATTGATTCTTACGCCTAGGTTGAGTTTTCTTGGTTGCAGTGAACCTATTGTTCATTATATTTTTTTATACCTTATATAATCTAATATTTATACCATATTTCTTTAAATTGAAGGTGATGATAACGTAAAGAAATATGAATTTATATATTTTGATGTCAATTTTAAAATGAGAGTAATAATCATTGTTTTCTTTTCGTTTTCAATATGATCAAATACCTCAAATTAAATTAAACTAGTCAACAAAAAATCGGAACACCACATTTTTTCCATCATTTTCAAAATGATGTAACTTAAAAAAAAGGTAAAATGGGCAATTTCCTCCAAATCCTTTCCGAAATTTTTCAGTCTGATTTATCTACATCCAGTTTATGATATTTCTAAAAATTTTATGATATACAATGTATTAAATAAACTGATGAAAATATTTTAAAAAAATTGTGGAGTGTTCCACTTTCACAATTAATATTTTTGGCTTGATTTTGGAATGCAATAAACAGTACCTCGATATCATTTATTTAATTTAATTAATTTTTCTTCCAAAAATTGCTTTGTTGGCATCATCTAATAAATTTGTTCATTTAGCCAAATATATACATTATTTAATTTAAAGCTAAATATCTAGTTAATTTTCAAGGATTGCAATTTTTCAGACAGCTTGTAGGTATATATTTTGTGAATCTATATATTTTTTGGAATATCACTAGAGATGTTAAATTACATAACCATGGATAAATTTGGCTATATTAACCAATTTATTAGATAGTGACGAACAGGTACTTTATGTAAAAAAATGTTTTTTTTTGGTGTGGAGGCAGTACTTTAAAAATTGCCAAAAATGTTCCGAGACATTAGCTTAAACTTTGCATCCCAAAATTACGCGAAAAATATTAGCTGTCAGAATAAAGCACCCTTATTTTTTTTTTTTAATTTTTGCAGCAGTTCCTTTAACACACTGTATATCATAAAAACTGAAAATAACATGGCGTAATCAGTTAAAATGCAGCTAAACCAAGCTTCCAAATTTCGAAAAGCAAGTTGAAATCCTTTTGTTCCGCCATCTTGATTTCGTACCACAATTTTACTAGTTTATCTCTATATCGCCCTTAATGCTTGCAAAAAAATTGAAATTATTCTTAGTAATATTTTAAATATTTCTATAAACACTTAATCTTTGTGCAAAATTTGGGGTAATCGAGTAATTAGTTTTTTAGTTATAATTTTTTTTACATTTCACCAGAGGTGCGATTTTGGAAGATAGCGTTCGTTAACTTAACGAATGTTAACTCATTCGGGTGTCGCTCGGGCATTATATTCGGATTTTCCGATCTTGATTCGAAAAAGACCAAACCCAAACCAACCTACCATGAAATGAAAAGTCGCCATTTTCTGTATCTGTCAGTTCACATTCGTGATAATAGGCATTTAATTTTAAGTTGCCTTTTAATTTGATTTGTTGGAATATAAAATACTTTTCGATACCTGTTACTTGAGTGCTATACTATAATATATATATATATATATATATATATATATATATATATATATATATATATATATATATCAATCCAAATTCAGTGAATTATTTCTGATTTGGCTCATTTTGTAGTAGGTAAATATGACGAAAAAAATTAACCCTGTGCTCGTAATTTACTACTGTTGAATTAACATTTTATAGGAATGTCTAACAAAGTTATGAAAATAATCTTTAAATATTGTGTAAGCTATTTATTTGTAAATGATCTGGTTAACACCTCTATTTCTATTACATATTTTATTTTGTAAAGAAAAAGCCTGATTATATTTTCGAATTCAATGCCAATCATGGTAGCAAGTATGCAACCAGGCAAACACAACATATGTTTTAAAGATACGGTGATATGACTGATATGGCAGTAAAAAATTAATTTTTTCCTCTCACTAGGGATATCCTTATTATTTTTACAACAGGTACTTGCGTTACGTTTTGTAAACTATTAAAATAGAATTCATTAATGGGTTGTATAATTGTTAATTGTTTTAGACAATAGGTATGAAGGTGAGGGCCTTTTTTGTAACATATATTGTAGGTACATAATTTATAATAATATGAATATGTACCTTTTTAATGAAACCAGAAATTATGGACAGTTCAGTAAAAGTACAGTACTGTGTATCATATGCCATACTATATTATTTTTTGTGTATCGATTATTCCAAATATCCAATACAAAATATCGAATATTTTATCAAAGTTGCACATCACTATAACCTAACCTAACTCCTGTTCCTGTATAAAATTTGCCTTTGTTTTTATTTCAGTTCTCAATCGCAGTCTACCGGTTCATCTCGTCGAATGCAGACCTCTGTGTTATCAACATAAGTGGTTCCACGTGTTCGGTTATGCTGCTTTATTTCGGGGGGAAACGGGAGACTCAACCGCTCAGTGTGGAAACTAACGACCCCGCTAGAAAGGGAACAGACGCTGTGAACGTGTGAGGCCTAGTTGTTCCTGCATTCTATCCCGTTCGTCTGCCACAGTTCTACAAAGAATATTAGCGTAATGGCCGCTACGTGGCGGGAGTGGGAGGGGTAAGGGGATAGCTTAAAAGAAAGGGTCATCTCGTGATATCAGTAGTACTCTCAGGGGCACCTAGTGGAAGCCAAGATGCATTTCAGAAATTTAAAGAGGAAAAGTCAAGAAGTATTTTAAAGATTCAAGGTATCCGGGAGTTTAGAGCTCGCCATCAGGACATCCGACCGATAACGTCCCCAAACTGGAATAAGGTGCAGGGTCGACTTCGAGGGTCGCCGATTTAACGACTCTGAGCCCCGGACGGAGAGCAATCTGGCGACTGCCTAGTAGCAAAGCCAATAAGTCCTGGTACGTAACAGGATAAACAGGAAAGTCAAGTCAAGTAGTTCTCAATACATAAAGCGAAAATGTATGTTATTGACACGAAAGAAATAGAAGAATTGTATATTTAAAAACTTCAAAGTTGGATATTAATTGCAGTAGTATATTAGTACTTAATACAAGGAAGAACATTTTCTATTTATCAAAATACTGAAGAGCAATAAGGCCAATTCCTGATTCAATATATAATTATAATGAATAATATCTATAACTTTTTCAGGTAGGCATGAAATTATTTATTTCTAAGCAAATAAGAAAAGAAGGTAATGATATGGAAATGATGCCTAGTATGTGATATATACCTTTCACATGCTTGGTCAATAAATGCAAGAACCATTGATCAGCATTAGCTGAACTCCCATTAGAACCTGCTTGATAATTGTGAAAGATATTTAACTTTGTAAGTATTATTTCTGATTGTTTTATGTTTAGGAAGTGTCTACGGCATGGTCCAATGGACCCTATAAGATTTCTTTCTGTTTTGCCAAGGATACAGTGATGCCAAAATGTATCTAGGTGATTTCTGGTTTTTGCAATTTTGTATGTATAGTTTTTAATTAATATTTTGCTCAAATTGTTTTAGAAGTTTCATACCTCAATATTATATTTTAATGCAATGTTTTTGTTGATTTGTAAATAAGGTCTGCTTCAAATACAGGAGAAATATGTTAAAAATTAGGCAGAGCCATTTATATACGAGATAAAGCCAATGGAACAGCTTTAGAACTATTAAAAAAATGCTACCTATAATTTATTTCTACTGTGAGATAGGAATCATATCCATAGATATATTGTTGCATGATAACACTCTGTTGTATGTAAAATTCTTCAGTAAAATTTGATATATCTAATTTTAAAATTGAAAAAATGTACATCTTTCTTAATATAAATTACCCCTTATAATAATTAATTAAGGTAGAGCTATCATGTAGTGTGTGTCATGTTATAAGCGTAATGATAATTTGAAAATATTGATAAACAGGGCCGATGAAAAGGGCAGAATTCGAATTGGGACATGGTAATCGAAAAGAACCACTCATAACCTTTATGGAAAACATTCTTCAGTAAAATTCACTAATTGTTTTATAGTAGTTTATATAATGCTTGAGATCTTGCACAGAAAATGTCAGGGAAATGTTAAAATGATACTAGCCGTTTTAAAAATATAAACCTCTGAACTTTTAGGAAGCGTAAGACTCAAATAGATAAAATCTATATCCGTCAAGCCAGCTCCTTGTAGTTAGCAATAAGGAGCTAGCGACAACATTTTACAGCAGACCAGATAAGCCTTTGACATAACATAAATATCAATGACGTCAAAAAGAAATAGACCCCGCATTTCATTCATAAAAATGAAATAAATAGAATCAAACATCAATTTGTTGTTGTGTATAAGTGGAAAAAAACGGACTGATCGCATAAAAAATAATTTGCGGTGAAAATTGCAACGCTGTCAGATATCTTCGCGAGTCTTACCAGTGGGGTAGCAATTTTTGAGATAATGTATTATTTGCTATATTTTTTCGAGCCCAAATATTAGTATGGTGGATACGACAGTTTTTTTATTGTAAGAAGAACAGGAACGACTTCACATTGCAAAAGTGAGAGTTTTAATAATAACTTGACAACAATTAATTTAGATATTATGTCGTGGAAAAGTCTGCACTAAATGGGAAACTTTTTTATTATCAATTTCTCGAAAAACTTTCTTCTTGATAAAACTTGTGTGTTTGTCGAAAAAATAGTTTTCACAATATTCAACTTTAAGTCAGATATACAGGGCATTCAAAAAATACGAAAAAGTGTATTTCAAAAATTAAAATTTTTGTGGCTGCCGCGGCCGTAAAAAATCGTAAATAAAGGTTTAGTATTAGTTACGTCATATTAGTAATAGCTAAGGAAAGATTTAAATAGAAAAATGCTTTTTTGCTGTTTGACCTTAAATATCTCCATAACTATAATATAAAAAATGTTAATCAGTTTATATTTACGATGTTTTATGGTCCTTAAAACTACCGTCAGAAAAATTTAATTTTTTTGAAATTGTTAGTGAAACCACTTTTTTGAACATCCTGATCTAAAGTTTATTACTATCAAAAATATTTTTTTTGAACCACCAACTTTTATCAAGAAATCAATAATAAAAAAAGTAAATAAATGCATTAAAATGCAAGATGTTTAAAAATAAAATCATCGAAACTTTTTGGTGATTCTGAAGCACCCTGTATAATATTTTACACTATATTTGAAACTTATTTTTTTGTTATAAAAATTTAAATAACAAGGTTGAAAGTGGTGCTGCACTTTATAAATTTTCACCCGGACACGTGGTTTATAAAAATAAAACAAAGGTTAAAAGTTTGGTATAATTTATTTATAAACGGTAAAACAAAAGTCGCCAATGTCCTATTTGCTCAAGATATACCTATAATTTTTACATTTTCATAATTGCTCTACCTGCAATGTTTTAATAGATATTGGCAAATAACTAGTTTTTTGCACCTTTTTTGTTGCACTTGCAGGGGGACTAGCAACAAGTGAAAAAAAAGCATTCTTCTTAATAATTTTTTTGTCATTGAATTGGTTTTGACAAGGTTGGATCCCCCTAGAACTGAAATCCTGGCTACGTGCCTGCAAAAGACATATTTATGTAATGGTTCATGTGGCAATATTTATTATTAGCAATAAGCTTAGTCATAAAAGAACAAGCATTTCCATGACAAAATACAACCAATAACGGGGTAATAAGGGTGAGTTCTTATTACTATTGTTACTAAAGATGAAGATAAAACTAAATTTTGTTACATGGACCCACTTTGTGTTTTGATGTCTAAACCAAGAGTATAATGCTTATTTAATAGGTTTCTTTATCAGCTTATCACCGACTTCATAAGGAATATGTAATAAAATATAATTTATCACTTTTTAATTTTTTGAAACCGGGTTTGTTTTTCAAAACATTTTGATTTCACCCTTTTTCCAACACATTTTAGTTCTATATACGCGAAGTTAGGTAAAAATTAGGGTTTTTATTTTTAACATTCATTATAATATATTATATTATTATTTATATTACCGAAATCACCTGATAAAAACAGATTCTCTCTAGTTGGGATAATGTACCTCAGGATGGTATTTATTTACTTTTTTGATTACTTGTTTTTAAAAACCAAATTTTTAGGCAATAAATGAAAGCATTTCAAATTCATTAAAGAAAATTTATAGCAAATGAAAAATTGAAAGTAGCGCTATTGCGCTATTTTCATTTTTTGTATATGCTTGCTATATGAGAAATCCGACACTACCCTAAATATTCCTTGAAAATTTCATCCAAAATGCAAACCATCCTGGAGTAATTAATGACAACCTAAAATAGGGGGTCTTATAGCTTACTCAATTAAAATTTAGTACCTATGCTTTACCAAATAGTATATTTATGTTGTTTATTAACCCCTCAAAAAAGGTGGTTTGATAAATTTTAGAGGAATATTTGAGACTTCACAAATATATAAATAAGCAAAACGTTGTACTCCGTTTGTCATCAGTATCTTCGACTTTATAGATAAGTTGAAGTTATAAAAAATTAATTTAAGCCCAACGGAAATGTGCAATACAAAAACAATACTTCATTTGCAAATATAAGAACGCTATTAGACGGTGATTTTACCCTTCAACTACAGCACTGGTATGACATAACCTTACTTACCTTCGAAAACAAACTTCTGGGTTTAAACCGTTTCTTTTTCGGCAAATAAAGCAAGTTCGCACCATTTTCTTAAAGTTGTTTAAACAGATTCTTGAAAATAGCCACACAAAACACTTGGATTTCTGAAAAACACTTATTTCACCAACTAGAACAATTGCAACGCCGCGCATCAAATAGGTCGAAATCATGAATGACTACGACCGTCTTCGGCGTCTTCCGAATGATCCCGAAAGAAATCTGTAGTATACTCGAAAAAGGTAGAATTCCGACGTTGCCGATTATTCTGAGCTTTATTTCTTGAAATAAGGAATAATAATTACAGAAGATTTAAATTACATTTAAAACAGATTCGGTTTGAGTTATCTATAATAAGCTATTTAATTATCAGTTTTAAAATATTCTATATGGAAATTTATACTGGGAATTTCTGGAATTCCTTGTTTATTTAGGTAATAGTATAAAGGATGATATCCGTTATAATCTGGCCACAGTAACGGTTTGGCAAACCAGGGTTAATGTTGGATTCCTCCAAAATGTAAACAACTGGGTCTATGTTATTTCCATGTCGTTGATAAATATACAAGAAAGATAGCTCCAGGATGTTTCCAATGGCAAAAATATCGTCTTTATGTTAATCTAATTGCAACAAAACTTTGCAAACTCTTTTGATAGGGGGTGGCAAATATCAATGAGGTAGTAAAAAAATCATATATTTCTAAAAATGTAATACCTCTTTTATCATTACCTCAAATTATACAAAATTTTGCAGACAGATAGAGTAATATAAACTTAATACATGGTCTCCTCCTAGCCAGGGTGTCAAACGACAGGGGCGGAGTAAAAAATTAATGTATTTTTACAATTGCAATGTCTTTCTTAGCTTAACTTGAAATTAAATGAAATTTTGCAAGTTGATGGAGTAATATACTCTTAATATATGGTCTTTTCCAAGGCAAACCACAGGGGCAGATTAAAAAATGTATTTGTTTTTAAAAATGCAATGCCTTTCTTACCTTAGCTTGAAATTAAACGAAATTCTACTGGCAGATTTAGTAATATATCCTTAATATATGGTCTTTTCTTAAGTGGGGTCGCAAACGACAGTGGCGATGTAAAAAATAAATTTTTATTAAAAATCTAACATTTTTTTTATCACTACCTCAGATTTAACGAAATTTTGCAGACAGATGAAGTAATATAAACTTAATATATGGTCCTTCCTGGGGTGTCAAACGATAGGTTCCATCCTGGAACTATCTTTCTGATATGTTTATATTATGGCAAAGTTTATCTGTACCACTATAAAAATTTTTTACTGGCTTGACAGATATGTAAAATATTAATTTTAAACTCATACCAACAAGATTTGGTCGTGATGAGTTTTGGCTCTTTTGGGTTGGGTAAAATATACTTTTCTAGATATTAATCTTAAGTATATTTGATAGTACGGCAAATAAATCGATCAAAAATTTAATCATAATTTATACAAATATGATTTTTTTAAACAAATATACTTTTCATATTGAGTAATCTTATCTTTGTACACTTTAGTCAGTTAACCTTACATTATTTGCCTTTTTCAATTTCAATCAATTTTTTTATTTATACAGGATGTCAGAAAATCGTACAATATGCAGCTTCAGGTTTGTTTTTAATAGATCACTCCATTTATTATGATATATTTAGGTTTAATGATTAATTGTATACATTTTCTTTATAAAATAGGTCTAGAACTACAACATATAAAAAATTTAGCGAATTTCACTGAAAATGGTTTTCCATAAGGTTTATGGTTCTTTAAGGTATCCCCCCCCCAATTCCTATAAGCTTTGTTCTGCATGATTTTTTAAATATCATTACAACTAGAATAATACTATATAATTAAACAAGTAATTGCTTCTTGAGGATTGACCTTTAATGTTTATCAAAAAATTGAAATATGTTCATTTTGGAATTTTAAATTATATTTTAGCCTTCTAACTTCACAAAATTTTTCTGTATGTTTAGGTTCACATAGCTGTTCATTATTTTTTTTATTTAGAGCAATGAATTTGGAAAACATAAATTTAAACTTTTTCTGTCCTTTGGGATATTTAATTGCCTGTTTGCTCATGCAATGAGTAATAATGCAAGAGTACAATATTATTTCAGTCAACTAAGGGGACAATTAAGTTTATTATGGCTTTAAAATGTATAGATTTTTGAAGTATAAGCAAAATAATAGTAACAGATATAATAAAAATAACAATAGTGAAGTTTGTGTTAATAAAACTTTGTTTATTAACAGAGATGATTTTTATACTTTGCGGGTGATTCTTAGAAAAGTAGTTTTTCTTATATTACATTTTGTGTTTCTATTTTTAGGTATTTCATGCTGAGTCAAGGCCTTTGATCCCTTGTAAAAAAATGGCACCACCTTACATATCATTAGAAATCAGCAGGTTTGGAAACTATATTTCA
The DNA here is from genome assembly GCA_030620095.1 of Kuschelorhynchus macadamiae. Classification (NCBI taxonomy): domain Eukaryota; kingdom Metazoa; phylum Arthropoda; class Insecta; order Coleoptera; family Curculionidae; genus Kuschelorhynchus; species Kuschelorhynchus macadamiae. The sequence continues at coordinate 463,113 of JAUTXW010003004.1, forward strand.
GCTTGTAATTACATTATTTTAAATCATAATTTTTTTTTTATTTAGAAAATAAAAACTAATAAAAAAAACTAGAATTTTTGACTTACTTATAAGACAATCGAAATGAATAATTATTTCCTTTATATCTATATTTGTGACTACGATTAAAACCTAGAAAATTACTTATTTACTTATTTTTAGGCATTTTGAGTAGATATACTGAGACAGTGGCATATAAAGGGGGAGGGGTTGATGTTAAGCCCCTAGAGCCACTTTTATTTAAGCTAAAATGATAGAAATAGTATATAGTAATGATCTTTTTTTAGAAATTGGAGGGTAAAACCACCGGAGCCAGTTTTATAAAATTAAGTAATGTTTTTTTTGTATCATATTATTTACGCTAGATTGGTGTAAACAACAAGAAGTAAAGACTTTTTTTTTATTTTGGTTGTTGAAAATTTGTATTGTCTAAAAATCCCCCCAGAAGCAATTCCTATATATGCCACTGCTGAGAGATGTACAGAGTTGGAGATTAATGATCTCTCTACCAAGTTAAATTTTATTTATAAATCAATAAGCATATTTCCAAAAGTTAAGAGATGAAAGTGGAACTATTATTTTCAACTGTTTCTCTTGGTACCCATGGACCTATCGAAAATTTCCATATTTATTTGTAAATCCAAAATAATTATTCTAGACATGTCTAGAATTTAATGTGGTCATTTCAATATTTTTATTGTAATCAAAAGAATTAGAAAAAAATAACATTTCTGTTTATCAATTTTATATATTTTTTTCTGTATCTTTTAACATACTGAGGCTGACAAAATATATATATATATATATATATATATATATATATATATTTATATTTTTTTTAATTGAATACTCTGTATATTTTCTACACATAAGAAAAACTAGAAGATACATTTCCAAAAAACTGCTTTTTGGATGTTCTAAAATACCTATGATATATAAATGTAGGCATGTAGCCAGAGGGGGTTCTGGGGGTCTGGACCTCCCCCCGAAATTTTGAAAATATGTTGGTATAGGCATGTTTTTTACTAATTTTCCTGAGATTTGACCATTTGGACCTCCCGAAATGAATTTCTGCTCTAGACCCCCCAAAACTGAATTTCTGGCTATGTGCCTGTATAAATGGGTACTGCTTTATATAGTTCTTAAAATTGAAATGTATATGTATCTATAAATGGTCATATTATTTCAGGACAAATAAATTCCAAATATATAAGTTACAAATAAGTAGAGTACTTTAAACTTTTTCCAGGGCACTGGCTATATGCTGTAATTAATAAAATCTTACGAAAACTGGTCTAAAAGCAGGTGGTTCTTATTAGAAAACCTACATTTAAATATTTTAAACCTAATAGATAGTTCAGTATTAATCTTAAATTTATTTACATACATAATGATAGTTTTAAAAGGAAGTAACAAAACTTGCTAGATATTTTAATAATTTTGTTTTAACACAGAATAGGACCTACTTGAAACTGAAAAATACTGATATATATATATATATATATATATATATATATATATATATATATATATATATATATATATATATATATATATATATATATATATATATATATATATAAAATATCTTTTATGCCGCTTTCTGAAATTCTGTTATTAACATGAAAAACCTAGTACTAAAGTAGTCGATTATATGAAATCACTAAAATTTTCACCATTTCTCACTGCACTCACTTGTAAACATTTAGAATCCCTAATTACTTGTGGTTCTTCTAGATTACAGAAACAGTAGGTATTAGGTACAATAATTATTCGATCACTAACTCTGGCCAACTCGTACTTGCAATGCCGCTTTATCTTCTGTTTTAAAAGTGTTCAAGTGTAGTATAATACAAGTATTGTGGTTTTTCAGACCTACCTAAAAGCTGCAGCTGCTTTATTCTTCATCACCTTTTCATTATTTCCAGAATAATAAAATATGTGTATGTTAATAAACAGAAACTAGTAAACTTTCTTCGTGTTTTGTATGTTTTCATCAACGTCAACAAAATAATTTAAGGTTATAAGTAATTGTCAAATTGGGTGCAAAACATGGCTTACTTGATGTCAAAATATGCATGTAATTTTCCATTTAAGAAATGATTGTTACTTCTAAACACATATCTATTGTTTCGCTAAATCACGTGATTTAGTGAACGTTATTTAACTATCGTTATCTCCAAAATCGCACCCCAGGCCACCTTTAACTCCTTTTGTAATAATAGCCTAACAATTAATGCTAAAAAAATCGGTAAGGATAGGTTAGGTGTGGTTAACTTAGTTTAAGATTGCAGACCTCGAAATTTTATCCCTAATTAACTAAGGATATAGCTGAAATTAGGTTAGTCTGGGTTGAAGCCCAAGTTAATACTTTTTACATAAATTACTTTTGGGTTAGCTTAGTCAAAATATATCTTAATATGATCAGGACAGCTCATAAAAAAAAATTTAATATTTGGGCAAGTTTGGATATGCTTTAGATTAGCTTATGTATGAATTGGTTTTGAAATAATTTTAATCAGTTTTGTTTGAGTAGCTATTCGCTACTCACAATAAGTAAATAGATACATAAAGAACAATGGTTTATTTCTACTCAAAACAAATAGTGACAGGTGTTTACAGAAGTAAATAGGAAACATGTATATAGACGTATATACAAAACGCCTAAAAAAATTATAAAATCATATAGCAAAAAAAGGATTTTCTTCATTTAAGGGTTTTATTGTCTGTTAAATAAATCAGATTTGTTAAAACATACAATCAAACGATTTCCCCTTTAACACAGTATCAGATCGAAACAATGGACAGTAATACATTAGACCATAAGACTTATTTTGTCCCAAGAAAATTGTTCCTAGAAACATACAATTCTTGTTTTTTTTTTAATTTAAAACATACTTCGGATATTTAAATGTTTTGGCCGAAGAATGTATTAGATGAAATAATACTATGCTACTATGTTCTTTATATCCTAACCTAACTACACTTCTGGTCAAAATTAGTGAATAATGTAAGTTTGATGTTCGATATTTTTCTAACCGCGCTCCTCTACCGATTTTGATAATCTTTTTTATATGGTAGGCCAATATTTCAGAAATCATACTATGATATTTAAGTTTTTTTTGTAACAGTGTTTCGCAAAAGTCACGTTATAGCGCCATCCTTTATCGGTATTCTCTTTTTTTGTTCATCTTTTTATGTTTATTTTTAGTGGAAATAGATGTTTTTTTTATCCCTGTATATTTTTAATCTAACAAAAATTCCAAGACTTCGTTTTAACTGAATTTAGTTTTAAATTAACACATTTACAATAAATATGAACAAAATCAACAACTTTCACTCAATAACGAGTATTCCCACCTCTTGCGGTGATCACAGCTTGACAGCGTCATGGCATGCTTAAAATTAGCCGTTGGATTTCGTCTTGTTCAATCTGTCGCCAAATCTCGCTAAGCCTTTTTTTGCCAGCTGATCTAGGTTTCTGGGTTGGGGTTGCAGTGCTCTTACTCTTCTTCCCATTGTATCGTCAGGGCCCCGAGGCGGCCAATCCATGGTGCCAATGCCTACCTCTTGAAGATGATCTTACAACCCTAGCTACGTGAGGGGTGCATTATCATGCATAAGCATGAACTGTCCCCCTAAAAATATCGCATATGGCACAACTTGTGGATCCAGAATATCTGTAATGTCTCGTTGAGCTGTTAATCTTCTACCATTCAATACCGCTAACTGCGTTCGCTCCTCAAAAGATATCCCACCCCAAACCATAACTGACCCACCACCATAACGAACAGTGGGTACAAAATTGCACTGGGCGTATCTTTCACCTGGTCTTCTGTAAACCATATTTCGCATGTCGTTCGTAAAAAGACAAAACTAGATTCGTCTTGCCAATTTTTGTCTTCTGTGCTCCCTTGTAAGTAGAGGTCCAATAGCAGCCTTATGAGGCCTCAATTGATTTTCAGCCAATTCTCTTGTAATAGTGCTTTGACTAATTGGAAAATTGTAGCGAACTGAAAACTCGAGACCAATCAACGCAATGTTTGTAAATCTTCTTTTTAAAACTTCGAGACAAATATAACGGTCCTGTCTGGGGGTTGTTACTCGATGACGACCCTGCCCCTGTCTTCTACTATTCCTCCCAGTTTCGTTATAACGTTGTAGCATACGAGAAATGTTTGCCTGAGATACTCCAAACCTTTGGCCCAACTCAGTTTGATTAAAACCTTCTTGGGAAAAGGCAACCACTACAGCACATTCAACTTCCGCTAGACTGCGATTTCTTCTTGAGAATGAGTTCATTATTACAAGAATATAACACACTGACAAGAAATATAATTTAACACAAACTAACTACTGATTGATAACTTGTTACGTTTGACATATGAATGTTTTTCTTGCATGCTAAGCAGACTAGATGAATGATACTTTTTTGAATGTGTGTACACGGAAACACAATAAAAACATATAGGGATAAAATACCTTATATTTCCACTAAAAATAAAGATTAATGGATAAATAAAAAAAGAGAATGCCGATAAAGGATAGATCTACAACGTGAGTTTTGCGGGGCACTACTAGACATACCAGTTCTCTCTACAGGCTGTTTTGAATCCTTAGACATTACAAATACTTATAACACCCTCAGCAGCGAAAAACTGTCGGAAAAAAAACTTTATATCTTAGTATGATTTCTGACATATTAGTCTACCATATAAAAGAAAGATCGTCGAAATAGGTAGAGCGGTTAGAAAAATATCGAACATCAAACTTTTCTTAAATATTACATTATTCGCTAATTTTGACGAGAAGCTTATTATGACATTTTAAGATTTACGATTTTCATTATAACAAAAACTAATTTTGCCTTTAAATGGGAATTAATAAGCGCCTAATTTCTTGACTTACGAAAACTCAAGTGCACTTCCATTTTTGATTCTACGGACTACACAAATCACAAAGAAGTATTTGTGGAGTAATATGATAAACCAAAAAAACTTATCAATTACTTTTTATACCAAAAACCAAAACGTAAAAACGCCACAAACTCACAAAATAGAGTCTCAACAATGACGTAGTTCTAATTCCATCAAAAGCCTGCCAATATAAAATAATGCATGGCACTCCTTCCTGTGAGTTTTTTTATTCAAAGTTGTAAATTATATTATATGTTACATTCCATGTAATAAACTTGTAAAGTTGGTTTGGAATAAAACAGTTTAAAAGTGGCTAGAGATAAGAGTAGGTTTGTGTTATAAAAATAAGAAGTGAGTGGAAAATCGAAATTATATAATAAACACAGAGTGTTCTAACTAAGGTTAAAAATATCCGGTTTAACCGGAAGTCATGGAAATGTCAAAATGTTGTAACAGCGATCTTGCGAAATTTACCTAAATGAGTCATCAAACGTTTTCGGGAACAATGTCAGGAAACTTAAGGCCGTGATTCTACATGAAAAAATATTGCTAGCAAGTTATTTAAGAAAAAGTCAAAATCTCAATGGTTTCCTAGTAAAGGCCAATCAAAGTTGCATTTTTTATTTTAAATGTTGGGAATATTTAATGTAATTCTTTACGGATCAACTCGCTATTTGATACATAAGTTTAAGGTAATGGACGCTCTTATCCAAAGGTAAAAATGTTTATTTAAGTTGCCACCAGAGGGCACTTTACCTGCAACTGAAATCTTACTTCCGTGAAAACTTTTTTATTTTGTACTCTTACTTCAAATCGATAAATCATACCATTTAGCCGCAAATCGACATTAAAGTTTTATTCAATTAAATTATTGATTTAAATGTCGTAGTCAAGGTACTTGTATTAATACCAGTAGAAATGATATTTGACATTTAGTCTACTTTTCAGTTAGAAAAACTTGTCTAAATGTTCATCATAAGTAATTTATTTCTAATTTAAAAAATGGCTTATCAATATTCGAATGTAGAATATCGGGACATGAACTTTTGCTATGGAAGACAAAATGGAAATGCAGAAGAAGCACGTTGGCTTTACATACAAGTACACCCTGACCGGTATGTTCCATATGCTCAAACCTTTGTGACTGTTCACATAAGACTTGGTGAACAAGATTCATTTATACATCGCGAATATGGTACAGGAACAGCCAAGTCCATTAGAACGGTTGAGGCAGAAGCAAGAATAATTCAAATGATAGAAGAAAACCCGGGTGTCAGTACTCTACAGAAATCTACAACTTGAAAAGTAATTCATGAAGAATTTCTTTATCCTTTCCATTTGCAAAAGGTGCAACCTCTTTATGATGGTGATGAGGTATTACGCCCAAACGTGTGTAATATCATTTTACACAAATATGAAAATGATAATACTTTCATTAATATCATATTATTTACTGACGAGGCTGGTTTTACACGTGGTGGGAGTGTGAATTGTGAATTTACATAACACATCAGTGGGCCATTGAAAACCCACATGCTTATGTAGAAAGGGGATTTAAGTGAAGATTCATGTTAAATGTTTGAGCCGGCATTATAGGCGATTGTCTCGTAGGACCTCACTTTTTTGATGGCTCGTTGAATGGAAATCTTTATTTTTAAGTTTGTTACAAAATGATCTTCCTGGCATATTAGAAGATCACGAGTAAGGATGTGGTTCTTGCAAAACGGCGCACCACCACATTACAGCCTTAATGTCCGTGAATATCTGAATGAGGTATTTCCGGATCGCTGAATAGAAATAGGCGGAGCACTCCCTTGGGCACCCCGTTCCCCAGATCTTAACTCAATGGATTTTTTTTCTCTGGGGGTATTTAAAAACGTTGGTGTATAAAACTACAGTCAATAACCTTGACGATTTACGAGTTCGAATAATACATGGCTGTGAACGTATTAGAACCACGCCCGGTGTTTTTCATCGTATTCGGAGACATTTTCTAAAAGCCGTTAGAAAATGTATCGACGTTAATGGTGGACATTTATGATAAAGTGTATTAGTTGTATTAAGCTGTTATTTGTTGTATAGTTATAATTTAATTGAATTAAACTTTAATATCGAATGCGGCTAAACAGTATGATTTATCGATTTGAAGTAAGAGCACATTATTTGAAGCACATTCCATGACTTGCTACCATTATTTTTCTTGTAGAATCATAACCTTAAGTTTCCCGACGTTGTTCCCGAATACCCTGTATATGTGACTAGGACTTGCGAAGTGAGACAGATAAGAAACTATATCAGGATGCATAATATCTTATAGATCTTATATGTTAATATATAAAACTAACATAAATTGCAATAATTATGGGAAGGTCATTGACCATTTGACGTTAAACACAAGAAGCCATTAAATAGTAGACTTACTTTTCAGAGGTGTCCTCTCCATTGTCAATTTTAAAGTTGACTTCATCATGGAAATATTCCACTTTATATTTTTCGTCTTTGGCATCATCAATTGGGACCGATTTATTGACATATAATTTACTATGATCATTTTCGTCGAGGACTCTACAACATAAAAAACATGATAGTATCTAATTGTTTAAGATATTCACCCTAATGCTAACATCATCTGAATTGTAAATTTCAAGCAAGATCAGACGTATGGGCTTCGCATGTCTCCCCTCTAAAATTTTAAGTTAAATGAATAATAGACAGCCTCATGATTTTAACTAGATACATCAGTTTCAATTATTAGCTGAGACACATTAGTAATGTCACATTATCAGCGATTTAGAGTTATAAGTGATTTTAGTAGAGTTTAAAATTTGCAAAATGCTTTGTTTTTTAAATTCATCATTTTTTGTATGTTATAAGTTAAACTAAACAGGTAGTTTTAAGTGAACAATATCAAAAGTGATGGTATGTGACTGTTACTATTAAAGATGTTCATCTTAGTGTTAAAATCATCGGAAATATCAATTTCATGCCAGTAAATAGCGGCAGGCAAGATCAGCCCTAAAATTTCTTAGGTGTATAATCTTATTTGGATGTTTTTTAGTTAAGAACACTCCATACCTAATGTTTCAATCACGGCGGCATCGCTAAGCGTGCGATGGCAGCTCGATCTCAAGTAGGGCCATGTATCCCTTGATATTTCCGCCTGACCATTGTATGTATGTTTTTTTACAAATTAAGATTTTTTACACAGTACAGAGTATCCCATTTTCGGCACTTTGGTGTTTTTATTTAATTGTATACTATATTTAATTTACTTTTTTTACAATAATGGCGGTCTACGAAAATTATGATATGTTGATTTGTTTCATACAATCTAATGAAAATCACCAAGAAGCTTCGGAATTATATTTACAAAGGTAACGTATTTTGAGCACTATGGTTAGGATAACATCTTGGAGTCCTTTTTGTTCGTATTAGATATCCAGAGAGAAGGCAACCTTTGCGAGACATATTTAGTCGCCTTAAATCAAATTTAGTTGAGCATGGATCATTTATCCAGCCCCGTCCTAAAGGATACACCAAACAAGATAGAGAGAAAAGAAATTAACGTATTGGGTTGTGTAGAAGCGACGCCTTCATCTTCTTGCCAGTAAATAGAGGAAGGAACTGGTGTATCCAAGTCTTGATGCTTAATGAATTTTGTAAAAATATAAATCTCGTTTTGAACTCGATATTTATTTATCCAATAACATCATACAAAGCAGGAGCATCTAATAAGACTAGACCGTGTCAAATTGGATTTACTATCGGATGTTTCGCCTTAGATTGCACGAGGCTTCAGGGGTCTTTACTCCACGAGATCTGAAAACTGAATGAGCTCCCAGAGATTCGAGCAGGCTTTTATACCCGACTTGTGCTCGTCAAACCGTGACCCTATGTTAAAAATATGTTTTTACGTGTAACGTAAACAAAGTTTTTTGTATTTTTGAAGATTTCAATAGAATGTCTAATTTTTCGTTTATAAAATCCTGGAACCGACGCTCGAACCTTGGTTTCTTTTACATGTGTTCAGCTACAGCATATTGAACAATTTGTTTCTTTTTAATACATCGTTCACGTTCCTCAAGCGTAATGGATGCTGAGCGTCCTGTTTCTCACATATATTCTTCTCCACAGGAACAAGCAATTTTATATTCTCCTTCTGTTTGAAAAGGTACATCTTTCGGGTATCGCAAGCATTGTCCAATCTGTTTATTGAAGATTGTAAATATGTTGGACCGCCAAAGTAATCCTATTTTGTCTGTAGTACATGTAGGGCAGAACAACACTTAACGGTGCCTCCTTATAATTCTCCTTCCGCAGAGTTGGATTACTATCTTTTAATTGAGGGCGTAATATCTTCGGTGCAATAGCTATTCCCTCTCAGAGCTTTGGTCAGTTTCGCGGTTTCCGACGTTAGAGAGTCTCGATCAGAAATCGAAATGGCTCTAAATACTAGTGAGTTGATAACCGATTTCTTTTGTACTGTATGGTAGTAGGAATTTGCATTTGAGTATCTATTTGTATGCGTGGGTTTTCTATACACAGAATACCCTAATGCACTATTTTCCTTCCTTTGAACAAATCGTTCCACTAGACTCATTTTCCACTGTGAATTTAATATTGCAATATTGTTGATTAAGGTGGTTCAGAAATATGAGATTTTGCAGTCCATGAGGCCAAACAACAGAAGTATCATCTACATACCTTAACCAGTGTTTTGGTTTTAGTGGAGCGGATGTTAAAGCAATATCCTCAAAGGCCTCCATAAAGATATTCGCTACTACATAACTGCCCCTGAGGTTTGTTCATAAAAAGTTCCTCTAAAAATGATATAAGTAGAAGTAAGACAAGCTTCCACTAGATTTATTAAGTTATTATGAAGATTAGTATGTTCCAATATATCTGATATAATGGAAATATAGTCGTGTTTTAGTGTCGTAGTTTGTGTATAGCGATTCTATATCGATATTACGGGTTCAATTAAAAGATCTGCAAAAGGAGGATGATAAAGAGCCACCGTTAGGTAGTGTTGTTCTGCCCTACATACATGGCACTACAGACAAAATAGGACTATTACTTCGGCGGTCCAACATACGAACATTCCTCCATACACATAAGAAGGCTGGACAATACTTTCAATTCCAAAAGATGTACCTTTTCAAACAGAAGCAGTACGTAAAATGCCTTGCTCCTGTGGAGAACTGTATATGGGAAAACAGGACGCTCAATATCCACTAGGCTTAAGGAATATGAACGAAGTATTAAAAAGAAACAAGTGATTCAATGTGCTGAAGGGTAAACACCAGCATACCACTGGACATATTATAAATGTAAAAGAAACCAAGATTCTAGGGTCGGTTCCAGGATTTTATAAACGAAAAATTAGAGGGTCTATTGAAATCTTCAATCTTAACACAGGGTCACGGTTCGACGAGCACGAGTCGGGTATAAAATCCAGCATGAATGTCTCCGAGCTCATTCAGTGTTCAAATCTCGTGGAGTAATGATCCCTGAAGATACCTTGTGCAATCTAAGGTGAAACGTCGGATAGTAATTCCAATTTTACACTGTCTAATTCCAAGAACCATGATTTTGACCAAAACCCGTGAAAGCTTCCGTTCTATGTTTAACTAGCGATAGGTGGAAGCGGTACATTAACCTTGTGTATTTAAGGCAGCCCGTAAAACCGCCGGACCCCGAGAGAATTTTAAAACGGCAAATAACGAAATATCACTTGAAAGCGGACATCTGAAATTCTACTAGATTACTGGCCTCCCAGAGCAAGAGTATGCCCAGACGTTGCGTATTGCTTTAATGTGAAAGCCAATAAAGACAGGCATAAAGGGATGGAGATACATTTCTAGATATTTTATAGAGTACTTCATTTTTTAATTGCAGAAAAAAAAAATACAATGTCAATATTTATCAACGGCGGTTGAAGAATTTTTTAATTTTATAAACGCCAAAATAATCAAATTTTTTTATAATATATTCAAACTTACATTAAGTTATCATTAGACAATCAAAAACGGTAACTGAATATTTTGGCAAAACTTTTAGTTCTTATAAATAATTAGGTCAGGCAGGAAATGGTGCCGCGTTTTTCCTAAATACTCTTAAGTGCACAATAGACTGCCCTATGATCTGAGTATATCGCATTACAAGTAGTTACATCAGTTTCTTTATTAAGTGAGACTCATTAGTAATCATTAGATCTCTCAGAGATTCAAGTGATTTTAGTGTGTGAGACCGAATGACTAATATTCCATTAATAAAACCTTAATCTAGAGTATCCCTAACACGAAAATTATTAAAATCGACAATAACACCTAAAACAACTGATAACCACAATTGATCTACGCTGTTATTTACGAGAATATTAATAACATTAGAAGTCTGCCGTCTATATAAAACATGACACCGTCACCCCTTGCTCTCTCTGTTTTCGAAATAGTCAATAGTGTGGTATACAGTACATGTCTGCAGACATTTCAGGTCAGTCAGTCAGCTCTCAAAAATAGCGACTGTGCATAGCTTTTTCAAAAGATTGGCGAACATCCTGAAACTTTTTAAAAATAGATATCACTTTGATATGCAGTACCTATAGTAAAACGTGCTTTAGATTCCGGGTCTGATGCGCTGTGTGGATCAACTACTTCTTATTGTAAAAATGTATCAGTCAAATTCAAATTCTCAGGTTTAATATTTTCAGCAGATATCATAGTTGGAATTGACCTACCAGCTGCAAGGTCAGAATTTGCATAAGTTCAGCGATACTGCCTCTAATATCTTTGAAAGCATTATTAAGTCTGTCTAAAATTACAGTTGAGGTTGAAATTAACGTATTGGGTTGTGTAGAAGCGACGCCTTCATCTTCTTGCCAGTAAATAGAGGAAGGAACTGGTGTATCCAAGTCTTGATGCTTAATGAATTTTGTAAAAATATAAATCTCGTTTTGAACTCGATATTTATTTATCCAATAACATCATACAAAGCAGGAGCATCTAATAAGACTAGACCGTGTCAAATTGGATTTACTATCGGATGTTTCGCCTTAGATTGCACGAGGCTTCAGGGGTCTTTACTCCACGAGATCTGAAAACTGAATGAGCTCCCAGAGATTCGAGCAGGCTTTTATACCCGACTTGTGCTCGTCAAACCGTGACCCTATGTTAAAAATATGTTTTTACGTGTAACGTAAACAAAGTTTTTTGTATTTTTGAAGATTTCAATAGAATGTCTAATTTTTCGTTTATAAAATCCTGGAACCGACGCTCGAACCTTGGTTTCTTTTACATGTGTTCAGCTACAGCATATTGAACAATTTGTTTCTTTTTAATACATCGTTCACGTTCCTCAAGCGTAATGGATGCTGAGCGTCCTGTTTCTCACATATATTCTTCTCCACAGGAACAAGCAATTTTATATTCTCCTTCTGTTTGAAAAGGTACATCTTTCGGGTATCGCAAGCATTGTCCAATCTGTTTATTGAAGATTGTAAATATGTTGGACCGCCAAAGTAATCCTATTTTGTCTGTAGTACATGTAGGGCAGAACAACACTTAACGGTGCCTCCTTATAATTCTCCTTCCGCAGAGTTGGATTACTATCTTTTAATTGAGGGCGTAATATCTTCGGTGCAATAGCTATTCCCTCTCAGAGCTTTGGTCAGTTTCGCGGTTTCCGACGTTAGAGAGTCTCGATCAGAAATCGAAATGGCTCTAAATACTAGTGAGTTGATAACCGATTTCTTTTGTACTGTATGGTAGTAGGAATTTGCATTTGAGTATCTATTTGTATGCGTGGGTTTTCTATACACAGAATACCCTAATGCACTATTTTCCTTCCTTTGAACAAATCGTTCCACTAGACTCATTTTCCACTGTGAATTTAATATTGCAATATTGTTGATTAAGGTGGTTCAGAAATATGAGATTTTGCAGTCCATGAGGCCAAACAACAGAAGTATCATCTACATACCTTAACCAGTGTTTTGGTTTTAGTGGAGCGGATGTTAAAGCAATATCCTCAAAGGCCTCCATAAAGATATTCGCTACTACATAACTGCCCCTGAGGTTTGTTCATAAAAAGTTCCTCTAAAAATGATATAAGTAGAAGTAAGACAAGCTTCCACTAGATTTATTAAGTTATTATGAAGATTAGTATGTTCCAATATATCTGATATAATGGAAATATAGTCGTGTTTTAGTGTCGTAGTTTGTGTATAGCGATTCTATATCGATATTACGGGTTCAATTAAAAGATCTGCAAAAGGAGGATGATAAAGAGCCACCGTTAGGTAGTGTTGTTCTGCCCTACATACATGGCACTACAGACAAAATAGGACTATTACTTCGGCGGTCCAACATACGAACATTCCTCCATACACATAAGAAGGCTGGACAATACTTTCAATTCCAAAAGATGTACCTTTTCAAACAGAAGCAGTACGTAAAATGCCTTGCTCCTGTGGAGAACTGTATATGGGAAAACAGGACGCTCAATATCCACTAGGCTTAAGGAATATGAACGAAGTATTAAAAAGAAACAAGTGATTCAATGTGCTGAAGGGTAAACACCAGCATACCACTGGACATATTATAAATGTAAAAGAAACCAAGATTCTAGGGTCGGTTCCAGGATTTTATAAACGAAAAATTAGAGGGTCTATTGAAATCTTCAATCTTAACACAGGGTCACGGTTCGACGAGCACGAGTCGGGTATAAAATCCAGCATGAATGTCTCCGAGCTCATTCAGTGTTCAAATCTCGTGGAGTAATGATCCCTGAAGATACCTTGTGCAATCTAAGGTGAAACGTCGGATAGTAATTCCAATTTTACACTGTCTAATTCCAAGAACCATGATTTTGACCAAAACCCGTGAAAGCTTCCGTTCTATGTTTAACTAGCGATAGGTGGAAGCGGTACATTAACCTTGTGTATTTAAGGCAGCCCGTAAAACCGCCGGACCCCGAGAGAATTTTAAAACGGCAAATAACGAAATATCACTTGAAAGCGGACATCTGAAATTCTACTAGATTACTGGCCTCCCAGAGCAAGAGTATGCCCAGACGTTGCGTATTGCTTTAATGTGAAAGCCAATAAAGACAGGCATAAAGGGATGGAGATACATTTCTAGATATTTTATAGAGTACTTCATTTTTTAATTGCAGAAAAAAAAAATACAATGTCAATATTTATCAACGGCGGTTGAAGAATTTTTTAATTTTATAAACGCCAAAATAATCAAATTTTTTTATAATATATTCAAACTTACATTAAGTTATCATTAGACAATCAAAAACGGTAACTGAATATTTTGGCAAAACTTTTAGTTCTTATAAATAATTAGGTCAGGCAGGAAATGGTGCCGCGTTTTTCCTAAATACTCTTAAGTGCACAATAGACTGCCCTATGATCTGAGTATATCGCATTACAAGTAGTTACATCAGTTTCTTTATTAAGTGAGACTCATTAGTAATCATTAGATCTCTCAGAGATTCAAGTGATTTTAGTGTGTGAGACCGAATGACTAATATTCCATTAATAAAACCTTAATCTAGAGTATCCCTAACACGAAAATTATTAAAATCGACAATAACACCTAAAACAACTGATAACCACAATTGATCTACGCTGTTATTTACGAGAATATTAATAACATTAGAAGTCTGCCGTCTATATAAAACATGACACCGTCACCCCTTGCTCTCTCTGTTTTCGAAATAGTCAATAGTGTGGTATACAGTACATGTCTGCAGACATTTCAGGTCAGTCAGTCAGCTCTCAAAAATAGCGACTGTGCATAGCTTTTTCAAAAGATTGGCGAACATCCTGAAACTTTTTAAAAATAGATATCACTTTGATATGCAGTACCTATAGTAAAACGTGCTTTAGATTCCGGGTCTGATGCGCTGTGTGGATCAACTACTTCTTATTGTAAAAATGTATCAGTCAAATTCAAATTCTCAGGTTTAATATTTTCAGCAGATATCATAGTTGGAATTGACCTACCAGCTGCAAGGTCAGAATTTGCATAAGTTCAGCGATACTGCCTCTAATATCTTTGAAAGCATTATTAAGTCTGTCTAAAATTACAGTTGAGGGTGTCAGTAATCAGTAATATGCGTTCAGTTGAGTCCGAATTAGTGGCTTGTCCATAATTATAATAATTTTCTAAATGTTCACCAGCGGACTTTGTCCCCAAATCGAGAGAAAACCTTCCACGAAATTTCGACAAAGAACAGAGGGCGTCATTTGATAGGAATGACTCTTATAGCAGATGGTTTAATTCCTGAGCATTCTCTACAAACTATGAATTTACAAATGTCACAAATATAAGCAAATTATTTTCTTTTCTTTTAATGTGCTGCTTAAAATGTTGATTCTCTTTATTGGCAATAAATCCTAACACTGGAACCTGTGGGGGACGATAGATCAAAATACAAGAATTCTAACCACACTACACCACAACTTGTTACGTTCTGGACGCGCGTTTCGCTAACCAAATTAGCATCATCAGCAGATGATATAAACTAAAGTAACTTATCCTAACCGAGACTATTCATAGGTAAATGTGGTCAACAATAGAGGGGACTATAGGGAATAGGCCCTCTGTCTTTATTTAGTGCTTTCTTACCACATTTAACTATTTCTATACTCTCAAATGCATCCAATAATCTATTATTAGATACATTTTTAATCAACTTAAGATTATTTATTCCTATTTGGTTTGATTGTTTTCTAAAGCATGTTGGGCAAGGCTTGACTTTTCTGTTCTTCCGTATCTTAAATGTGCCATGTGTTCTTTAAAAAAGCGAATGTTTATGGAGCGTTTAGTTTGCCCAACGTATTTTAGATCGCGGTCATTACAGCTAATTTTATAGATGCCACTCCTCTCCTTCAAGTCGACTTTGTCTTTAGGGTTTCCAAACAGATTTTTCAAACTGTTCTCCGTTTTGTAGGCTACTCTAAAACCTACGTTTTTAAATACTTTTTCTAGACCTCTCGTATATCTGGGATCATATGGGATTACTAGGAACTTATTGGGAGCCTCAGGTGCTTGAAGAGTAGTGGCATCTTTTAACATTTTCTTATGCTTATGTCTATTTACTAATTTATGTACAAAAATACCATTATATCCATTACTTTTAGCTATATTTTTAATCCGATTCATTTCGTTGTTAAAACGTTCTTTACTTGATGGAAAATTGACTAATCTGTGAGTTAAGAAATGAAATGCTGCCACTTTGTGTTGACGGCAATGAAATGAGTTGGATGTTATATACCTATCACTATTAGTAAATTTCCTATAAATATCAAATTCTAATTTATTTATTTCTAATAACTAATGTGTCGAGAAAAGGTAATTGCCCATTGTTCTCCTTTTCATACGTAAAATAAATAGAAGGATATTTATTGTTTAATATTTCTAAGAAAGTGTCCAAATTTTCCGTTTTAGTATCAAAACTAGCAAATATATCGTCTACACATCTATACCACACCCTTGGGAAATACTTGAGTTCTTTTTTGAACTGGGTTTCTAATCTACCCATAAACAAATTTGCAAGGAACGGAGATAAGCAATTGCCCATCGCAGTTCCCTCAATTTGTTTATAATATTTATTGTTGAACTGAAAAAAATTTTGATTCATACATTATTTTGTAAGAAGTAAATATTCATCAATGATTTCTTTCTTCAAATTATTGATTTCAAGTAGTTCCTTAAGGTACTCTAAAGCTAGTGGTATGGGTACACTAGGAAACAATGAGCTTACATCAAAAGATATTAAAAGTTCACCTTCTTTTAAGTGAACATTCTTAATTTTATCTAAGAATTCTAACGAGTTAGTAACCTCAAAGTTATCGTACGAGATATTTAATCTGCTGAATTCTTTTACTAACCATTTTGAAATATTGTACGTTGGTGATCCAACAGCTGAAACAATAGGTCTCATGGACTTCCCAGGTTTATGGATTTTAGGAAGGCAATACAGTTTAGTTAACTGTGGGTTACTATGTGTTAGTTTAAATTTTAGTTTATCGGACACAAGGTTTTTACACTGTTTTAAGGTATTTTTTACTTCTGTTATCATTTTTGATAACGGGTTCTTTTCAATTAAATTGTAGGGACCAGTTTGAATCAAATGGTCTACTTTTTCAAGATAATCTGTTTTGTCTAGTATAACAACCTTATTTCCTTTGTCAGCTTTTAAATAAAAACATTCTTTTTTCTTCAGTCCCTGGATAACTTCAGTATTTTTACAAGACACATATTTTGACTTGTTGTTAACAACGTTTTTTGAGATTTAATTTCTGCAAGCCTCTCTAATGAATCCCTTAGTTGACTCTGGCACGTATTGAATAGAACTTTCGATATTCCCTATAATAGTTGGTAAACTATTTTTTTACTGGAGGCTCTGCAAAATTCAAACCTTTATTGAAAAGGGCGATTTCTCTATTATCAAAGGACTGAGAAGAAGTCGGTGCAGTCGGGCGCAACCAAGTATGACCACATTTACCTATATATAGTCTCGGTTAGGATAAGTTGCTTTAGTTTATATCATCTGCTGATGATGCTAACTTGGTAAGCGAAACGCGCGTCCAGAACGTAACAAGTTGTGGTGTAGTGTGGTAGAACTCTTGTATATTGGCAATAACCATTACAAAAAAGTTTAACAAAGAAACCTAAGTATTTAAACAGCAACTAATTAATGGCGAGGATACACCGGGCTGAAGCTTATCCGTGCGCACCTTGGCTTCTCTTGGAATTTTGAAATAAGTGTTTTGTTTCTATATCGTTAATTATTTTAAACGATTTAATACTGCTATATACAACTTAAAAAGTACTAATAATACATTCTTATTCAATTGTTAAATTTGTTGTTTGATCATGTTCCTGTATATTTCAACATTTTGAACTGATGGGTGCAAAAACCAGGATGTGTTTAAGAAATCATTAATTTGCAATTTTCTACAACTCAACACGCATTTAAAACTGGTAGTGACAAAATTGTGCAATTACATTTCTTTGTAGTTCATATTTTCAGTGGATTGTATATTTAAAAAAAATAATATTGGTTATGATGATTACATAATATAGCAACATTACATTTGTATAGTCATGTTTCATGTATGTATTTTAAATAACTTGGAAAGTATATTTTATAAATTCTTAATATTTTACACAGATGTAACCTTAATTAATCTAAGCAACATTTAATTTTTTTTTACTTAGAGATACCAGTTCATTTGACAAGTTCAACATGCCTAATTGTACCTAATCTAATTAGCCTGATTTCTTTGATATACCTACCTATTATCACTATCATTTGGTGCAATTTTAATACATATTTCCTCCTGTTTGACAGGCACAAAATATTCTCTAAAATAAAAAATAGTGCAAGTGATACAAAATGACATTGGCGTAGTAAGCCTAATTGCCCTCCGTATTTTTGGTGCCCCCCCCCCTTCCCTGTACTATATATATAAACATATATATATATATATATATATATATATATATATATATATATATATATATATATATATATATATATATATATATATATATATATATATATATATATATATATATATATATATATATATATATATATATATATATATATATATATATATATATATATATATATATATATATATATATATATATATATATATATATATATATATATATATATATATATATATATATATATATATATATATATATATATATATATATATATATATATATATATATATATATATATATATATATATATATATATATATATATATATATATATATATATATATATATATATATATATATATATATATATATATATATATATATATATATATATATATATATATATATATATATATATATATATATATATATATATATATATATATATATATATATATATATATATATATATATATATATCAGTATTTTCCTTTAGATCGTAATAATTTCGTATTTTCTTTTGAATCAGATCTCTTTTTCAGTTGTAAATTTGTCACAAAAAACTGTTTGTCGGAATTCGGCTGATAAGAGATTATATAGTGCGTTTCATCTACTCACATCAATTTTGTGGCTTGAATTTTTGTATAGCCCGTTTCACCTAGTCGATTCAGCATAATGTCGCCGTGCTCAAAATGTCGTGGTGATTTGACGGATAAAGCGGTGGAATATAAGATAGTTTGTGACTTCTGCGGTGTCTGGAATTGCTTGGCATGCTCCAAGTTCGCAACCTTAGAGGCTCAAGTAACACGAATGAAATCCAGAGTTATGCTTTATGCATGCAGTAACTGTGCAAATCTCGTCAAATCCCTTGGCAAAGACGTTGGTGGTGGATTGAAATCTCTTATCAAGGATGTAACTAGTAATGTGTGTGCTACACTCTACAGTAAACTCACAATTAAGCTTGATGATGTGAATTCATCTCTTCAAGACAAACTTGTAGCAAACCTTCATGATCTGAAATTAAATCTGAATGTTGTTACCAGCAGCATTAATGAGCTTAAAACTCACTGGATAAATCTAGCACCACTGCAAGTGAAAACCTTTCAGATGTTAAAAAGACTACTATGGCATCTGCTGTTTACGATAAAAAGCTAAATCAGCTGGAACAAAGTAATAAAAACTTGCATACTAAGCTACTCAAACTTGAAAATGAGCTTCAGCTACTTACAGTAAGCAACATTGAATTCTATTACAACTACATCAAACTTAGGACCTCCGCAAATCTCTTCACAGATCCAACCTACCGTTCAAAATGTATCCATGTCCATGAAGCATGGACCTAGGAGCTCTTATTCGTCTAATGGTCTTCAACCCGCTGGTCAACAAAGATCCCAACGACCAGTCAATAACAACAACATGGAGCGCATATCAAGGTCTAATCCAGTAGGAGTCTCAGAGCGCCCAAGTAACAAACCTGTAATAATGTGCCGACAGGGGCCTATTCTCTGCAGGCGAGAGGCGTCAGTGGCTGTATCTGGGGCAATGTGATACAGATACAACTGAGAAACAGTTTTCTGATTATATGGAGAATCAACTATCCATTTCTGATGTCAAATGGTCAGTATTGGACAAAAATGATGATGTGGTTTCATTTAAAATTGGAGTTAAAGAATCACTTTTGAAGGGCCTGCTTGATCCTAACCTCTGGCCGGCAGGCATTGCTGTTAACGAGTTTCGTCCTCGCCATATGGGCGCTAAAGCTTCCACAGCAAATTTTCAGACGCGGGACAGAGACGACCCGTCTCATTAGATCATGCCACCATCCTGTACCAAAATACAAGAGGCTTAAAAACCAAACTTAAACATACTTTTTGTGCTGTTCGTACTCAGTAATTGCACTCACGGAAACTTGGCTTGATTGCAATATCAATGATGCCGAATTTCTGGACTCTCGTTATACAGTTTATCGTACTGATAGGAGCAGTCAAAGCAGTACTAAGAGCCGTGGGGGTGGGGTTCTTCTGGCAGTACATAATCGCGTTAAATCTCATCGCCTGGCAATTGGTGAAGCATCAGTGGAAGAAACGTTGGAATAAAATATAAACATTTTAATTTGTTATTTTCTTAGTAGGTCTTTTAGGCGTTCTTGAAAGTTCTTTTTGAGCTGGATTATATATTCTTCTTGAGTTGCCAATGTCAGGTGACCATTGCAAACATAGTTTAAAGGGCCAGCCTTCTCAGGGTTGATAAAGGAGGTGTTCAATGTTTCCTTTAGATTTTCAGAATCTAGAAAGTCGCCAACAAAACAGGTACTTTTCATATGTACTGAAATATTTGTATTAATCCTATAGATCTGGTTATTCAAATGTCCCTTGTTTATGTGGTATGATTGTCCAATAATTATTATACTGACTGACCAATTAAAGATTTCTCTCAAAAGTGTTAATATTAATGTATGTATTTTTATAATCTTAACATCAGTAGAAATTTTCTAAAGATGCCCTAAACCACTGGGCGAAATGTCAAATAAATAACAAATTAAAATTTTTATATTTTTGGTTCAAGAAAACATATATATATATATATATATATATATATATATATATATATATATATATATATATATATATATATATATATATATATATATATATATATATATATATATATATATATATAATTTCAGAAAATTTCTACTGATGTTAAGATTATAAAAATACATACATTAATATTTAACATTTATATTATACATTAATTTTTATGGTTAAGGAAAGAAATGACTGCCAACATTCATGAGACACACTGTATATAAATCACTCTTAGACCCTGTCCTTTATTTAATGTTATCAGTTAACGCGTTTATCTGTTGAACAAACTAGTTTGCAATCCCCTTTTTTGTTATTTGTGAAATGTAAAAATTATAAAAGTTTAGTATTTACAAGTGAGAACTTTGAAATATTGTAATATTGTAAATAAACTGATACACGTCTTCTTCCATGTCATTGACCTTAATTGTTGTACACTTTTGTGGTTTTCTTGTCAACTGTGTGTAGGGACGTACTGTCTTTTTCATACTTAATTAAGACTGAATGGTTAATCTGTTGAATTGAGTAAGTAGGGAGTGGTTTGTCTTGATTGACCCCACAAAGCAAGTGCATTACAGTGGTCATATGTATACGTCATTAATATGCTCAAGATTACATTTGGATATTGCAATAACAAAGAACACAAGAACTGAATATGTACTGAATGTCACAAAGTCTTCCACCGAAGTTGCCTAAATCAACTAAAAATTCGCACTTAGAAAATCTTATTTTGTGCTCCAATAAATGCATAAATGGATCACCTGACATGGAAATAAAATTAAACTCAAGGTTTGATGATTTGAAAAAGCTAGATTAACTATAAAAAAAAGTTTACCAAAAAAAAAAGAAATTTATTCATCGGCTTTAACGAAACTCTAAATCCTTCGAGCAAAAGACTCGGGAAGTAGAAAATCACTATCTACAAGAAATTAGCTTTCTTAAAAATTTTAATAAAAAGCTTCAAATGAGTCTAAGAACCGAAAACAACAGGAAGTAGATAAAACTACGCCAAAAATATCTAAAACTAATATTGCCTGGTCCAAAGCATCTCAGACAAACTTGGTATTACAAAAGGACGTCTCAACAGGAATTTTTCCTCAGAGAAGGGAAAATGAAGTCAGCAGTAGGGAGGAAGCCACAAAGGGTTTTAAAAAATGAATGGAAACTGCACAGAACAGGAAAAATGGGAACGATGCAGAAACTAACGCCACTAGGAACATTAACTTAGGATTGGAACAAATTAAAAAATGGTTACCACATAAAAGGGAAAAAAAGTCAAGCTGTAGAACAGGAGGCTGAGAAATATGTTAGGGTTACATGTACAGAAAAGGGTGTAGCACTCAGTACTAAGAAACCAAACACAGTGTAACAGTGACAACCTTTCAGACAAACAGACGAATATTGTATTCAAAAATACAAAAAAAATTGCTAGGCAGGATTACATCATGTTATTCCTAGGCAGAGAAAATACAAGAATGGGCGGCGCTATCAATCAAATGTTTTGAGAGAAATCTTTAATTGGTCAGTCAGTATAATAATTATTGGACAATCAAACCAGATAAACAAGGGACATTTGAATAACCAGATCTATAGGATTAATACAAATATTTCAGTACATATGAAAAGTACCCGTTTTGTTGGCGACTTTCTAGATTCTGAAAGTCTAAAGGAAACATTTTACACCTCCTTTATCAACCCTGAGAAGGCTGGCCCTTTAACCTATATTTACAATGGTCACCTGAAATTGGCAACTCAAGAAGAATATATAATCTAGCTAGAAAAGAATTTTCAAGAACGCCTAAAAGACCTACTAAGAAAATAACAGAGACAAAGGATTTGACTCTAAAAGCAAATTAATAGATCAGATGGGTGCATTACTTTATTCTAGATAAATATCCAATATCTTCGTAACAAAACAAAGAACTTGAGGCATTTTTAAAATCAGGTGAGCATAATATAATTTGCATAAACACGGGCTTAAAAGGGATGAGTACGATCTGAGCCTGTTGAGTGGGTTTGTCAGTGTTATTGGTTTTTGTAGAACTGAGTATTTACATAATGGCGTTGAGAATGGTGTGAATGCGTCAGCGATTGAAGGGGTTTCAGCTATCTTTGGAAATACATTTTGAGGTGTGTGGTATTGCATGTAGTGATGTAAAAATTGGAAATGTTTATAGGTCACCTTCTGGAAACCTTGAATTGCTTATTCACAAGTTGGCGGATTTACTTAGCACATTGGATATTAAAAAAGGTATTGTCGTGACTGGACATTTTAACGTTCACTTCGAAAATAAAAACATTGGAAGCCAACTGGTGTATACTATTTTCAGATCTTATGGTGTATCAAAAACAACATCAGATTATTCAAGGGTTCAAACATATATATAATAATGTCTCTAAGACCGCCTTTAGCTCCTGGACGACAGATTCCGCGTTATCTGACCACGTTGGCATAACATTTCGCCTCGGGAACATACAAAATACTGTTCAGTCTCTTAGAGTGAACTGCCCGCCCATAACCGATGCCGCTCTATTTAATCTGCGTCAGCACATGGGATCCCTGGATTTCTCATTTGTGAACAGTCAGGAATCAGCTTCAGGCGAAAACTATACACATTTTTGTTTTTTAGAGAAATCTAAAATGTTTCAACCGAACAAAAATAAACAATCTTAAATCCATTTTTTTAACGCTGAATTAAGACAAATGCACAAAATACTTAAATACAAAGATCACACCCAGATCACACTGGGTCCTGAAATTCTGTGGAACCGAGCAGTTTTAATGTCAAGCTTAAATTTGATACAGACTGAAATTCCCTTTTTAAGTTTCGACAGATCTCTTTTATTGAACTGCGGGACATTATTTCAGGGTCTTAAAAATACACCAAGCAAGGATGCATATGATATTACCACAAAAATGAAAAAACTCTTAAGGAAATTATTGTTTACCCCTTCTGTTAAATCAATTGCTTTTCCAGACTGCCTTAAGTTATTAAAGGTTGTTGCCCTGTTGAAAAAGTGTGATTGTTAGGATGTGAATAACTATTTCCTATGTTTGCAAAGATCTTTGAAGTTACACTTAAGACACAGTTGACTGATGACGCAGATATTTGTAAATTTCTCAAAAACGGTTACCTCTAGCATTGTTGAACAAGTATTCCTTTTTTGCTTAAAAAGGTGTAAAAATAAATTTTATTCACAAAAAATTCTAAAAGTTTTATTATCAAAAAAGTTATGGCAGATTAAAGTAAATAACAAAAGCGTACGCAAATGTAATTTCGTGAAAAGCAACTTCTCAGTTGAGTAAATTGTAATAATTATGAGCTAAAACACAAAGTCGACATCATCATCAGTATAGGAGTCGCGATACCAAGAAAAAATAATACAATTGTAGGAATTTATAAAGCCGACATTTTAAAACTACATCTATTTCCAAGAAATTTTTATAATTTTCACTAAATTGATTACTATATTGGTTTCTGAGATATAACACATCTTTTAGCAGAACAATAGTTTTTCTTCAGTTACCTATCCTGAAATATGTTTTTTTTATGTAATAGTATCTTTCTACTTTTGAGTTTTTGCCTTAAATTATATTTTAATGTAAATCAAGTTTCTAAATTTAATATTTAAAAAATATGGCCAAAAATGATAGCTTAATTGGAAAAAAATCATCATTTTACTAAAACACAGGCTATATTTCAGAAACCAATAAAGTAATCAATTTGGCGTAAATAACAAGTCTTAGAAACATGGTTGTATTGCACTTTATCTAATTAATCCATAAATTGCTCTGATATACCTACCCATAATCGTAATCACTTGATTCAATTTTAATTTCTATGTTCTCCAGTTTGTCAGGTGCAGATGTCTCAGATTCTCTAAAAAGTAAAATTAAATGTTGATAAGTTTGGGTACAATTCTAATTAAGAACTATCCTGATTATCTCAATAAGGTTCATAATATATTTATTTATGTCAGTTGATATCTATAGTAATTATTGACAATGTCATTTAAAATATATTTAAACATATCCAGATTATAATAAAATAGAATACTGGGGATACTAAAATCTATCAAAGACAAACAACTATATATGTGCATTACATATACAAACTGTAAAAGCCTCTGTTAGGTAAAAGCTTTCTTACTTGTCTTCTATAGTGCAGTTAACTTTTAAGTAATTTCACTTTTCAACAAATCTGTATCATGCCTCACTGTAAAAATTTTTTTGCAGGAGTTTTTCTAAATAAAATTAACTTGAATTAGCATTGTTAAATATAATGTATGATTATTCTAGTTGCATGTAGATGATGTTTCTGAACAGTTACAATCTTCTTCGGATACTCCTTGACAAACATTAATGCCTTTTCCAACACAATTCATGGAAGCGACATTATCCCATTGACTTTAAAGAGATGTTTGCAGGATTGAGGAGGAGGAGGATTATTCAGAATTCAAATTCAATATTGCAAAGAAAGTTGCCATAGTGTCTCTGATTCCCATAGCTTCTAATTTTAATAAAAAGGAAATTGTTCAAACTGTGTCAAATGCATGGGTCAGAGCAAAGAAGAGAGCAAAAGTGTAATTTCCATAATCTATTGATGTATAAACTATACAAGCTCATATGCCCATGTGTTAGTTGATAAGTCCTCCAGGAACCATGCTGATCAGTGACGGCTCCTCAGGGGCGGCAGGGTCAGCCGGGACCGGAAAATATACAGGGAAAATTCTCTTTTTAAAAAAGTAGGTAAATATTTTTGAAAAATAATTTTGCAAACATCCTAAAAACACACAAAACCAAAATGTAGTTTACTATTTTTTGCTATTTATTGCTGCACATTGCTAAATAGGTAGGTATTCCTATTATTGTTGCTTGACTAACATACAAATAACGCCATTAACAGCAGTCCGTGGGCCACCGTCCAGAGATATTCTAATATATTTATTATAAACTGTGGCTCGGCCAGCCGATTCCATCCTCCCACATGCTAGACTTCAGCTACTAATTCACGCGGTACATAGTACGTTCGCATACATCTCCATGCTATAACGTTCGTCGTAGCTTATATCACCCAACACAGGCCCGTCTCGATGTGGCAGTATTCCCGAAATTTTTCCCAATTGAATACTACCATTTTTCAGGTATTAATTGTAATTATTATAAAATGATACTACTTATGTTTAAATTAATTTGTTAGTTCTTTACATTAGTCATGACTAATGATAGTTAATATATTATATTAGTAATTTTCACTCCATGCTACATGTTTAAATATGGTGACGAAATGTGAAGTGAATATTTTAAAATATCATTTGCAATTTGTTTTATAAGTCAGCCGGCCACATCGTGGTTCTTGCTGGACAATATACTTTTTTGGTTGTGTTGTAACATTTTTTTCTTATTTATTAAATTTATACCCTAGCCTAGATCTGCTTAATATAGGTTGGTTGTTATCATTGAAGAAATAAACGGAAAATAAAAGACTAGTATTTGACCATATTTGGACGCAGCACCAATTAACACCACATTGGCCTCAAGGGCGATTTTAGGAAATCTTTGGGGGAAGGGGGGTGGGGTTAATTTAAAAAAAAGTTTGTTAATATATTTTATTGCAAATGGTATGAGAACAACATAAATACCCATATTTTTTATCATACTTGTTGTGGCATAAGTGAAAAAAAAAACAGCCTCTAATAAATAGTTATCGAATAACGTCCAATTTTTTCCTGCAGCAAATTTATTAATTACATTGTTTATATTTACATCAATACTCTATCTATGGATATGCAAGAGACCCAATCCAGCAGGTCGTTCTTGCGCTATAGTTCCTAGCCAAGTTTTTAGTCATAATTTTCACGTAAAAATATGTAAATTACACATGATGTTTGATCGGTGTGGGGGAGGGGAGGGGGTAATTACCTCATTACCCCCTCGCGGTAAAACCGCCCTTGATCAGATTTGAGCCTCGGCCGACCCTAAATTTTGGAGTAAGAGCTGCCACTGATGCTGACTATCAGAGAGAAGCCCACAAACATCAGCTACATCCTTTTTTTTTATGATGATAGTATTATTGGCAATAATATTTCGAGCAGCTTGGGCATGTTGTAGTCACTGATTCACATGCCTTTGCACATTTTTCAGATATAGCAACTTTATTTTGGAACGCTTTTTTACAAAGTTTTACCCTATGACCATTAATTTGGAATAGTGGGATTAATAGGCACTGTTTACATACATCTTCAGGAATTAACGAGGATATCAAAATTTGGTAAAAAGCATTAATTTAGTGGAGTAAAATGTAAAGACCATTACAGTAAAAAGTAACTTTGGGAAAAAATCAATTCTGCACGATGGTTTAAAAGATAATAACTTACCAGAGAGTATAAGTCATAAAACAAAATTATCAATATTTAAAAAACAAATAAAAATGCATTTTTATAAATATAAAAATGAATAGATTTTTTTTAGAATATTTATTTCAACCTAGTTTTATATTATATTGAATTATAATATAGGAGTTTTTTCATTTGTTACAAATTTATTATTATTTTTTTTATACGTTACATTCCATGTAATAAACTTGTTACGCCTAAAATAGAAATAACACCGTCACCACTATAGGCGTCCCAACGCTAAGAAAAACAAAAACTTTAAAAATTTCAGATTTCCCATTTCTCAGACAATTTTGTTATATGCATCAACTTAATTACTGGTTACTGTAGTATACATGGAATTGCACTAAAATTCCGAACATAATTTCTTGCAAATTAACAGAATATCAAAATTTCTCATTTGAAAGGCAACTTTTTAATTGAGTAAATTGTAATAATTAAGTTAAAACAAAGCCCATGCCATCATTAGGATAGGAGTCGCGATGCCAAGAAAAAAAATTAGATGACTGTGGGAACTTTTAAAGCCTACATTTTAAACCTACGTCTATTTTAAGACTTTTTTGTAATTTACGGTAAATTGACTACTAAATGCGATTATTTACGCCTAAAACAGAAACAACACATTTAAAAAATCTCAGATTTCAAAAATATGTCTTTTCCTTAGACATTTTAGTTATTGCATCAATCTGATTACTCTACTAGTTACTTAGAATACAGATGTGCACTAAATTAATTACTATATTGGTTTCTGAGATATAGCATGACTTTTGGCAGGATATTTTTTCTTCAATGAATTGTATTGAAAACATTATATCTTAATGTAAATCAAAAATATCTCTTTTTTAATACACCCACCATCAAAAGTCTTGGACCCTTTTATTAGATGCAATGCAAATATACTTCAAGACTGCATACCTTCAGAAATAACTGACCCAGCGAAGTAATTAAAAATAAGGGCTACCACTGCTTCTTATCTGGAGCATTTAATTATGATCAGAACGCTCTACTGTGTAAGATTCTCCAAATGTTAATTAGTTTTCTAACATCCTATTGAGCATTCTAATCACAATTGAATGTCCCAGTTAAGGGACAGTGGTAGTCCTGTTTTTTGTTGACAGTATGTTTTAATCACTTCCCTCGAAAAATTATTACTGAAGATATGCGGACTTGAACATTGCAGTGCATCTTATAAAGAGGTCCAACACTTTTGCTGGTGTGTGTATTTAAAAAAATATGTCCAATAATAGTAAAGTAATTGGACATTGAAATAATTATTTCACTAAAAAGACCATGTCAGAAACCAATATAGCAATCAATTTAGTGTAAATAACAAACATGTCTCAGAAACATGCTTGTATTGTACTTTATCTAACTGGTCTATGACTTGCATTGATATACCTACCTATTATCCCAATCATTTGGTTCAATTTTAATTGTTATGTCCTCCTGTTTGACAGGCACAGATGTCTCAGATTCTCTAAAAAGTAAAATTAAGGATAGATAAGCATGGGTACAATTCTAATTAACAACTATCTTGATTAATTTATAAACAAGCATAAAAAGCATTTTGTCACGAACACTAAAATCATAAGGTCTAACTCTATCATAATGGGAAAGTAGATTAAATTTGCAAAAAAAAACATAAAAACTGTAGTTTAATATCTTCTTATGTTTCAGAGTTACTGCGAAAAGAATCATACGAAGATATCAAACTGCAGTTTTCAAGTTTTTTCATGCAAATTTATTCTGCTATCCAGTTATGATATCAGAGTTATACCTTGTGATTTAAGTTTTCGTGACAAAATAAAAACAACACATCAATTTTATTCCAAACTATTGTGTACTACTGGAAACGACATCTAAAGGTATTTAAATTTCTCTTCCAAACAAGCTCAAGTTTACGAAAAGCGAATAAGTTCTTTAGAAGTTACACTGTTTTAAATGATTACACTTTCAATAGCTTCCCCCACTCTCATTAAGGCAGGTACGCCAATGAGTCTTAGTCCAAAATGATGCAAAATTGTTCAAGCTTCCTTATGATGTTAATAAAGTTATATCTTGGGGAATTTTCGAAGAAATTTACAATTCTAATATTCGCTTTTTGATTGTGCCCCTTGCAGCCAAATCCAGAATTCAAAAAATAATATCCAAGATTTTCTTATGGCCACCTTAGTAATGATTTTTTCCCTGAATTTCTATGTTTTTTAATTTACTTTTAGAGATATTAAATAAATCAATTATCATATCTTTTACTGCCCTGTTATCAGATGTGTATCTTTCAAGGGTTAACATTTCAAAGCATAAAAGCTGTATTATATGAAATCAATATAGGCTATATATGATAAACATTATATTTTAGAAAATAAATATATCTAAGGAACCTCTTTTGTATCCTCTAAAACCTTAAAATATAAAAATTGTTTTGGTGCCCATAACACATCACCATATTCCAGTTTTGATCTCATCAGTGGATAATATATGACTATACACGTTTTCCAATTTCTGAAACCTCTGACAAATCGCAATACAAGATTTAACCTTCTACTGCACTACTCAGACAACTTCATAATATAAGTTGTGAATCTAAGATCACTAGTGAAAACAATCCCCAAACCAGATATTTGATTTACTGTTTATTTATTTATTTTCAAATGTATAAACATTTACAGTATAAAATTGTTTTAGACTAATTTAAAATAGTTCTTTTGGCCATCAGCTAAAATTTATTCTCTAACACATTAAAAAATCCAGATTTGTGTAAAAATTATTTACAGTAGTTGATATTTTATTTACATGACTAAACAATAAATACCATGCTCTACAGTTTGGTATATGTAAAAGGGTTTGTTTATGAGTTTGATAGGTAGGTATACGAATCTGAAATACTCCAAGGCATTCTGAACTTTTAATTATATTGTTAAGAATTTTAAAGGTAAAGCACAAATCATAATACTCCCTTCTACCGATCAGTAATTCTAAATCAAGATTGATACCATTACAAAAAAGTTTATATTTTGCATATTTAATAAAGTTATGTTGCACATTTTCTAATATATTAGAATGTATTTGGTAATACAGACAAGAGCTGTATATAATAATTTTAAAGCGAATGCATTCTTAAAGTACTTAGTTGTTCTCTTAATAAACCATAACATTTTATTGGCTCTACCAATTATGTTCTTTATATGATTTGTAAATGTTAGCTTGGTATCCAAGTAAACTATATTCTTTAATTGACTAAACCCCATAAAATAACACTTATCAGTATTGAGTGACATGTCATTAGGCTGACACCAAGAAAAGACCACATTTAGATCATTTTGCAAGATGACAGTGTCTTGAGCAGATGATACTCGACGAAACAACTTCATATCATCAGTAAACAGCAAAAAGTTGGAGGAGAGTAATTTACATAAGTCATTAATAAATAAACTAAATAAGAAAGGCCCCAAGTGGGATCCTTGGGGTACCCCAGATGTTATGTTAAAATTTGCAGATAAATGTCCTTCAATTTTAACCTGCTGTTTTCTATTTGACAGATATGAAGCAATCCACGAGAATAGGTTTTCTGAAATTTCATAACTGGCCAGTTCTGAGAGCAGTATGGTATGGTTGACCTTGTCAAATGCCTTTCTAAAATCCATGTATATTAAGTAACATTAATAAAAAATGCAAAGTACTCATATTATAAGACATTTGCTCAAAAAAATTCTGGGGATTCAAAAAAACTTTGGAAAATAATAAAAGATGCTACAAATGATCAAAAAGATAGGTCAGAAATCAAAAGTGTTATGAATTCAGAGGGAATAGAATTAAGAAATAAAAAACAAATAGCAGAGGTATTTAATAATTATTTTTCAAATGTAGGAAAAGAGTTAGCAAACAAAATCAAAGGGTCGGGGTTGTCTGAGGGATTAAGGGGAGAGAGAAAGTCATTAAATTCCTTTTGGTTGAGTCCAGCGACAGCTACCGAGTTGGATAAACAAATAAAAAGCCTTAAGAATGTGAGAGGCGGGGAAGATTGCATTTCATCTGACATAATTAAAAAATATAAAGGAAATCTTTTGGCACCGCTATTACATATAGTAAATGTGGTTTCAGTACTGGACTGTTTCCCGATATATTGAAATGTGCTACAATAATCCCATTACATAAACAAGGTGACAAAAAGTCAACAAATAATTATAGGCCCATTGCGTTGACCAGTACAATAAGTAAAATAATAGAAAAATGCTTCTGATCCAAATTATTCTTTTTTGGAAAAATACAAACTTCTGAATAAAAATCAATTTGCGTTTAGGGCAAACTCCAGTACTGAAAATGCTTTGTGTAGGATCACAGAAACAATACTAAAAAAATTGGATCAGGGAAGAAAGGTGATGGGTATCTTTCTCGACTTATAAAAGGCTTTCGATACTGTGGCGCACGGAATTCTACTACGTTGCTTAGATTCCATGGGCATAAGAGGAACATCTTATAATTTAATTGAATCTTACTTAAAAAGAAAACATTGTACCAATATCTCGGGAGAAGTTAGCGATAAGAAAGATGTGGAATTTGGTGTGCCACAGGGTACAGTGCTTTCAACCTTACTTTTTAATATATACATTGATGGTATTATGTCAATATTGCAGGATAATGGCGTAGTATTCTGTTTTGCTGATGATTCGGGTATAATTCTCTGGGGGAATGATTGGGATAGTACTAGAAGAGCAGCAGAGGCTGCACTACAAAAAATTAAAAGATGGCTGGATGATAGTTTACTTTCATTAAATGTACAAAGCAAGTGAAAAAGCAACAAAACTAAATTTGTTGCTTTTTCACTTGCCTCCAGGTACTTACCAGATTATCATAGTTTAAAAATTCACGATTATAACTGTGCAATGTATAATAATACGTGTAAGTGTGTAAATACTATTGAAAGAAAATCTTCCTTGAAATATTTAGGAATATTTTTAGATGAAACATTTACATGGAATGATCAAATCAACTATGTAACAAATAAGATAAGAAAATTGATTTTCAAGTTTTATGAATTAAGAAACATTCTAACTTTAAATACCTTAAAAAAAGTATATTATGCACTGGTAGAGTCAATTATAAACTATGGCATTGTTGTATGGGGTTGTGCTGGTGTGACAATTTTGAACAGACTTCAAGTAGCCCAGAAATACATTATTAAAATTATGTTATTTAAAAACAAAAGATATCCTACAGAATTGGTTTTTAAGGACAGTAAATTGCTAAATGTTCGCCAGATGCATATTAGGGCAATAGCAAGATTTATGTTAAAGATGCCATATTACAAAAAATCAATTGGCCATGGGATAAATACAAGAATGGTTGCACAAAATAATGTCATGCTGCAAAATCCCAGGCACACCACTTGTCAGGTTCATATATATTGTCTAGGTCCAAAAATCTTTAATAGCCTTTCAAACACAATTAGAACAACCCCATATTATAAATCTAAGAAGGAACTAAATAAATGGATCCTCAGTGGCTGCTACACACTAAATTGAGTATAATCTGTGATGATAATGGTTGTTATTGTTTATTCTTAATATTGATACTGTTATTGTGTATTCTTGTTATTGTTTATTCTTAATATTTAATATTGACCCATATTAATTAGTGTTTAAACTTGATCCATTAATTCGATAATTACAAACTAACAGAAACAGATTAGTATAGACAGATTATTTCACGAAAGGCATTGGTCAGAACCTTTTCGATATAGTTCTCAAATAGTTTCTGCCCTGTCTTATGGTCTACTGGCATGGAGCAATTCTGCAAACATTGATCAGGTTCTCATAAGTCAAAACTGAATTCTCAGAATTATATTTCAACTACCATTAAGGGCCTCATCTCGCCCAGCTTTTGCTTCTGAGAAGATACTTACTCTGATAAACCTTTATGTTCTCCAGTGTGCTTGTATTATTTTTGAACATCGTTTCAGCTATTTAAAATGGAGTGATATTAATCATTACGAAACACAAAATGCAGACAAGCTTTATGTGACCAGTGCGAGACTGACTCAGATGCAGGAAGGACCTGAGATAAGTTCTCTGAAGGTGTTCAATCATCTACCTATATAAATTAAAGAAAAACCCAACTATTTTCATTTTAAAAGTCAATTAAAGGCCATATTAGTTGCAAATCCTTTCTACTCTTTCAAAGAATTTTATTTGTTTCATTTTTGATGACTTGTATAATGGTGTAGATTTTTAGAATATCTGATGTACACCATACTATTGTATTGTATTTTATTTAAATGTATCTTCTTTATTTTATTTTATTTTCATTTTATTTAATTTATTTTTTACATGACAATTCCAATGCATTCTGTATGTGTATGGAAATAAACGATTTTGATTTTTTGATTTTGATAACGACGAAGATAGAGAGAGTGAGAACATAGTTTTAACACTCCGTTGGGTATGCCATCAGGACCTTACCTACGTCGATCTGAGATAACAGTTTTTCTATCTCATTTGGAGAAATTCTTATGTCTGATATTACCACAAATCTGTCAGGGGAGATACTTATATTGCTGTTTGTTTTTGGATTATAGACTGATGCAAAAAACTGGGTAAAGAGATTTGCTATATCTGTGTCATTGTCAGCCTTTCTGGAATCCGAATTCAGTTCTCAGGAATAGAACCATGATTGGTCTGAGAGCGAACAAAGTTCCAAAAATATTTAGGATTTTCATTAATAGCACTTTCCACATTTTATATATAATAATTAAAACATTGCTTTGCTAATGATACATTGTCTGCACAATAAAGAAAAGGGATTATAATCAGCATAATTTTTTGTTTGCCTATACTTTTTGTGAGCAATTTTTTTCTCAAATATTAAAGTTTTAAGTGTGTGTGAAAACCAGACTGGAAATCTGCTATTTGAAAGACACTGTTTCACAGGTACAAACAGATCAAAACAATGGTACACAACAGAGTAAAAATTGTCATCCAGTCATATGAAAGAAAAAGTTATTAATGAGCCCAAAATTGGCTGATTTGAAGTCATAATAAAAGCCATTTGGTTGTTGCAAATAGTTTGTTTTTGTACATTTTATTCTGAGTGTTAATGCTGGATGATGGAGATCACAATTTACTACACCAATACATTTGACAACAGAATCAATTTTGATATTAGTGTTAGGTTAGCCCAGGTTTGTCAATAAAATCATCATTAAAGCTATACCCTTCATTAAAGCCATAAAATTACATTTTAAATCATTGAAAATCATATCTGAAATACACACACACTCTGAAGTGGTGTAATTGGTGGAAGTCCCAGCAGATTTAATGTCATGTTTAAAAAAACAGATACCTATATAGTATATCTATATCTATGTTGTGGTTTTTTAAATCTGAATTTTAAAGAAAACTGGAAAGCTTTGGCAACAGTGT
Organism: Kuschelorhynchus macadamiae; assembly: GCA_030620095.1. Lineage (NCBI taxonomy): Eukaryota > Metazoa > Arthropoda > Insecta > Coleoptera > Curculionidae > Kuschelorhynchus > Kuschelorhynchus macadamiae. Next base: position 497,924 of record JAUTXW010003004.1, read on the forward strand.
ACAGAGTACAGATATTGTGTTTTCAATGTCATCGTGACATAATAAAAGAGAGATTTCCCAATGTATTGCCTGAATATTTATGATTTTCAAAATCCATTTTCTCAAAAACTACTGGATCCTTCACACTTTTTAAATCTGGAAATTGCTACTAAAAATAAACCCTTTTTAATGGTTTTTGAAATTTTCAAAATTCGTGGCTACCTATAGTGTTATAGCCCCATACTAAATAATTAAGCAGAAACAAAAAAAAATTGTGAAATAATTATAAAAATGCCTCTGGTAGATGCTTCAAATTCAACTCCTCAATGCATTAATGGTGTGTATTGCTGGCTTTATACAGACAAATAAAATAAAATAAAAATAAAATAAGAACTGGTGACTGACTTTCACATGCAACTCAAATAAGAATATTAAACAGGCCACTTAGCTGTATATATATATATATATATATATATATATATATATATATATATATATATATATATATATATATATATATATATATATACTTTCCCTATTCATTTTTAGGTTAAATAAAAATACTTAAAAGATGAAATTTGGCCATCTTCAAAGGTATCTGATATTTTTATTTCACCTTATTTGCCTATGTGAATTGTCTAATGGTATTCATGTATTTTAATTCTTATATTATTTTTATTTTGTTATCTACCTTTATAAACTCACCTCATAATATCAGAAAAACACCATACCAACAATGAATACAAGTTAATATTTACTAACCTTTGTATATCTCTGACAACATCCTTGGTGATATCTCCCTCTGTAGTATGCTCAAGTGGAGATATTAAAATGTTGCTAGTTGGTGAGCTACTGGGTGACTCATTTTTTACTGTACTTTTAAATTTTATTACATCCATAAAATTTCTTGACATAGCACGATCCATTTGACTAGAGCAATGTATGGACTTATTTGCTAAACTGTTAAAGTTTTGTTTTAAAACATTCTGCAATGAGAAAGAGTCATCACTTGAGGATACAACTCTATCACTTGAGAAACTTATATTATTATCATTTATTAAATTATTATCTGAATTATTAATAGCAATGTTAGGATTATTAGGCTGATGTTCTTCAGATATAGTTGTAACCTGATCTGAATCTGTGTTACATGAGCTACTATATAATTTACTATCTTGTGAATCTGCTTCAAAAGGTTCCCTTTTCACTTTTTTATTACCTGGGCCAAGAGCATGTAAGTTTATTTTTTTGGCCCGATTTTCTTTTATTTTCCGTCTCTTCTTGGCTTTGTTATCCTCTGACATAATTAAGTCTTTACACATGCCAATTGCGAAACACTTATCGAGCCTACATTTTTGGCAAAATCTTCTAGTTTCAGTTGTGATCTCACAGTCATTTGTGAAAGGACATCTAAATTCTTTTGGCTTTAGAGCATTTCTTCTAAAAAATGTTTTACAACTTTCACATGTAATCGCTTTGAAATTACGGCCTAATGCTTTGGCACTACAAACTGCACAAATTTTTAAATCCACTGTGTTTTTCATCTTTTTACAGTAGTCGTACAGTTAACAGTAAATTATACGTACGTATCTGATAGCACCTACTCATGCTTTTCTGTATTTGTGACACTTTTTTATTTAATTGCGATGACGATAACCAGCTTTGTCTTGATTATGGAACAGCCCCCCATCGTCTTGATAACATGTTTGTATTCATGTATTCAGTATTGTTTGTTTATATTATGTTCATGCCATCCTCAATTCTAAACTTTCGTTATTTGACAGTTTTGACAGAAGAACCCTGATTAAGCGCGGAACACAATACACAATGCAATTTACGTCATTCGTTTCCGTCCATTTACGTCAAACTTTATTTTTCTTTCTGTATTTACCGGTGTTTTGTCAGATATTTTTTGAAATATAGATTATAAACGTTTATATTTAGTTCCAACGTAAAATTATCCCCAATTTTTGTACCATAAATATATACTTCTTTTTTAAGTTTCCTTTTTACTTACAACGAATACGGGGGCTTCATTGTGTTCATCACCGCATGCCGAGTCTTGTTTGCATTTCTTTTTATTGTACAAAAAAAACTTCAGATCTAAAAACCGCATTGCGTTTAGGTTAGCCCTGGTTAGTATCTATATAAAAAGGTTTATCTATGGTAAAACAAGGATTGTCAAACGAGAGATTCAGGCAAGCGTCGGAACTCGTGCTGATGTTTAAGAATAAAAAATGTGCTCGCCTCACGAGCGTCGCTAGCTAGCCTTGTTTATAGATATAAGGGCCGCTAGTAGCCATAATGCGCGGAACATAATGGAAGTTGCGAAATTCGTTTCGATCTATTTACGTCAAACTTTATTTTTCTTTGTGTATTTTCCGGTGTTTTGCTAGCTACTTTCTTGAAATATAGGATATAAACGTTTATATTTAGTTCTAGCGTCAAGCCGAGTTAACAGTATAGGATTTATTAAAAAAAATCCTTGTTCAAATATAGAGCCACTTTTTTATATCATTTCAGAAAAAACCTAACTAGGGCTAACCAAATGCATTATTTCCATTTTTAATACGCAATACAACTACAAAAAAATTGCATACATTTTGTTAGAGTAAAAAGTTTTAGTACGGGACGCACTTTTTTTAATCTTAAACATCTGCACGAGTTCCGCCGCTGGCCGAGTCTTTCGTTTGACAATCTTTGATTTAATATAGATACACTTCATATAGATACGCTTTTTTACATCATCCAAAAAAAGAACCTAACCGGGGCTAACCTAAACGCAATATGCTTTTTAAAAGACATTTTTTTGTACCTACCACAAAAAAAGCATTTCAACCAAGACTCGGCAAGCGGCGGGATTCGTGCGGATAAGTATACAAATTCACATTGATCCGTCCGAGACGTAATACAAGCCCTAGGTCTGGAAGCAAATTGTTTATTCTTTATTCTTGCCGAGTCTCGGATGAACTATTTTTACTTGTTGGCACCAAAAAAATGTGTTTTAAAAAAGCGAATTGCAGTCAAGTTAGGCCTGGTTAGCATTTTTTCTGGGATGAAGTAAAAAAGCGTATCTATACAAAAAGGTATATTTGTATTAAGGTTGTCAAATGAAAAACTCCGCAAGCAGCGAGACTCGGCGGATGTTTAAAAATAAAATTGTGCGGTCTTCAACCATCCCCGCTATTCACAGATAGTTCAATGTGCTTCCTTTGTTGTTTATATGGCCGGATTATAATGAAGTTTATTGAGTATTGAGCATGAACTTCCCACTTCCCAGCTCTGTGTAGGGTATTTGGATTTGGATGCGGCGAATATGTGTTCGAATCCCCATTTAGGTGGATGATTTTTTTGGTCTTTTTGTATCAAAACTTATTATCAAAAATGCGGATTATGTTAAGTTAGGAAAGGAGTCTATATTGAAATAGGGATTTTTTAACAAAAGCCATAATGTTAATGTTAATGGATCTGTCCCGTTAGCGTTAGGATAGCCCAGGTTCGTCGATAAAACCTTCATTAAATTAAATCCATAAACTGTCGTTAAAACTATAAAATAATACCTCAAAATCAGATTTCAAATATAATGTGCACTTTAAAATGGTGTGATTGGTGGATGCCCAGAGCAATTTTAGGGGTATTGTATATATAGCAACGACGGTATCTGGTGAGGTGTTTATGGAATTATATTTTTACGGTTTTGACACCATTCCCCCATCCATTTTCTCTCTCTCCTGTCTCCTAGTTAAAATTTGACAGATAGACGCCAATACATATTTGTTTACAAAAAAGTGAAAAGTTTTGTTTTAGACGAAAACTATGTTTAATCCTGAAGAAAAATAGTATTATAAAAGGTGACATTGATTTTTGTAGTGTTTAATTCCAAGTTTATTTTTTAAATTAAATAATCTTGTAAAAAGTAAGTAGGCGACGCCAAGTTTTGTATTATCAAATATTTTTTTAAATCCTTTTAAATTCCACCTCATATGCCTATAACTTTATACGTTTTTCGTTAGTTGTAAATTTATAAAACGGTAGTGTATCTGCTGGTTTAAAATCAGAAGGTTGATTGCAGCATTCGTGTGACCTAGATCTCAATAAAATTAAAAAAAACACCTTCCTCCTATGATCTAAGTGACACTTATTTCCATAGAGATTGCAAATAAGATGAGAATTATTACTCTGTAATTGCCCTGCTGTCTTATCAATTAATTAGGCAATCCATTCTAAGCAGCAATATTCCCATGTAGGATGTACATGGAGCTCAGTGGTTTCAAATGCTGTGGCTGTAACAAGATTTAATTACAGCATAAATACTTTGGTCCTGGTCTAACTATTTTTAATCTATGTTTATTTTTAAAATTAATTGTAGTTTTTTTGCTGATGAAAATGGTATAGTGACCTTATAAACTTATAGATCCAGTACTTGCTATTCTAGGAGACCAGCAAATTAAAATGGGAGTGACTATTCTGCCGACCGGTCGGCAGATTAGGCTATACAACTATTAAACCGACTGATCGTTGCCGATCGGCAGAATAGGTTTTACTGCTAATCGGCCGCACACCGTTCGGCAAAATAACATTTAGTCGCGTGTTGGCTATTATGCCGATCAAACAAAATTTGGCGCCAAAGTCATTAAGGTACTTCAGAATTGAATGCAAACAAGTTTAAGAAGTTATATTCAGAAACATAAAACGCCTCTGTGATTTTATCTTATGTTTAGTGGTAGTGGGAAGTTTCTTAATTTATTTTTGACATCATTTTGTTAAGGTAAGAGACTTTAACTCTAAAGAACTTATGTATTTAATGTAATTGAGTTTGTGTTTAGCCTTCATATTGTTATTATTGTTATAGGTGCAGATTGGATATTGGATGAGTTGAGTCTAGTAATTTTCGAGTTACCTATTTATCGATATCTACCAATTATATTGTTTACATTTACATTATTTAAGTTCAAATTTTAAAGAATTCCCTAATTAATAATAATAGTTTAATGGAAATTATATGGCACATGATTTATAGTAGTTTTTGCTTTAGATATGGAAATTGGAAAAAAGTTTGAGTCTTTTGAGCAACTCCAAATGTTTATTCAAAACTATGAAAAAGCCCACTTTTGTCAGTTATATATGAGGGACACCAAAACACTGGAGAATATAAGAAAAACAAAGCCCCAAAGGATAACAGGTGCAAAATTGGTTTTAAAATACTACTCATTAGTATATGGGTGTGTAAAAGGAGGACGAAAATTTAAAAGTTCGGCTACTGGAAAACGCAAATCCAGGTAATTGCTATAGTTTATTTAAAACCAAGAAGCATATTAAGAAAACAAACGCACATGGTGAGCGGGGGGCCACATTAAGGTCTATATGTAAATAATTTTGTGAATGTAAATTATTATTTTAATATAAATTCAAAATATATTTGTTTATCAAATATAATTATTATCTTATTGAGAAAGCAAAAAAGGTAAATTGCTCAATTAATACATATAGGTGAAATTAAATACATTCAGGTGTAACTGAATACAACCCTGTTTCGAATATTCAGCACCGCCCATACATATTTTATCAATGTTTATGAAATATGCATCTTTGTTTTAAATTGACTATAATACTTTGTTTTAATTTCAGAAAAAAAAAAACAATACTTAACATTTCTTATGAAAAATTAAAAATACCATGCTTTATTTTTTATTGTAGTACATTAAAAGAAGGCTGCAACTTTAAACTTAGATTTGGCTTATCACAAGACGGGCAGTATTTGATTTTGGCTGAGATAAATGAGCAACATAATCACGAAACATCTGAAGAGGTATACTTGCATCTCCCTAAACAAAGACGAATATCACCAGAGCAGAGACCAGAAGTGGAAAAACTACTTACACTGAAATGTAATAAGAAACTACTTCAGCAGTATGTCACTCAGAAGACGGGAAAAATTATAACTTTAAAAGACTTGGGTAACATAAGATACTCATTATTGAAGAACTGCCCTAAAAATAATATCCAAGAGGCAGTACAGTTTTTGAAAAATGAAATTGGAAGCAGTGTTGAAGTACTTGTAGATGATAATAATGAACTAATAGGGATTTATTACCAAAATAAAGATATGAAAAGATTTTATGAATGTTATCCTGAGATAATATTATGTGACGCGACATACAAATTAAATAATCTAAGAATGCCTCTATATATCATAATTGTTATTGATGGTAATGGTAAGAGCGAAATAGTTGCAACATTCCTATTAGCCAATGAAACTGAAATGGTTATCAGGAAAATGATACAAATATTTAAAAATGAAAATACTTGCTGGCAAAAAACAGAAACACTATTCACTGACAAGGATTTTACCGAAAGAAAAGTATTTGCTGACGAATTTCCTGGTATAAATACATTGCTGTGTTTATTTCATGTGCTAAAATCATTCAAGATGAATATTACTATAGATGCCATGGGTATAAATTCATGTCAACGGCAAATTTGCCTTTCCATATTGCAGAAGTTGGCTTACTCTAATACTGAGGATGAATATCTTAATCATTACGATCGACTGATTAATCTTAACCTTCCAAAAGTTACAGCATATTTTAATGACAATTGGCATATCATTAGAAATGAATGGGTAGAAGGTCTAAAAAAACAGTGTTTAACATTTAATATGAGTACTACAAATGCCCTTGAAAACATCAATCAAAAGATAAAACAAGTTTGCTCCAAATTTAATGACTTTAATACATTTTACAGGGAATTTTTAACAGTAATTAAAGTAATGCGTAATGAAAAAGACCATAATGTTTATATGATTCAGGCAAAAAATTTGGTAACAGGCTATGCAAATGGTAGTGATGAAGATAAATACTCTAAACTAGTTACACCATATGCTTTAAGTTTTATACTTCAACAAATAGCCTTAGCTGACAAAGTAAAATTATCTGAAAATCCCAACAAAAATGGTAAATATCAAGTTGAAAAGATAAAAGATGCCACAACTGAGTCATGTGTATGTAATTTTTGGAAAAATATGAAATTAGCTTGTAAACATATTTTTGCTTTAAGAAAAAATGAGCAAATCCCACTTTACTGTGAAACTTTGGTGTGTAACAGATTTACAAAAAGTCATTATTTTCAGTCACATTTAATCCAGCATGAAAGTGAGAACACTGTAGAAAGTATAAATGAAGATATTAACTTATCATTCATTCAGACAAACAAAAAAGTTTTTTCACATAATGAAAAGTGGAAAGCTGCCACCAGAGTATGCCAAAAGCTTGCCGACGTCATATCAGAATTTGGTACTACTGAGTTTGAAAATCAAATAGAGGTGGTTAAGCAATTAACAGAGCTTATGAATGAACGAAAAGACTTTGTAATTGTGGAGAAAGTTAACATAGACCAACTAACTGATGATACCATGCCTGAAGCTGCTGCTAATACAGCATCATCTGTAACTAGCTTGGAGCAAATGACAAATATATACGGCGAATCCAACAATATTCAGTTGAGCTTATTAAGGATACAAGAAAATGATGAGGTCTCAACTCACTTTAATCAATACTCCAATAGAAATTGTGATGATCAATGTGATACTAATATAGACAGTTATAGTAATGAAAATAGCGAATTGTTGAATGTGCCTGAATATAGTCCTAATATTGACAACCAAGAGAAAAACAATAATATTGATAGTAATGTGATTGACAAGAAAATGCAAAAACAAAACCAAAATACGCTGGAAAATGCTATGTTGAATTTAAACAGTTTTGATGGAGAAACAATAGTCCATACTGATGCCTGTGTAGATGTAATTCCTGAATCAATTATATCTTGTTACAAAGACAATAGCCCCAAACTCGACCTGAAAACAAAAGTTGATGTTAATAATTGTAATATTAAAAATGTTAAGTTACCTCTTGTAATAAAGCATAAAGGTCGCCCACGGGGTTTTATGAACACAGTCATTGGGATAAAAAAGTCCCAAAAAGTAAAACCCTTATGGGAAAAAAATGAATATTCTAGATATAAAACGATGTTGGGAGCATTTTTGTATGATGAAAACAAGACTCAGTCAATCCTTTCGAGTAATAGTTTAGTCGAGATTACGGATTTAAAAATACAAGCTGAGAAGATTAATCCACTTCTCATTGAGCCGGAAATTAAGATTGAAGAGATAGAAAGGTTTTTTACTATGGATGCATTTATCGAATTGAAAAAAAAATTAAACAAATGAAAAGCAAATGCAAATGGTTTTGTGGCGTATGCCAATTATCAATCATTAATGATACAATTAGATGTGACTCTTGTTTTAGTTGGTATCATTTCAAATGTATAAAGGCAACTAAAGTACCAAAATCTAAAAATTGGTTTTGTATTTCTTGTCAAAATTATTAAAATGTGATTTTAATACTTAAATCTTTAACCGATACCAAAGGGCTAGAGAGCAAGCAGTATTATTATTTTTATAGCTAGATGACTGTTATTTCCTCAGATAAAAATAGGATTATTTCTGTAGTGTCATATGGACTTTATACTGTGCTTTCTGAGTTTTTTATTTTGTTTTTGGAATAGGTAGCTATATCATATACCTACCTAAAACCTATGTTACTTTAGTAATTAAGTATATTGAAGTTAATAAAGTTCAGCAAAACAAAATGCATTATTTTCAATTCTGTACCTCTGAAACCAAAAATAATTTAGCAATAAAATTACTGGATCTTAAGTGAGCTTAGAAATTGGCACATTTTCTCTAATTTAACTGACCTCGTAACTCTTAACATTTTGGAGATAGCATTAGTTAAAATAGACACCCTGTAAAAGCATCATTTCAAATTTTATATAAAACTTACATAATGCTGAATAAAATAAGTAAATATTTGTAGATAGGTACTAACCAAACTACAGGTATATTTCTCCATGCTCCAATATGGCATTTTTAAAATGAGACAGCTTTCTGTAGGTTAATGAAATTGTGCAAAAAGTTAACTTATTTCACCACCTGACGTATGTAAGCATTTATGTGTGACATTAGGTATTATTAAATTAAAAAAAAACAATTTATACAATGTTTGTTAGCTTTGTACCAAGTTGAAACCCCATATAATATCAGTTTATTACGAAAACTGCATATTTTAGCCATATATTATTTGTACCTATAAATGGCTGAATTCTTTTATGTAAGTACTAGGGGAAAACATGATTACAATAAAATTTATCTTATGTACAGGGGATCACTGGAAATACCATATACTTATGAGTAAAGCTTAAATGACATACGGTTGATTAGCATTAATACCTATTCTGCCGATTGGTCGGTTTAATAGTCATATCGTCTAAACTGCCGACCGGTCGGCAGAATAGCCACTCCCAATTAAAATTAACATGTTTTTGGCCAACAGATTCAGTGTTAATATCTCTAAACCTCAAAATCTTAATTTTAGTTTTAAGACCAGACTTTTAAAACTAAGACAAAACTAATTTATCTCTTACGATTACCTTATGTTTCCTAGTCTACATAATTGACCAGCTATCATGTTTATTCCTGCTTCAATATGACCTATGCTCTTCTAAACTGCAAGAAATATTTACAGTAAAGGAATGGAAACACACAAATTACTCTCTGGATCAGAGTTTGAATATCACTTCAGATTTTAGGTTTCAAAAAATACTAATTGTGCCATCACATTCTTAAGAATCTGTACTGTAGCCTTAATGAACAAAAGGTTGCTTATGTAGTATTTTGATATTCGAATAAGGCATTCGACTATGTCGGTCATTGGGTACTGCTAGGGTAAACTTAATATTTTATTTATTCAAGTAGGAAAACACGAATAAAAAGATAATAGTTCCCAAAAAATCGTCAAACGTTTTAAAAATTATCACATTTTCAAAAGAACAAAGTAATCAATATTAAGAATTAGGATTTGGCTTACACTGGAGTGATTTAATTTGTGAAATAGTGTTTTCCAGGTTTTAGAAAAGTTTAAATTCAAATAGTGTAAAACAAGTATTTTTGATGAATAAGGGGGAACTTTATTGCAGACATTTGAAATCTATCCATTTTAAAGTGTTCTTTATGGGGTCGAATGGGAAAATTTAGCTACTAATAAAAAGTTTAAAGTTTTAAAAATTTATGAGAAGAAAATAATAAGTTACATAGACTAGTTAAAGAATATGATAATATTAAACAAGAAAATTCCAAATTAACAAAAGCATCAATCATTCTTCAAATGAAGATATACAAAATATTGTCAAAACATTTCGGAATAAAATTGATATATATCATAGAACCGAAGATATCAAAATTGTAAGAGGACTAGGAACTACTAAAAAATGAAAATTTTAAAAATAATATAATCAAAAACAAAAAGACAAAGGAATCCAATCGAATCAAATCAGAAAAAGCTTTATTGTCTAAGAAATATATCTTGTTGACAAAGCGTAATAAGTGCTAAAATTAAAATTTTAATTAAATATAAAAAGTTACTCCTTAAAGGTGAGACAAAAAAATCTATAAAGAACATAATATAAAATTACAATAATGGAAACAAATACACAAAAACCCAATAAATTGTCAGGTTATCAATACCCAAGTAAATATAGAACTACAACTAGGGTCGAGTCGGGTAAATGTAAACAGGGGTAATTGTAAACGCGGCCTATTTTCATTTCAAATTTGCCGCTAAAATTCTAATATCCGCCGATTCTAGAAGCTTATCCCTTCTTCTTTCAGTGTACGCGCGATGTTTGTGATTTCTGTCGGCATTTTAGTTTGTTTTGGTCGTTCGCCAGATGTGCTGCGGAAATTCTGTTTTTCGTTTTGGTTGCTGTCGTGAAATTTGATTTTATTTTTTTTTTAACTACAGGTAAGTGGAATTACAGCTATGAATAGCATTTTAAATACATTGTTTTATTGTTTTATGCTTGATTAAGAACTGATTATAAGTTAAATTTATATTAAATTTGTGTTTACATTTACCCCTCTCAAAATATTGTGAAGGGTAAATGTGAACAATATTTTGGGGTGAAAGTAAACAACATTTTCAATCTGGAGTAAAAGTAAACAAGTTTAAGTCGATTTAATATTGATTGTATCTTGGTTTTAGATGCCTCGAAAATATATTCGTAAGACAAGTGGACCTGACTACACCAAAGAGGATCTTGCAAATGCAGTCAGCGATGTTCAAAACAAAAATTTGACTTATCGAGCTGCTTTTGAACATTATAATGTTCCAATAGCTGTAATTTCACAAAGAATTAACGGGAGAAAAACCTCAATCGATGCCAGTCGTGGCCGTAACAAAACTTTTACACTGAACTTGGAAAACAAAATTGTTGAATGTCTGCTAGTTCAAGCAAACTCAGCATACCCCTGTGATAAGGACGAGCTTTTGAATCTCATTCAAGAATATGTTAGAGCTAACAATTTGGTAACTCCGTTTAATAACGATAGGACAGGAAATGACTGGTATTATGCTTTTTTGAAGCGCCACAATGATATTCTATCAATAAAGAAACCAGAACACTTACAAAAATGTTGTAAGGAGACGAGAATACCAGAAGTCATATACCAATTTTATAATGATCTACAAAACACATTGTCCCGTCTTAGCATTGATGGAGAAGACAAGGCTTACTTCATCTACAATGCGGATGAGACAGGATTCAAAAGCGACCCTAGTCGCCTAAAGGCTATTGGACAGAAAGGTGTACCTTTAGCAAGACTTTCTGGGGAATCAGGGCGGGAATCCACAACTGTGTTAGCTTGTGTAGGAGCTGACGGTTCTGTACTTCCGCCTCTGATAGTATTTAAGGGAGCAGGAATCCAGGCAAGGTGGACATCTGAACATGCATATCCAAGAACAGTCTAAGAACGGATGGATGGAGGAACCACAATTTTATACATGGTTTACAAAAGCGTTTATATCTCACATAAGAAACATTCGTGACAACAAAGGCCTTCCAAATCAAGCATGTGTTCTCCTTTATGATGGACATTCGAGTCATATTAGTGTCCGAATTGTTGAAGAAGCCATCGCCAATAACATTACACTTATCAAGCTGCCAAAACTCATTGGGAAAAAAAGTTAATTAGATTTGGGAAAAAACAAATGGGGAAAGGAACTGGCCGTTTGTTGACAATTTTAATGTATTTGTGAATTGTCCAACTGTATAATTCTCACAATTACACATAAAATTTCTATAATTTAATAAGACAATTCTATGCATATTTAATATTTACTTAGATAGTAGGTACAGTGTCTACACTGACCTTCTTACAGTCACGTCAGTTGAACCTTGCACGTTCTGATGACTATACATAATATAATGTTATTAAATTTTACTATTTTGCATCATTGAGATCGCACGCATTGTTTAATTGATAGTTGTATAAATGGAATGTAAATCTTAGAATAAATCAGTACGTTATTAACCTCAACAATTGTTACTCATTTACTACGAACAAATACCTACTACGTCCTACATCGTCCCGCTGCTCATCTCAAGCCGAAGCTGAGCAAAGCTATTGGCAAGCAAAGCTTGCACATTGGTCCTTCGAGCCTTAAAGCCGTTCTTCAACCGAAGAACATCCGTCCAATATACACAACCGTGTATCCGTCCATCAACTTTATCGTCCGTCCATCTACAAGCAACCAAAACCAACCATATAATCACAGTTGTCAGGAAGTCTGTCGTACATGGCAAGAAAAAAGCTGAACAGAAACCAAAGAGCTAAAA